>JXTB01000091.1:839079-861240 GCA_002914805.1 Parasponia andersonii
AATGACGTTGTAAGAATGGGTCTATTGGTTGGCTTTAGTAGCTATATGAAGCAGTACTCCAGGAACAAAATGAAGACACATGATGACATGAAAAAGGCAATCCAGATCAAGCATACCACAAAAAATTCTTCAGGTAAAGACTGAAAAAACAACTATGAATTAAAAAACATAATCTAGATATGCAGAGAAAAAATTGGGGGGGCACGGAGAGTTACAGTGACAATCAATTCCATATCCAATCTTCTTCTCGCATTCTGGATGGAAGGGAAGCAACTTCTCAAGAATAATTTTCTCGTGCTAAAGATAGCAGTACTTTAATGTAGGATAGAAAAAAGAGGGTCGGGAGCACGGCAGTAAAATGGGCCAAGAACTTGGGGAAAACAAAAGAAAAAGAACGAACGAATGCCTAAAAGAACTAGAGCAGGAAGGCGTGTTGGAATGACGTTGTAAGAATGGGTCTATTGGTTGGCTTTAGTAGCTATATGGAGCAGTACTCCAGGAACAAAATGAAGACACATGATGACATGAAAAAAGCATATACAGATCAAGCATACCACAAAAAATTCTTCAGGTAAAGACTAAAAAAACAACTATGAATTAAAAAACTAGATATGCAGAGAAAATTGGGGGGCACGGAGAGTTACAGTGACATAATCAATTCCACATCCAATCTTCTTCCCGCACTCAGGATGGAAGGGAAGCAACTTCTCAAGAATGATTTTCTCGTGCTCAGGACTCAACCTCTCTCCGCTTTGATATCTGTAAACACAATTTCACATTTGCACATGACCATAATTAGCCAACACAACAAGAGAAACACAAAATATAGCATTTCAAATTAGCTAAAAACACTAGATATTTGCAATAAGTATCACAACAAAAGAGTTTAGCAGAAGTTACTTCAGCTCTAGTTCGATTTTTTCTTGCCTATCCGACCATGTGGAAGCAGCTAATTATCTAGAATAGGCATTTTCATCGAATTCACATGTTAAAAGCTCATTTGAAATGTGAACCAGTCAATAGGGCACCAGCTACTGTCTCCGAACAAAATTACTTCCAAGTCAATAGAAACAATCTCAGCATAGTCATGCGTTGGTGTAGTGCACTAAGTAAACTTGAAACTGACATCCCAAACCCAAGGTGCTAAGCCAAACAACTTAACTTCCCTAGCAGAAGACCAATAAGGCCATAAACAACCATATACTCTACTGCCGAGTCGAAGACCAGAAAGTTCCTAAGCCTAAGCCAGCCACTAACACTTAAGCCAAAACCCAGATAAGTATCGCACATAATTATATCCTAAAATTCAAAATGTCATATTTGTGATTATGAAGGGCTCCAACAGCAAAAAGACTAAAGACTTAAAAAGTCCTACCTCTATTTGCAGCAGAGCTAGGATTTAAAATCATCAAATGCTACAAAAACCTCGCAGGAATATTTGCCCAAAACATGAACAAGGATAAAAATACATAACAAGTACTCGATAGAGAATAAACCACCAAGGACCTGAGAGTGTTCAAACATAACTACAAATCGAAACAGATTAATTGTAACCCCCAATGTTATCAAGAATTCCCGCCAAAGTACCCACTACCCAGAACAAGTTCCACAGACCCTTTTCAGATAAAAAAAAGTTCCTCTTAAACCCCAGTGCTCAAAACTATGTTGCATAGGACAACAAGTAACGATTCAATCAAATACCATAATATTAAGCACATCAATCTATAAAATTAAGAAAGCTTGTTATAATTTCTTACTTTCCAGAATGAATAAGCATTCTAACAAAGCCAACCAAAGGCACAGTGTCTTCCAAAATCTTGTCCTCCCAATCGACCCATCTATCCTCATCATCTTCTTCGTCCTCATCCTCATAAACCCTCTTCTGCTCAATCTCATTCTCGTCCTCCTCTTCCTCTGAAATTCCAGCTATGTCCCTTCTTGGAGACACGACCGGCTTTCTCAGCAAACCGGGGCCGAACACTTCTGGGCTACTACCAATTCTACGACTACTACTACTACTATTACTGCTACTGCTAGTGCTGCAACGGCCACCGTCTGAACCAGTCTTAAGGGCGGCGCTTAAAAGAGTTATGGAGCGAAGGGGAAAAGATAAAGTGACGGGGCAGTGGTGAGAAGAAGAGAGAGAATATCTGTGAAGGTTGTTAAGAGGAGAAGGTGGCGGTGGCTTTGTTATGGAAGCCATGGCAGTGAGAGTGAGTGCCCCAACCTCCACCACTGAAGCTATATCTTCTCTCTGTTATCTACCGACTACCATGTTCACCAGCCACGGCCATGGTTGTACTTGTATCAGTGAGAGGGGTTGTATTTACCAGATAAAGTCGCAAAGAAGGCAAAGGCCGGCTCTCCAGTCTCCACCTCTCTGCTTTTTTCTGTGGTTGCCTAACGCTTCTTATTAGGCTGGGCCCTCTATCTGGATCCAATGGTACGGTTGCTGGGCTTTGAAAATTGGGTCAAGAGATCGAATGAGCCTAGTACACTTTTACACTTAAAAACGAAAAAGAATTACAAAACTACGGATCTCTTTTTTATTTTTTATTTTTTTGACGTACGGTTTTTATTAGAAAATTTTCATTTAAAAAAATTTTACAAAAATACAATTTTTAAAATGAATATTAGTTATAAATTTCTAAAAACTAATTTTTAGTTAATAGTTACTAGTTATAAATATTTTTGGTTACTAATTACCATGATTTGAAAACTGTTTACAGGTTATTAGTTACTATTAAAAAATAGTATGCGATATATAGAAATAGAACCCACCGTATTTTTCTATTTTTTTCCTAAAAATGCTGTACAAGACCTAATTTTCACTTGGGTTAGAAAATATGAAACGACACCGATGTGTTCCTAATTAAGCAACAACAGATTCTAAAATGTCATTTTTTAAAACAAACGAGTAGACTAGAAAATGACATGTAGTTTCATCACCAAATAACGGCAGCGATAGCAAATGTTTACATACTGATGAAGAAACTACAAGTCGATGTTTCTCCTGATCTCAAACTTCTACTTAAAGATCCGAGAATCATGTATCGTTTTTAAGTCTTCAAGAAGAGCAAAGAACAAATATTTTAAAATGAAAAGAGAAATTAATAACGTGTTCGCCTTGAAATAAAGAACAGGTTTGCAACGGAAAAGATGCTTGTACTTTTTTTCTTTTTTGCCTCCAATATTTTTACTTTTTCTTCCTCTAGTAATTCATTATCAAGAGTTAGTTTCAATAAAAGACTTCATTAATACTAAAATTTCAAGTGAATGGCATGTTGGTAAAATTGGTTCACTAGAATGGATCTAAGAGTAGAATGACCATTCTTGTTTAAGATTTGTTTGTTTTGGATTTTAGATAAAGGAATAACGGACCCTTTGAAATCATATGCCATCACTTGATAAAATATTTCTTTGACCTAAGTAAGGAACAAAGATTGCATAGCGCTTTAGTTGATGTCTTTAAAATCCAACTTCCTCTCTTTGTCCTATTAGAACATCGAAAAAACAAAAGGAAAAAAATATTTTAGTCAAATACAAAATTTTATTCAATTCTATTCTACTAATTTAACTAAAGAAAATATGAAACATTTTAAATTTAGAATTGTAAAAACTTGACTTAAATAGGGGTATAAGTGTAATTTTTAAACCAATGATATTTTAGTAAATATGAAATTTTGAATATTTTAAACAAAATATCTAAAATATTTTATTTTATCTACAATTTCAGTATTTGCCAATAAATCCCTCTATTTCCTCATCTTCTTCAAGAGAGGTTCCGAGAGAGACAGAGAGAATCGAAACTTCAAAGCTTCGCCACCGGTACACCGTAGCTCTGATTGCTGAGGCGTTGGCTTGCCATCTTCCCCAACCACCAATGAGCAAGTGACGCCAAGTCCTACCAGATTTCGTCACCGGAGAACGGAGACCGGCCACCTTGAAGTTCCCGGCCACCGTGAGATTTATTGGCTATGGAAGCTTTACTAGACCTCCTTTCGCGACACCGATTGTACAGTTGGACTCGTCTTGTCATTGCCGTCATTTTGACAGTTTTGGCCGTTTTACAAATACATTTAAAAATTGATATTTTTATAATTATTTCTTTAGGTAATTATTCTACCCGAGATAATTATATGAGGTGAAAAAGGGATAAAAATCATGAATAATTACGGTTGGTAGGCATTAAAATGATATCTAGAAGCATATTAATTTTCGAATTAAAAAATGTGATATATTTTTAATTCAGAACAAAAAGAGATATTTTTACAAAACTGAATAGTATTGGACTGAAGTCTGTTACTATTGAGACCGGCTTGAGAATAAAAAACTATTATTTTTTGAAATATTTATGCAAAATTGATATTTTTACAAATAAACAAAAAAGTTAATTTTTTAAAAATATTTTCGAAAGTGATATTTTCCTAAATAATTCTATGATAAAGATATTTTTTAAAATATTTCAGAAAAGTGAGATTTTGTAAATATTCATCAAAGTTGTTATTTTTCTAAATGCTTTGAAAAATGGACACTTTTAAATAAATTCCAAAAGAGATATTTTTGTAATTCTTGGATTTAAAACCCGTTTAAGTCTCGAGACCTCGAAACTGAATTTTGATTTCAAATTTGGATTTAGTGAGGTGAAAAAACGAGTTTTGATATACAACATCAATATATTTTGAGATGGCACGAATTCCGAAGCTCGTGAATAGTATCATTTTATGTGTTACGGGTTGGGTCTCGGTTCGGAACCTAAATTTGACAAATTATAAACCTAATTATTTTGGACATTAGAAATTTAGTAGTGATGTCAGTTTCTCATTTTGATGCTTCATTGGAAAAGTCACTTTTCAAAGTGAGCTTACGAGAATTATGAAACAACCTTTTGAGCTCACAAGTGAACAAAATTTCTTCGAGCGTTATTAACTTGGTATAGCTACCATCTCAAGGTAGGGATATAATTACCTGGTTTTATATATGTTTTAATTTAAATTTTTGCATTATGACTATTTGTTAAAAAAATCGTGAATAAAACGAGATTTTAATGAACTGTGGAAAATCTTAGATAATTTTGGAATTGGGCTATATGAATTCTATACATATTTATAAAATCGTGATTATGGGTGAAACAACGAATTTGCTGCCCATGGTACAATAAATTGCAGAATAATATCAAGTGGAGTTGTTAAAGCATTATTTGGTTATATTTTGCATAGTTATTATATATCTCGTTATATGTTGCATATACCATATAATCATATTAAGGTATATCTTAGGCATTATGGTGTTTAGTAGGCGGCCAATACCTCCGCCCTTAATGTGAGCTTGTAAACCCTGTAGGGTCTTTTGATTACTCATACTCTGTAGGCATAGGTATTGAGTTGCCCATTTGGTTTGGTAGGCATAGACACATAGGTGTCTCTCCAGTTTTCTGGGATAGGTATCAGGCAGAGAGTATTTAGTATATATAATACGAGCTACTCTAGTTTATGATGAGAATATGTAATCTCATGGGACGAGTTGATTTATAATATACACAATCTTGTAGTTCTGGTTTTAATTTTGAATATGTGATTATTTTGGATATTAATTACTTTAAAAACTTGGTTTATAAATGGATTTGGAAAAAGGTATTTACCATGCAAGTTTGGTAAACATTGCATCCATTTAAAAAAGTAATTGAATTTCTACTAAGCATGTAAATGTTCATTTTCTACGTCTTTTACTTTCAGGTGTTTGTTTATTTGTGATAATCATTCCGGTGGTTAGATAAGCTGTGTAGCTTGTACTTATATTCCTACACCTATTTTCCTAGTGGGTGTCTATACTTTGTTTTCTTCTTCAATTGTTTAGCCAAGATTAGTAAATTACTAAGCAGATGTATGAGAATGGTTTTGTTATTAATTTAAGTACTTGAAATTACAAGTGATTTTATGTAAATTATTTTGGATATTGAATTAAAAATTTTAGTTAAACTGCATTTAATAAATTTCATGATTTATTATTGAGTTTTCAAGTGAATTAATTAGAAACTTTCCTAAAATTTAATGGATATTTTGTTTAAGTAATTAAAACTATTAAGAGTTTTAATAATTGTAGAATTTATAATAATTTGAGAAAAAAAAGAAACTATTTAATATTTGATTTCTCCTAAATTTTATAAAATTAATATTTAATTATTCTTTTACCTAAAATTATTAATAGTCACCACTTTAGATTTCTGGTTGTAACATAAATGATATGACAATTTAGGTGATAAATAATGAATGGAATAAATAAAAAACGACATGAATTAAATCTTAGCAAATAATATAAATGTTACATCATTCAAATTAATTTTTTCAAGATAATTTATCAAGATATGGAGCATTGCACTTCAACTAAACAATGAAACATTATTTCTATTCTTATTTAACAATTTTAATTAAAATTCAAAACAAACTAAAAACCACGATCCTCATCCTCCATTTCTTTGGTCACAAACTCGTACATGACAGAACTTTGATCCAGTCATTCCACAGAGTCAAAATTTGCGTTTTTTCTCTACTTTATTCAAACTTCATTTTGTTATCCCTCGGATTGTTTCTGAAACTTCTCTTGCGTATTCTTAGAAACAATTCGTCTAACTAGTTATTACCTTTCCTTATCAGGGAGTATTGTAGTGAGTAGTCACTAGTCTAGATCGTAGTTTCCTCGTATACTCCTCTCCACATTTGACTTCGTTTATAAGAAAAATTGTTTACACTGAAGCATGCCTCTTGCCAGTTTTCCATTGACTTATTCTTGTCTAAATACATATTTTTCTTCCTTCCTTGAACTTGGGGAGGAAGGCCAAATTAGTAATTAATAATTTCTCTAAGCTTTGCTCTTGTAATTTGACAATATGGCCGCAATACAGCAACTGGTTCAGTAATCACCCAAGAAGACAAAAAGCTTGACTGGAGTTAACAAGTTAAAATACAAATCAGAGTCTTCGTATTATTGATTTTCAAGTTCAAGTTTATAACTAGCCAGAAGGTCATGCATGTACTATGTAAGACATAAGCTTTTCTCTTGCACTAGTCTTTGATATAGATTTTTTTTTTTTGTCCTTTTTCTGACCCTTTCATTTTCAAAAGTTAAAATCCAGTTATTTATTCTAGTCTCGTATCCTCAAGAATGCATCATAGTCATCTCAATTGGATAAAAATACTGTCCATGTATAGTACTTACTTATTCTAGTTCTCTTTGTGAGATTTAGGGGCTGTTTGGCATCATAACTAAAAAATAATTTTTTGTTTTTAAAAATAAAAAACTGTTTTCTGAGAACACATAAAGGTGTTTGGTATTATTCTCTGAGAACAATTTTTAAAAACAGAGTTAAAGAAAACAGAAAATTCAGAAAACAACAAAATGTTGTTTTCAAGATATTTTCTTAATTTTTTCTTTTTCTGAAAAAAAAAATAAAAATTCTTTCATATGATTTTTATATACATATTTTCTTGTAACTTTCTCTCTCATCATATTCTCTAACTACTCTCTCTCTCCTCACTCTCTCTCATAACTTTCTCTCTCTTTATTCTCTCAATCCTCATTCTCTGTCATCATTTTCTCTCTCATCACTTTCTCTCTTCTCATTCTCTCTCATTACTTTCTCTCTCTGCATTTTATTTCATCACTTTCTCTCTTATTATTTTTTATCCCTTCATTTTTTTTAATCATATGATCTCTCCCCATTCTTAATTACTAATTTATTTTTTATAATTTTTTTTATCTTTATTTTTTATGTCCATGTATTCTTATCACTTTCTCTCTCCTTATTCTCTTACTTGAATATATCTCTGGTCACTCTTTCTTGACTTTTTTTCTCTAATATTTTTTTTTATAATACAAATATAATTTTTTATATTGATATAATTTTTTTTCCTAAAAATTATTTTTAGAAAATATTTGTCAAACACCCATTATTTTTTGAAAACATTATAAAATAGTTTTTGTTCTTATTTCTGAAAACACAACTCTGAAAACATAAAACAAAAAATAATGGCAAACATGCCCTTAGTTTTTTGTTTTTATTTTTAACTGATATAATAAGACGCTCCACCGTCATTGTTAATAAATTTCTATAAATGTCAACAATAAGTGATTTAATTACGAGTCTATCAATAAGTGATTTAATTGTGAGTCTAACTTATAAGGTAAAATAAATCACAATCGAGATGTAATGCTTTCTCTAAACAGGAAAATAATTGGAAAATCAAAATGTTCTAAATATGGCTTCTGTTTCTTATTGGTTACGTTGATTGTGTGAAGATATCAAGAGCGACCAATGGTAGAAGGGAAAAGATGCATGCAAAGAGACCAAACAGCCAGTAGCAAGGAACGGAATTTCTTTTTTATTTTATTATTTTTATTTTTTTTTGAAATGGGGATGCAAGTGGAAGATATTTACCGCCGGCCTTCTTGATTCTAGAGATTCCTCTTGTTAAGTGTCGTACATTGCAGGGTATTATATTTTTGCCTTAATTGAGACTAGTTTTGACTTCTGAGGAATGTTACTACAGTCCGTACAAAAAAAGAATTTATTTATATTATATAAATAAAATAAGAATAAAAAAAAGGTTACAAAACCGTTAGTTAATTATAATTATTAAGGTTACTTTAGTAATTAAACAATTCTTTTTTCCCAAAGGAACCTGAGGATTTAATTAAATGGTTTAGTATTCTAAACGTAAGCTTCGTAGAAAAAAATAGGAGAGAGAGAGAGAGAGAGGAGGGAAATGACTATATTTATGAGAAGAAGAAAAATAAAGATGCCATTGTCCTGGGTTATTATGATTCACTTTTAAGGTATATATCTCTAGTATAGTAAGTTTACAAGCATTATTTGATTTAAGGAGATTGGAATTACATGTTTAATATTAGGATTTTGATTTACCCATTAATAATTTATGAGTTATGGGAATGAATTGGATATAAGATGAAGCCTATTGATGTTAAGATTTACAGACAACAAATTTTAGTAATTTAGTTGGATAAATAGAAATGTATAAAAATTTGAATGTTTCAGAAAGATAGAAAACATGCTAATATTTGCAATTGGCTTTTTAAAGTCTTTCAGTAGTCTGATAGAGTTACATTGAGTTGTGTCCATTCACCTTAAAAGCCTTCCATGTTGCAATGCTTTGAATCTCAGCTATACTACGACGAAAAATATTAGTATTAATAAATGGAGCTAAGCCATCTTGACCTTAGTTTTCCAGAAAATAATTTGAGACGTGAATGATATAACAAGACTTTTTGATCCATAGTAAAATTTTTACACAAAATCATATTATTATGAAAAATCTTAGTCTTATCTTCATAGATTCATGCATTTTCATACGCCTTTTGGATCTCCTCAAGTTCATGCAATTACAATTTCCTATGTTCGGCCACCTCATCCATTGCCGTGTTGCATTCTTTGATCGCCTAGTATGCTTAGTGCTCTAACTCTACTGGAAGGTGACACGGTTTGCCATAGACCAACTGATATGATGACATACTGATCAACGTCTTGTATGCAATCCTATAAGCTTATAGAGCGTCTTCAATCCGTATACTCCAATCCTTCCTATATGGTTTGACTATTTTCTCATGGATAGATTTCACCTCTCTATTTGACACCTTAGCTTGCCCATTGGTTTGCAGATGGTATACTATGGAAATTTGAGGTGTTATGTTGTATCTTCTCAGCAAGGCCTCCACAATCTGATTGCAAAAATGTGTGCCTCTGCCACTTATGATCGTGCATGGAGTCTCGAACCTCGCAAAAATATTAGATCTTACAAAATTCCTCACAGTTATAGTATCATTAGTTCGGATGGCTTTAGCTTCCATTCACTTAGATACATAATCAACAACAATAAAAATGTAAGTGTTGTCAAATGAATTCCTAAAAGGACCTATGAAATCATTACCCCAAATATAAAAAATTTCAATTATTAGGATGAGAGCTTGAGGTATTTGATTTCTAGCTCCTATGTTACCTATTCGCTGACAGCAATTACGTGACTTACAGAATAGGTATGCATTTTAAACAATATAGGCCAGTAAAAACCAGAGTTGAGCACTTTCATTACTATTCTTTGTAGACCAAAGTGCCCTTCACAACCATAAGAATGATAAAATTTAAGTACAGAAGAAAATTCAGAGTTAGGAATGTACCTTCTTATTAATTGGTATGCACTGTACTTCTATATGTATGGGTCATCCCATACGTAGTATCTTGTAGAGGACTTGATTTTGTCTTTCTGAGTATGAGATAATACCAGAGGCAATTGTTTGGTAAGTAAATAGTTTACAATATCTGCATACCATTGTGTCACCTCATTTATCGATTGCAATTGCTCATTTGGAAATAGAGGTGTTCATAGTCAGTTTGGACGGTCTAAATTGCCAATCTAGGACCCAATCCGAACGTGTAATTTGGTCGATTTATCGATTCGTGCAGTTTGAGTTGGTTTATTAAAACTGGCTAGACCATACTTACATGTTTTCGCAGCTGGTTTGGGCAGTTTCCGCGGTTTGAAAACTTACAAAATTTGAATTATTACAACATCAATTAAGCTCATATCATAATAATATTTTATTTAAAATTTAACGTCTAAATATAAAATGAAACCATAATATAGTTAAAAACTACAACCAAATCGAAAGTTTTAGTAAACTTAAATTTTAGTTATAACTTACAACCTAATCAAAATTGAATAGCAAACTTAAAGTCTATAATCTTAAACACATTACAACAACAAGATTTAAAGTCCAAAATATCATAAGAGTCTTAAGTGATATAGTTTTGAATGAGTTAAGAGTAATCATTACTCAATTAGAATGAATATACTTAAATTTTTAACTATTAATATACATATTTTTTTTAAAAAAAATATATAAAAACTTATTGGTTTGAATTTGACCGAATTTGTCCAAAACCGAAAACTGAATTGACTAAGTCAGTTTTCATTTTTTTAAATCTATAACCCTCCATTTAAGAAGAGAGTCTGCCTAGATTGGGCAATTTGAACTGAATTAGGTGGTTTCCATAATTTGGCAGTTTTTTTGAACACCCATATCTGGAAATTTCTCTTAGAGTGACAATGGCTCTTCCTCATATATAAGACAACTGAAATGTCTAGGTACTCACTTCCTCTTTTATCCTCTCCAAATCGAATTTTTGCAGAAGAAGGATCTATTTGATGAGTCATGACTTGGCATCCTTCTTAATGAGCAAGTACCTAAGAGTTACATGATATGAATAAACAATTACCTTAGTGCCAACAAATTAAAAACAAAATTTTTCTAATACCAAAATAACCATTAAAAGCTCTTTTTCATTGGTGGAGTAATTAAGTTGAGCATCATTTAAAGTTCTCAATGTATAGTAGATGGCATGAGGAATCTTGTTGATTCTTTGGCCTAGCACTGCTCCCACAATGTAGTCATTAGCATCGGACATCAGCTCAAAAGGATAGTTCTATTTAGTGGCTGGATGATGGGTGGAGTAGTGAGCATTCTATTTGGGGGCTGGATGATAGGTGGAGTAGTGAGCAACTCATTAAGTTTGGTGAAAGACTTTGTGCACTCATCATTGAAGTTAAATGTAACTTCTTTCTACAAGAGGTGGCAAAGTGGTTTTGATAATTTAGAGAAGTCTTTGATAAATCTCCGATAAAACTCTGCATGACCAAAAAAGTACGTACCTTTCTCATAGATATGGGAGGTGGTAAGGAACGAACAAGTTCTTTTTTTGATATATCAAACTCTATATCCTTAGTAGAAATAACATGTCCTAAAACTATTTGATAGTATGACATTTTTCCTAGTTTAAAACAAGAATGGTTTCCATAAAACATTTTAAGACAAGTGTAATATTCAATAGAAATTTATCAAATGAATCACTACAGACACTAAAATCATCCATAAAAACCTCTATGATGTTTTTAACAAACTCAGAAAAGATACGTATGATACACCTCTGGAAAGTGGTCGGAGCATTTCATAGCCTGAATGACATGCTTCTATAGGCAAACATTCCATATAGGCATGTGAACTTTGTCTTCTCTTGATCTTTCATGGCTATCACTATAAAAATCTGGATTTTGGGAGGGTAATTTGGACAATTTATCAATTTTCTGGATAAAATATTGTGGGGATTAATTTGCAAAAGTTTTGTGCAGAAGGACTAAATTGTAATTTTTGGAGGACAAGATTGATAGAGATTTGAAATTTAGGGACTTATGTGCAATTTTTAAAAAATTACATAGCCTATTCAAAATAGGCCACGTGGCCTGTTCACTCATTTCTCTCTCTTCTTTTCTCTCTCTCTCTCTCTCTCTCTCTCTCTCTATCTCCCCGAAACTCTCTCTCTCTCTCTCTCACTCGGATCTCTCTCGGCCGGAAGAAGTAGGGGTCGCCGCAGGAGCTGCCGCCACCGTAGTCCGCCCGTGCCACTGACTAGCATCGACTTGCTAGAGCGCGCCAAAGCTCCGCCGCCCTTCCCCAGTCACTGTCGATGTCTGCATCGTCGGAAAATCGCTTGGACGCCGTTTCGGAGATTTCGTCATCGGCGACGATTCTGGCCACCATTCGACCTCCAACCAGTCCCGTTGGATTCGTCTCGTCTCAAGGATTATCAAGGTATATATATCTCAACCTCATTTTGCCCGAATTGAAAGTTGCCATTTTTGGGTATTTCGAGTTTAAGTTTGACTTTTTGATCCGGCCATTAGAATGTGTTTTTGTTGTAATTTTTGGATTGTACTCGGAAAATGGAGAAGTTTGATATATATATTGCCTATATTTGGTGACCGACACGGAAATTGAGATCGGACGGTCGAGATTTGCCTCGTTTTGTCTGTAACCGGCCCGGTGTGGGCCCA
The DNA here is from genome assembly GCA_002914805.1 of Parasponia andersonii. Classification (NCBI taxonomy): domain Eukaryota; kingdom Viridiplantae; phylum Streptophyta; class Magnoliopsida; order Rosales; family Cannabaceae; genus Trema; species Trema andersonii. Next base: position 851,979 of record JXTB01000091.1, read on the forward strand.
GACTCGAATTGGACAAGTTATATGTCTAACCTAGCTATTTTGGGTACTAAAAATTCAGTGAAGAGGTCCGTTTGTGGAATTGAAGCTCCGGTGAGAAGTTAGTTTTTCGCAAGAGGACGATCGAGGGCTTGGAATTAGTTCCCGACCCTCCAGGTGATTGTCAACGACACCTTGAGGATTTGATAACGTTGTATTGCTATTCGAGCGAGGTAGGGACTCAATTACCTCTGTTTTATATCATTTTTGAATAAAACTTATTTTCTGCAACATATGAGAACAAATGTGATTTTTGGTTTCTCGAATATCTGTGATGGGAATTGGTTGTATGAGATATATATTGTATTGCTCTGGGAATTTTCTGAGTGCATGTTATTTTGGGTATATTAAAAATAGGGCCGTTATGCTGCCCGTTTTTCTATAAAAACCTAGTATGCTGATTTTACTGAAAAACCAGAGCATGATTATTTTCACACTTCAGTTCTATATTGCACATGTCATAGGATCATACATGGGTACCGTGTTAGCATTATGGGTTACAGTGTGGCACTGCGTGTCCCACCATTGGTGAAAGTCCATAAACTCGAGTAGGGTTTTGTTACTTCTGATTACCTCCCCATTTGGCAGGCATAGGCAATTCGGTTGCCCCTCCAGGTTTGGTAGGTAACACACGGGTGTTCCCTCCGGGTATGGGCTTAGGTATCAGACAGGCTGTTAGGCATACTTAGTGCCATTATCCTGGGTTTTCACAGATGAGAGGATGAGAGCTCGTGGGTATGGGTTGATTTGTGTCAATTGCATGTGAATTGAATGGTTTTGATTACATTGCTTTTATATATATATGAATTTCTAGTTTGGATTATATATATATGTATGTTTTGGACTAAACTAACCATGCAAGAATTCCCCTTTACTAAAATATTTTCGATCGAGGTAATTGTTTTTCCTACTGGGCATTTTATGCTCACCCCCCCACCTTCTTCTTCAGGTGAAGTCCAGTTCGATCTCGGTGATCAAGAGGAGTAGGAGGTCATCTAGATTGCAGTTCGTCTCTTGGTAATGCTAGGAGTTTATTGTCATAGTCTTTGGACTATTTGGGTTTTGTATTAGCATTGAACCAAGATTACTGCTTCCTATTTTGTCTGCGAACTTATGTATGCTATTCTATTATTTGACTTTTGTTGTGGATGATGGTGATGCTTGGACTTTTATGTGACTTCGTGATTTTTAATTATTATTCAGTCTATGTTTAATGGTGTATACGAACTGTGGGAGTGGTTCACGGGATGAAATTTCGATTATTTTATTTAAATGGACTGTTTTATAAAAACTAGATCTTTTGACACTTTTCAAATAAATCAAGGAATTTTCCACCTATGTGAAATTCCCCTTCTGCCACTAGCCCGGGTTTCGGGTCGTGACAAGAATTTTTGGTATCAAAGCTTTGAGTTTATGTAACATCCCCCGATTCCACACACATACGTAAGAGTATTTGTATAAATATTTAGTGAAATCGGAAGATGTTACTCGACTTAGAATTAATAAAATCGGGGAAAATTAAAACTTTTTAGAAGGAAAAAGGAAATTTTCACTCATAATTATATATACTCTAATGTATACATATATATACCCTCGGTAAGTGGGCCTATCATGAAAGTTACATAATGTACACACACAAAATAGGTACAAAATCGTCTATCAGAAAACCACAGCGTCAAAATGCTCATATACACAAGCCGCGGTCAGAAAGTCAGCGCTCCTCCTCTAACTCACATATCATCCATACCTTCTGCAATGTAAAAATATTAATAAGTATAAAGCTCAGTAAGTAACGTATGCAGATGCAGAGTACATATAACATGAAAAAAATGGTCATATAGTTGGGATCCCTGTGTATATTGTATTGCCTGATAAGACCGTGAATTGCATACTGAGCCACTCAGAGAACGTATAACATATCACGAGCTATATGGAGGTCTCGAGCCCTAAAAATCCCCTCTGTGTACAGCAGAGGTCCACCCCATACCACCGTCAGAGTGTTCCTGAAGGAACCATAGTGTCCCCGAAAGGACCAGAGTATTCCCGAAGGAACCAAAGTGTCCCCGAAGGAACCATATCACATATTTGGGCGCTGGCCTGCCACACCCTATTCACCAATACTCGTAGGGCAATACAAATACATCACGCATTAATGTCTCATGCAAGACTAACTAACAGATATGTACATACACATATCCAAATATTTTACATTCACAGTAAATAAAGAATTTCTTACATTGTAGATGTAACGTTACTTACCTTATGTCTGACAGAAAAGATAGTGAAAAGGGTCAGTATCCTCAGTGATAAGGTGTGTGGAAGACCTGATCTCAATTTTATTACTAGAATGATTACTATAATGTAAAATGCTTAAAGAAAGCAACCACAAGCATAAATCACAATTTTCATAAAATCAGGTTATCTAATCACAAAATGAACCAAAATGGCACATACTTTCATAAAAACTAGTCCATTTGCTTCTAAATAGTACCATTTGGTTTTAAAAATATTTGGACAGCACCTCCCCTATTTTTAGGACATTCCCACATGATTAAAATCATGGTTTAAGATCTGCAATAATAATTCACAAGCCAATTCCCACATATACACCTCAAAGAGGATCATTTATAACAACCTAGGTGCACTTGAATTCTTTTCGGCTTAAACAAAGTTTAAAACCACTTTTACACTTGTATATCATCATAACCAGCCAGTAAATAGGTGTAATCTACATAAAAGGATCAATGTCTTACACATTCCAAGTAATCAAATCAAATTATAAGTGTAGACAACTTATTCCAACAATGAAAACACTTGAATCCATAAATAGCAAACTTTGGGGCTTTAAGTCTAACTTTAATCCTCCACTTAAATTCTATGTTTCCAACCATATGTAAGGTTTGCTAGGACCTTTATTCATCAAATAAAAGCTTTGATTTAAGGGCTAATGCAATAGAAATAAATTACCAATTCCAAATTCCATAAAAATCTCACCTTGACTAGTTTGAACCTTTGTTGAAGCTCTTGCCTTCTTCTTCCACAAAACTGATTTCTATGGCTTAGAAATTGATCTTAGGACTCAAGAGGACATAGAGGAATCATTATTTAAGTGGTATCAAGTAGAGAATTGAAATAATAAAACAAAACCTAGGAAGAAGAATTAGTAGAATTACCTTGACTAGTTTGGACCTATCTTGCTTTCTTGAGCTCCAAATTGAGTTTTACTACTTGGAAACTCTTGGAAATGGTTAATAGGAGCTGAGAGAAGTCTAAAAATTAGTGTGAGAGTTTCAGGTCGTGGCTGGAGAGAAAGGAGAAGAAAGTGACCAGATTTGGTCCAAAAGTGATACTTAATAACTAAGAAATGGCATAACTTAAGTTCTAAGGGGTATTTTGGGAATTTTGCACCTTACTTTCCATGTGTCCAGCTCTAAAACATCCTTAGCATACTCACCACGTTGCTGGTCCATCCTATACACCCAAGTGTAGACCAAAATGGTGAAACCTAGCTTAAGAGGAGAAAACTAGTCATTCTTTGACCTATAATTCCATATGGCCAATCTTATTGTAATCTAGTGAAACCTAGCCCCATAACCAATCATTAAACATAAAAATAAATCAATTAGACTCCAATTAATAATGCAAACAAAGTATCAATGCCTAATTATTAGAGTGCACAAAGATGACATTATGTGATGAAGCTTAATCTAAGCTAGCTTAGTGTAATTAAACACAGTTCAGTACAGTAATTGCCACCTTGTGCTTACCTGAAACCAACATTTTGGAAAATACTAGAAATGGTTTCTATACATTAAATAAAAGCTATTTGAAGTTTTAAATGCACAGTCAATTTGGCTCCATAAAGCGTGAAAAATGCATTTTACCAAAAAACTACTATTTGACTAAGTTATCAATAGATATGATTTTAATGCATATTCGTATAGTATTACTATTCATAAATGTATTCTTTGTCCCTTTCACACACCAAGCTCTCTCTCTCTAAGGTTACTAAGCCTTTACACTGCATGGGAGCCCTTCCACAAATATTAATACAATAATACAGATCATTTAACAATCAGAATGAGTAATTTACCTTGAAATTGATACTAGTTGCTTGATATGTTTATTATACAATATGAATATATTTATTATTGGCTTATTATGTATGTGAGAATCTTGGGCATCACAGTTTAACAGCTCGGACATTTCACCATTAAACTTGATTGAAGTTATTTTTATGACAAGCATGCATCATTATCTCAGAAACTGTTTGACATATTGTTTCAGACTTGTAGCGATGCCTCCTAGAAGAGTTCCCAGGCACCAGCCGGATGCCGAACCTTCTCGTCTGGATTTCACTCATCTGATTGAGGCAATGCAGTAGGCATTCGTCCAGATGAGCAATCTAGACTATCAGCCTCCAGCTCCGAGGTAACGTCAGTTAGATCAGGCTGATCATCTCTAGCAGTTCATGCATCTCCAGCCAGGGTAGTTTGATGGTAGACCAGATGCTCTCAAGGCAATTGCTTGGTTGCGTGAGATGGAGAGGCACTTTCAGGCCCTTGGTACTCCGGTTGAGTTTTGGGCTATGTTCACTATTACCCGTTTTACGGGGAGTGCCATTCGTTGGTGGGAAATAGTGGAACAGATACAAGATGTAGTGAGCTTGACTTGGGAAGACTTTGAGCAGATTTTCAAGGCCTAGTATGCCAATGAGGATCAACAGGATGAAGTTATGAACCAATTTGAGATGTTGATTCAAGGTAACAGAACTATGAATGAGTACTTGATAGAGTTTATTAAGTTGGCAAGTGTTGCTCTTGGACCGGGTACGAGCGAGAAGTACTGAGTTGCCAAGTCCAGGAGTCATCTGAATAGGAATATTTTTAACAGGATTGGTACTCAGACCTTCCGTACTCTTCCTGAGATTGCAGTGGCTGTCCAGTGGGTAGAGGCCATTGAAGAAGGATTGGATTCGAGGAGGAATCAGCGGAGAGGTAATGATAGGAAAGCCACCAGAAGGAACCAAGGGCAGTGGTCAGCCCAGGGTACTCCGAACAGTGGGAGCTCGAACAACAGTATTTCTTTAGGGGGTGGCAGAGGCAGTCCATATGGAGGATATTTTGTTTGTGGCCAGCCAAGTCATCAGAAGAAGGAGTGTCCCAACCGTCTGCAGAAATCTCCTCTTTCTCAGGGAGGACCGCAGAGGAGCCAGTCTGGTTCTATTTCTTATTAGAACACTCAAGCGAGGCTGCAACAGTCATAGGGTGCTTCACAGGCTTTTACTTCCCCTTAGCCTTATTGGCATCAGTACTGCCCTCAAGGTTTTACTCAGAACTTTTAGACTCCTCAGGCCTCAGAGAGTCAGGGTGGGCAATGGATATGGCAGTAGTGGTCCAGGATCCAGCAGTAGCCATCCTAGTTAGGGGAGAGGCAACAAGGGGAAAGGGAAGGTGACTGGCCAAGCCTATGCTTTTACTGAAGCAGACGACACTCAGGATCGCACCAGTCGAGGTGTTGTTGATGGTATGATCCTTCTTTCACACTCTTAGGCACATGTTTTGTTTGATACTAGTGTATCCCATTCATTTGTATCCTTATTGTTTACTCAATTGTTGGGGTTGGAATTTTTTGATTTGGATTATGTATTGACGTTGGGTACACCTTTGGGAGGAGTAGCCGATGTGTCTAGTGTGTTTAAGTCTTGTCGGGTTATGATTGGTGATAGGAAGCTTCTTGCTGATTTGATTGTGTTGCCGATAAGACAGTATGACGTGATACTCTGCATGGATTGGTTGTCGAAATATCGAGCCATTGTAGATTGTCATACGAAGCGGGTGACTCTTTTTCCTTGTGATGGATATCCTATTGTCTATCAGGTTGGGATGAGTCCGTTAAAGCCTAGTCCTGTTCTGAAAGCGTGCATGGGTGGAAGGAAGAAACTTGAGTGTTATGGGAACTTGTTTGCCATAGATGGCGAGGTAAGGACAGATGATCAAGACCCATGGATTCCGGTAATGTGTGAGTATTCGAAGGTGTTTCCTGAAGACTTACCTGGGTTACCACCAGATAGGGAGATCGAGTTTTTTATTGAACTAGATCCTGGAACTTAGCCAGTTTCTATTCCAGCCTATCGCATGGCACCTGCTGAGATGGAAGAATCAAGAGAACAGTTAGACGATTTGCTTTCCAAGGGGTTTATTCGTAGTAGCACTTCTCCTTGGGGTGCTTCTGTCTTGTTTGCGAAGAAAGCTGATGGTTCGTTAAGACTTTGTATGGATTATCGGAAGTTGAACTAGTTGATAGTAAAGAAAAAGTATTCTTTGCCAAGGATAGATGAGTTGTTTGATCAACTCGGTGGTTCAAGTTCTTCTCTAAGATCGATTTGAGATCTGGTTATCATCAGTTAAAGATAAGAGAGGATGAAATACCTAAGATAGCATTCAGAACTCGATATGGTCATTTTGAGTTTTTTGGTGATGCAGTTTGGTTTGACGAATGTACCTGCAGCTTTTATAGATCTCATGAATCGGATCTTCAGGCCGTTTTTGGATTGTTTTGTGGTTGCGTTCATCGATGACATCTTGGTATATTCCAAGACTCGAGAAGAGCATGCTGAACATCTGGGGATAGTACTTAAGACCCTGAGAGATCATCAGTTGTACGCCAAGAAATCGAAGTATGACTTTTGGATGTCAGAAGTAAAGTTCTTGGGTCATGTGATTTCTCATGGAGGTATTTCAGTCGATCTCGCTAAGATCAAAGCTGTTCTGAAATGGGAAAGACCGAGAAATGTGACAGAGGTACGTAGTTTCCTTGGTTTGGCAGGCTATTATCGTCGTTTTGTGCAAGATTTCTCGAGAATTGCTTTGCCTTTGACGAAGTTGACCAGAAAGGACGTCAAGTTTGTTTGGGATCACGAAAGTGAAGAAGGATGTAGCTACTTTTGTGGCTAAGTGTTTGACTTTTCAGCGAGTCAAGGCTGAATACTAGAGGCCAGCTGGATTACTTCAGTCGTTGCCAATTCCAGAATAGAAGTGGGACAAGGTCACGATAGACTTCGTGACCCGTTTGCCGAAGAGCTTGAGGAAGAATGACGCAGTTTGGGTGGTAGTCGATCGGTTGACGAAGAGTGCTCACTTTATACCGATCCGGATGGACTACTTTCTTACTAAGCTCAATAGACTGTATGTGGAGAACATCATACGCTTGCATGGTGTGCCTTCAAACATAGTATCTGACAGAGATCCAAGGTTCACTTCTAAGTTTTGGAGAGCCTTGTATAAAGCATTGGGTATGCAGTTAGATATTAGTATGGCTCACCATCCTGAGTCAGATGGTCAATCTGAAATGACCATTCAGATTCTTGAGGACATGCTATGTTGTTGCATACTGGACTTTGGTGGGAACTGGGATGATCATCTTCCTTTGGAGGAATTTGCTTATAATAATAGTTACCGGACCAGTATGGGTGTGGCTCCATATGAGGTATTATATGGAAGGCCGTGTAGATCGCCTTTGTGTTGGGTGGAGCCCGAAGTGCATTTTACTCTTGGACCTGAGTTGATTGAAGAAACTACTGATAAGATCAAGGGTATCCAAGAGAGACTCAGGGAGATTTAGAGTCGCCAGAAGAGTTGTGCTGACCCAAAGAGGCATGAGGTAGAGTTCGATACTGGTGATTCTGTATTCCTGAAAGTGACTTCAAGGCAAGGTGTTGCAAGATTTGGAGTTAAGATTAAGCTTGCTCCAAGGTATATTGGTCCCTTTGAGCTCACTGAGAGAATTAGACCAGTGGCGTATTGCTTGAATCTACCTGCATAGTTGGGTCACGTGCATAATGTGTTTCATGTGTCGATGTTGAAGAAGTACACGCCGGACCCATCTCATGTTGTTCAGTATGTGCATGTACCGATTCAAGAAGATGTGTCCTATGAAGAGTAGCCTGTTCGCTTGTTGACTAGAGAGTTGAAAGTGCTTCACAACAGAGAGATTCCACTTGTCAAGATGCGTTGGGAACATCACAAGGAAGACGAGGCTACTTGGGAACTCGAGATGGAGATGTACGAGAAGTACCCTCATTTATTTGACTTTCAATCAGAAGTTGTATTGTGATGTAAACCTTGACTTATACTTTGAATTTTGGGACGAAATTCTTTTAAGTAGGGGAGAATGTAAAAACCCGGATTTTGGGAGGGTAATTTGGACAATTTACCAATTTTCTGGATAAAATATTGTGGGGATTAATTTACAAAAATTTTATGCAGAAGGACTAAATTGTAATTTTTGGGGGACTAGATTGATAGAGGTTTGAAATTTAAGGACTTACGTGCAATTTTTTAAAAAATTCCACAGCCCATTCAAAACAGGCCACGTGGCCTGTTCACTCATTTCTCTCTCTTCTTCTCTCTCTCTCTCTTTCACTCAGATATCTCTCGGCCGGAAGAAGTAGGGGCCGCCGCCGGAGCTGCTGCTGCCGTTGTCCGCCCGCGCCACCGATTGGCATCGACTTGCCAGACCACGGCGAAGCTCCATCACCCTTCCCCGGTCACCGTCGATGTCTGCATCGCCGGAAAACCACTTAGACGCCGTTTCAGAGATTTCGTCACCGACGATGATTGCGGCCACCATTCGACCTCCAACCAGTCCCGTTGGATTCGTGTCATCTCAAGGATCATCAAGGTATATATATCTCAATCCTATTTTGCCCGAATTGAAAGTTGCCATTTTTGAGTATTTCGAGTTTAAGTTTGACTTTTTGATCCGGCAGTTAGAATGTGTTTTTGTTGTAATTTTTGGATTGTACTCGGAAAATGGAGAAGTTTGATATATATATTACCTATGTTTGGTGACCGACACGGAAATTGAGATCGGACGGTCAAGATTTGCCTTGTTTTGTCTGCAACCGGCCCAGTGTGGGCCCGGACTCGAATTGGACAAGTTATATGTCTAACCTAGCTATTTTAGGTACTAGAAATTCAGCAAAGAGGTCCATTTGTGGAATTGAAGCTCTAGTGAGAAGTTAGTTTTTCGCAAGAGGACGATCGAGGGCTTGGAATTGGTTCTCGACCCTCCGGGCGATCGTCAACGACACCTTATGGATTTGATAACGTTGTATTGCTATTCGAGCAAGGTAGGGACTCAATTACCTCTGTTTTATATCATTTTTGAATAAAACTTATTTTCTACAACATATGAGAACAAATGTGATTTTTGGTTTCTCGAA
>JXTB01000091.1:905320-982426 GCA_002914805.1 Parasponia andersonii
ATTTAGTGTAATTAAACACAGTTCAGTACAGTAACTGCCACCTCGTGCTTACCTGAAACCAACATTTTGGAAAATGCTAGAAATGGTTTCCATACATTAAATAAAAGCTATTTGAAGTTTTAAATGCACAGTCAATTTGGCTCCGAAAAGCATGAAAAATGCATTTTACCGAAAAACTACTATTTGACCAAGTTATCAACAGATATGATTTTAATGCATGTTCGTATAGTATTACTATTCATAAATGTATTCTTTGTCCTTTTCACACACCAAGCTCTCTCTCTCTCTGAGGGTACTGAGCCTTTACACTGCATGGGAGCCATTCCACAAATATTAGTACAATAATACAGATCATTTAACAATCAGAATGAGTAATTTACCATGAAAGTGATACTAGTTGCTTGATATGTCTATTATGCAATATGAATATGTTTATTATTGGCTTATTATGTATGTGAGAATCTTGGGCATCACAACTACCGAGGCTCATCTTATGTCACATACTGAGTTTGAACTTTTCCCACATCGTTTACTTATTCACAACTGATAATCTTGAATGAGGCATACTTAAGAGTGGGATGACCATTCATATGGCAAAGGTTGCATCTAGTTAACTGCTGGTGTGCTAACTGGTTTACAATGGACATAAGTCCAGCTAGTTATTTTCGCAAGGTCACTGTTATCTCATCTTCATGGGGTAGCTCATATTGATCATTATACTGCTGGAAATGGAAATTGACTGCCATATTTGAGATTAATTGCCAAGCTTGTGCACGTGTCTTGTCTGCTAGAGCCCCTTCACTCGCTGCATCGATTATACTTTTATCCACTATTTTGAGCCCTTCATTAAAATACTAGAATAGAAGCTGATCACTCATTTGATGATTGGGGTATGAGGCACACAATCTTTTAAATTTGCTCCTAGTAATCATATAGAAATTGGAATTAGATTTGCGAATTCCACAGATCTCCTTTCTCAGAGTAGCCATTCTCGATGCCAGAAAATACTTCTCAAGGAAGAGACACTGCATTCCGGTCCATGTATTCATCATTCCAAGAGGAAGGTGGTAGAGCCATTCCCTAGCAAAATCTGCTATTGAGAAAGGGAATGATCTAAGCTTCACTTACTCATCAGATACTCCTGCTGGTTTCATGCTAGTACACGCAACATGAAACTCCTTGAGGTGCTTGTTCGGGTCCTCTCTGAATAAACCATGGAAGGTGGGCAGGAGCTGACTTATCCCCAATTTTAACTCAAATGCTACACCGAGTACAGGATACTCGATATATTATGGTTGTTAAGTCAGAATCAGGGTTGCCAATTCTTTCAGAGTTTTATCTTGTGTTGCCATTTTAACTTCAATATCTGAGCATTTAAGACAAAATAAATAAACAAGTAAGCAATTCAAGAAAAGATAAGGAATCAAGGTTAAAAATTATATCAAGTTCTCCAGTAATGGTGCCAAAATTTGGTACGCCTTTTAAATGCCAAATTATTTTCTTCTATACCTATTAGTAAGATTAATTGGTATAGCAGTAAGAAGAATTGAATCCCACTGAGAACTTGAAGTTCTTTTTCACCTAATTCCAAACTGTCTTAGATCTATGGTAATTTAGGGGGTTTATGAATAGCAAAATGAAAATAAAACAAAAACAAAATAACAAAGAATAATGAACTGGACTCAATATGGTAAAAGCTTTACTTAAGAACTCATTATCTACCTCTAGACACTCTACTATCCTAGCTCTATACTTAAGTCATTAGGTAAACACGCTCTTAGATTCGCTCATTCAATCATTTTAAACTAATGCATTAAAATTTAGAGAAATTTAACCGAAGCAACAATCACATGCGAATTATTTAACTTAGAACTATGTATTTCATCATAGATTAATCAAATTATGCAATTTAACTTAGCAATGTTCTCTATAAATTCTAGAGAATTACGTATCTAGAATCCTAACTTAACTATATATATCTATCATGCATGATCTAGCTGCGCATTTAAACTCACATGATAGAGATCATAAACATAAAAGCACGAAAGAATAATAACAATTCTGCACAATAGCTGATATATAGAAATTAAAAAATGAATTAGATTTTACATCATGTATAGGGCTTCAAACTTGCCCTTAACTAAATTAAAAATCTATCCTAGCATGTTTCTAAACATAATCAAATCAAATATTATACTAACCGAAACAAGAAAATCAAAGAGAAGAGAAAAGGGATGAAAAATGCTAGTTGATGAATTGGGCAACAATCCTCTATGCAGAGAAATTCCAAGTTCTAGATCACCTGAAAGTTCTTCAACTATCTCTCTGTCTCTCACTTTCCCAAGTAATGTTGAGTTGAATGATGACTTGTTTATAATTTAAAGATCCCTTTTTATAAGAAAATTGACCTAGGAGGAAGATAGGCTAAATCTTAGATGAAACAGAGGTCAAACTTGTCAAAACGGATGAAATTGGTCAACTTGACGCAACTCTAGTGCTGTGTTGCTGAATGTCAAGGCCGAAAATCTAAAGTTGTGACTTTTAGTAATTTGAAGTGAAAATAGTGGTGAATAGTAGTTTCTAAAATTCTAGAAAAATTTCAGTATTTAAAATTTAAGTTTAGTCCTTAAAAATAAGTAAATTACGAGATTGGACAAATTTAAAAATCATGATATTATCTACTAGTTTTAAATTTTCAAGTAAATTTTTAATTTTAAGGTGAGAAAAAATCCTAATTAACTAGTTTAAAAACTTTTATTAATTAATGAAGTTTAATAAAATAGTTCAAATTAAAACCCTAGGGCCAGTGTTCAAATAATTTACATGAAATCATTTTATTTTCTAAGTACTCGATTTAATAACAAAAATTATCCTCATTCATCTACTCAGTAAATATATTATTATTGGCTAAATAAATTTAACTTAGGAAAGGAAAATTGATACCGAGTACAAACCAACCAATGAAGAGAATTAGAACTGCAAACATATGCCATATATGCTTGTCAAGCCACCAGAATAATTATCACAAAACAGGTCAACACCTGAAATGAAAGGAAGTAGGGGGTGAGCACGAGAGTGCTAAGTAGAAACTCAATCACCTTTTTAAGTGAATACAATTTTATCAAATCTGCATGGTTAATGTCTTTTCTAAAATCTATTTGTAAACCAAATTTATAAAACAAGTGGTATCCAGAATAATCACATATTCAAAACCAAAGTCAAAAATCGCAAGATTGTACATATCATAAATCAACCCATTCCATGAGCTCACACCCTCACATCACGAACTAGAGTAACTCGTACTATGTGTACTAAGTACTCTTTGTCTGATATTTATCCCAAAAAATTGGAAGGATACCTATGTGTCTAAGCCTACCGAACTGGAGGGGCAACTGAATGCCTACACCTACCAAATGGGAATAATCAGAAAAACCCCACGCCGGTTTACGGGCTCTCACTGAAGGCGAGTGTACTAGTCCATCTACTACAACAATGTGATGCCTAAGATATATCTCATGTGTGATCCTATGGTATGTACAATATGTAACAAAATATGCATAATAACCATACAATACATAACCAAACAATGCTTTAAAATTCAACTTAGCATTATTCTGGGATTTACTATACATGGGTAGCATACTGCTGTTTTACCCCATAGTCATAATATAAAAATATGTATAAAATTCATAAAGTCCAATTCTAGCATATTCCCATAATTTTCAGCAATTTATCAGAATATCATTTATTCACGATTTTTCACAAAAATAATTATAATGAAAAATTTCAAATTAAAATATGTATAAAATCTGGTAATTGAATCCCTACCTCAAGATAGTAGTTATGTTGAGTTAACGACCCTAGAAATATCCTCAATTGATCACTTGGTTGTTCAAACAGTCATTCTCGGATCTCGACACGATCACTTGAAAAGCGGTCACCACTGAATTCAAAACACTCAAAAACGTTGGGTTAGATATAAAGTTTGTCGAAAACGGGTTCCAGTATGGAACCGATTGTGGCACGCAAAACGGTGCAATTCACGAGCTATTTTCTCAATTTTTGTGCAACTTCAGAAAATAGTGGTATTTTATATTAAAATTCATGTTCCGACCTCACTGAGTCCAAATTCGAAGTTAGAACTCAGTTTCAATATCCCAAGCATTAAATGGGTTCAAAAATCCGAAAATTATAAAAATGCCACATTTGGAAAATAATTAGAAAAATGCCACATTTGCATTTCGATAATTAACGATCTTCTGGTTACCATTTCTACACTTCAAAATCATGAGATTTTATGTTTCAATCTCCTCTTTCACGTGGTAAAATTTTCTTGGGATAAATAACTCAATTCCAAAATAATTACGAAAATACCACAAAATTTAATATTATAATATTGCTACAGTAGTAAACTACTCATCGGAGTCAGTTAGAGGTCGAGAGTGGTCGGAAATGAAAGCTGGAGTCGAGACGAGTCCAACGGCAGTGACAGTGAGTTGATCAGATGTCGGAGGAGGAAACGGCGGACGATTTTCCGTTCCGGTGACGCGACCTTCGGATTGCTTTTTCTCTGGCGAGGGGCGGCGAAACGGGATGGCGGCACCAGGCATTGCTTCGTCGGCATCTTCTGGTCACGGCAGGAAGGCGCGTCAGGCATGGCGGTGGCTGGAGGTGCGGCGAATGAACAGTAGCCGAGGGAGGTGTTCGGAGGACTTCGGTGAGGAATAAGGAGTTAGGGGATTTATATGCAATTTTGGAAACTGTAGTAGTGGGACACGTGGCGTAATCTGGTTTGATCAAAAAAGTTTCTGAAATTCCACTTTGGCCACAAATTTTAAAAAGATTCTTTCACTTTGGTCCCTCCTTAATTACACTTTTGTCCTCAGTTTGTAATTTCTTTTTCACTTTTGCCCCAAATGTACCTAGACTTTATTTTGTCTAGGTTCAACACTAATAATTTAATTTTAAAAAATAATTTCAGATTTTTATTTAATTAATCCGAAAATATAAAATTACCATAATGCCATTGAATTAAAATTACTTAATTACCCTTATAAAAATTTAGGATTTTACACTGAGCTTCTGGAACTCGAGGCTTATCTTTTTTTTTTTTCCCTTCTTTCTTTGCCTGGTACCACGGTGCTAGCTCCCGTCCCATGATTCTTTTGTTGCTTTATTTTGTTTTATCCCATTTTGATTTCTTTTCGCTTATTTCTTTTAGCTTCTTTGCTCCTTGAACACGTAATAAACACAAAAGAAGATAATTAGCCTCAAAATAACATAAAAACAAGCAAAGTAATGTAAGGAATATGTCATCATTTAAGCATAAAATAACACCTATTAGAAGTCCAAAAGAAATGGCCTTAACCTGTGGAAGAAATTAAAGCCTAAAACCCTATTTGTGGGACCCGTTCCCAAATCATACACCATGTGGGCGATTAAGTGGCAGATCAGGTCATAAACGGGACACACCGTCTAATACATGTCCAGAGTGACTAGTTAAAGGCCACGCGAGTCGCACGTGGTACCACATAGGCCATTGGGCTGTCCGAGGCTAGGGCCGAGCCTATCCCAGACCCTGGATGGACTCGGCCCAGTTCGATTCTTACCTCGACAGCTGGGGGTCGGAAGCCTCAAGAGTCTTCCACTAGAGTACAATGGGAAGCAACTCACAGCTCCAGACCCAGATAGAGCATTTAATGCGATCTTGAGTAGGTGTGCGCATGGGACAAACTGTCCTGACAGAATGGCGGTTTGTCCAAATGTCGCCCCTGACAGACTCGAGCCATAGGGGATGATGGAAACTAGGCTACAGTGATGCAGGGAGAATCACGGTAATCTCGGCCTGTGACCTCTGGAGTAAGTCTTGATAAAAAAGGTACTCAATCCTGGGATTGAGAACCAGGAGGTTCACAATTTCAGGACTATATATATGAGCCATGCGTCCCCAATAGGGAGGCATGTACGTATACAAAAAGAAACATTTGAAAAGATATACATATACAAAGAAAAACAAAATCTTTGCTACCTAAAAAAAAAAGATAATCAACTGACTTAAGCATCAGAGAGTCTTTGCAGGTGGCCTCCCCCGCTTCTCCAATCTTGCCTGAAGTTGAAAACTCTTTGGGATAGCAAGGACACGTGGACAGTTGGTGAAAACTTCTCCAACAGTTTGGCACCATCTGTGGGAAATTGTTGAGCGTGAGAAAAAGAGCAGGAGTTTCACGATCACGCTCTTCCCGAATAAAAGGCCATACAAAGTAGGATGGCACCTTCAAGAATGATAACCAGGAGCACGTGTCCCGACGCCGAAGGAAGCTCCCAGGAAGCACAACTGGGTCTGGAACAAATGCTAGACCAAATGCTCACTGCCTTGGCAGAAGCAAATCGGAAAGCAGAGATTGCCCACAAGGCCATCCTAGGTTTGAGAGAAGAAGTCGCAGAAGTGAGTAGAAACAATGCCCGCCTTGAAGGACTGCTGGCAAGTGAAGCCAGGAGTGAACGAAGGAAAGATTTTAACGAAGAAGTCCAGCAGGAATCCGAGGGCCAACCACCGAGGGAGGTTCCCATCCCATCCAGATTGCGGATACAGTGTGAGCGACAAAGCCAAACGAGACCATCCTAAGCCGGAGCGGTGGTGGACAGAAGACACCAAGGACGCCCGGAAGGTATGCATCCTAATTGGAAACAAGGAATGATGACAGAGCTGAGTAAAAGGCTTAAGGCCTATCACAGCCAGACTCCCATTGATCTGGTAGAGCAAACTGTACGAGGGATCAACCAGATGGCCTTTGCCGACTGGATCCAGATAGAGCCCAAGCCGAGAGACTTCACGACCCTGACCTTCAGGCCGTTCGATAGGAAATCAGACCCTCTCGATCACATATACTATTTTCAGCAGAAGATGGCCTTGAAAACTAGGGATGAGGCTATGACCTACAAGATCTTTTCTATAACCCTGGTAGGACCGGCCCTATTATGGTTCAGATAGCTCCCAGAGAAATCCATAAACGGGTTCAAAGATTTCTGCAAACTTTTCTTAAAGCAGTACGCAGGTGCCCAGAAGCAGCAGAAATCCATGCGAGATCTTGACCGGTTGGAAAAAACAGTGAATGAGTCTCCAAGAGAGTACCTATCGTGCTTCCTAGAGCTGATGTCCCTAGTGCACAACGCTGACTCAGTCCAGGCCACAGGATCGTTCGTCAGGGGCCTGTAGCTAGGATCGATGCTGTCAGACCATCTACTTCTGAACCTGCTGTACGATATGGAGGACATCCAAACAAAGTCAGAAAGGGTATTCAGGGTGCTGGAAAGCTGCCAGAAAGTGCCTAAGGCCTCCGCTACGATAACAACAGCGCCGGCGCAAACCCCGACCCCGCACGGGGTAAAGAGGCCCATGCCAGACCAAGGGTCGAATCCGAAACGGGAAGCTCCTATCCAAGGTAGTCAAGAAGGCGGCAAGAGGAGGAAGGCGTCTCATGACCCACTGTCGAGATACAAGCTTAACACGCCGATCGACGTGATCTACCTCCAAAATAGGGATAGGGGCATTTTCAAAGACCCGCCCAAGTCTGGCGTTCCTGAGCACATGAAAAACAGGAACAGAAACTGCCAACTTCACGGGGATCACGGGCACGACACCATCAACTGCCGCAACCTTTATGCGCAGGTTATGATGGCGATCCATGCCGGCAAGTTGAGACAGTACATGAAGGCTGGCGGAACCCAGCAACAGGGAGACGTCACTAGGCCTAAAAAAGGCAAGTAGACCTAGGCCTCCAGATCAGGAGACCAGGCCCTCAGGATAGTGCTGACCATCATGGGAAGACCAGAGCCAACCCAGGGTCAGGAGGAGAAGGAAAAATGCCTCAAAAAGACTCAAGAAAGGGAGAAGCGCCTGAGGGGGATGGGCCACTCCGTCAACCATTTGATGATGGGTGAAAGTTGCGCCTCTGCCGCCCCCATCGCCTTCACCCAGCAAGACTTGACCACTGTACGCCTACCTCACGACGACCCTTTGGTGATTAAGCTATAGATCGATTCCACGTTAGTCGGAAGGGTCCTGATCGACGGAGGGAGTAACGTTGATATCCTGTTCCTCAGCACATTTGAGAGCATGGACCTGAATTGAAATGCACTCAGACCGACCTGTCAGCCGCTATTCGCTTTCGACAGTACCAAGGTCATCCCCTTGGGCGTCATGACCCTGAAGGTCTACGCTGCGGAGAGATGCTTAGATGTGGACTTCGTCGTTGTCGACTGCCAATCCTTCTTCAATGTTATCATAGGGAAAGGATGGATCCACGCCATGCATGGGGTCACCTCCACCCTCCATCAAGTCTTAAGATCTCTATCGAGGGACGGTACCTATACGATAGACATCAAGGGAGACCAAGCCTCTGCCAGGAAATGTTTTTCAACTGCCCTGAGGGGAGCTGATGTGAGCGCGAGTGTCTCGGCCAGGGACAGGTAGCAATCAAAGGACCGCCTGCCAGCATACATGAAGTGGATCGAAGAGGTGTCCGATGGACCAGAATCCACGATTGAGGAGTTGGTGGTGGTCCCTTTGAAAGAGTCAGAATCGGCGAAGGTAGTCTTAATCAGGGCCCTGCTACCCGAGGAGGAAAAGAACGAGATGGTGGAGTTCCTGAGGCAGAACGAAGACGTCTTCGTATGGTCACACAATGACATGCTCGGGATAGGCCCTATGCACGCTTGCCACAGGCTAAACATAGACCCCAATTTCCCTTCGATCAGGCAGAGACCCTAAAGGTTCATGCTAGAGAAAAACAGGGCGATCCATAAGGAGGTAGAGATGCTACTAGAGAATGGCCTAATCATAGAATACGTATACCCATGCTGGGTCTCCAACTCGGTAGTAGTGAAGAAGAAAAACGGCGACGACCGCACTTACATAGACTTCACCAACCTGAACAAGGTCTGCCCAAAGGATAGCTTCTCTCAGCCAAGGATCGACCAAATGGTAGATGAAACGGTGGGATTCGATAGGATGAGCTTCCTGGATGCCTACTCTGGATACAACCAGATTCCCCTGTATGAGGAAGACCAGATCCACACGGCATTTATTACGGAGCGATGTCTGTATTGTTACAAACGCATGCCATTTGGTCTGAAGAACACGGGGACAACCTACCAGAGGCTTATGAACAAGATGTTTGCTGAGCTACTAGGAAAGACTATGGAAGTCTACATCGACGACATGGTCGTAAAGAGCAGAGAAGCGTCAGACCATCTGAGACATCTAGACAAATGCTTCCAGATTTTGAGGCAATATTGGATGTGTCTGAACCCCAAGAAATGTGCATTCGGGGTGTCCTCCGGCCAATTCTTGGTGCATATCGTGAGCAGAAGGGGTATTGAGGCCAACCCGACCCAGTTGTCCTCAATCGTAGACGTGCAGAGACCCTCGACTCTTCGGGAGGTCCAGCGCCTAGCCGGGAAGATACCGCTCTCAGCCGGTTCGTCGCCAAGATGTTTGACCGATGCAAGCCTTTCTTCTAGTGCCTAAAGAGAACCTCCACTGTCGCCTGGGGGGAGGAGCAGGACAAGGCATTGGCAGATCTCATGCTATACCTAAGTCATCTACCTATCCTGGTTTCCCCAACAGAGGGGGAATGCCTGTTCACTTATGTAGCTATATTCGAAGTAGCGATTAGTACCGTACTATTCATTGAGGAAGACAACAAGCAGAAGCCGGTGTTTTATACAAGCCGCATGCTCTTTGATGCCGAGATACGATATAGTATGGCAGAGAAACTGGTCCATGCTCTGGTCAATGCTAAGAAGAGACTCAGGCAATATTTTGAGGCACACTCAGTCACAGTGTATACGGATTTCCCCATCCGGCAAATCTTGGCCAAACCGAACCTATTGGGACGATTGACCAAGTAGGCCATCGAACTAGGAATATAAGACATCGAGTATCGGCCTCGAGTGGCGAAGAAAGGGCAAGTCATGGCGGATTTCCTAGTAGAAATCAAATCCTTCGGTGAGTTGTGTGACCCGCTCCAGACGTCTCAGCCTCGTCCCTCTTTAGCCTGGACCCCATATACTGACCGATCCACGAATGCCTCAGGGTCAGGTATCGAGATAGTCCTGCAAACCCCAACGGGACTCAGAATAGAGAAAGCTTTGAGGCTCGGTTTCCAGGCAACGAACAACGAGGTGGAGTACGAGGCACTGCTACAAGGCCTTGATCTGGCTCTGCACTTCGGGGTGGAGAGCATTGCAGTAAAGACCGACTCACAGTTGATCGTGAGACAGGTCATGGGAGACTTCGAAGTAAAAGAGCCAAGACTACATAGGTACTTCTCCAAGGTAATGGGGGCGAAAGCCCATTTTAGTGGTTTCAATATCGAACAAATTCCTAGGGAGATGAACCAGAAGGCCGATGAGTTAGCTAAGAGCACGTCGATCAGGGGAACGAATAGACACGCAGAGATTCTCCTAGAGGACGAGAACATGAGGGACTCTTCGGAGACCCCCACATGCCATGTATTTGCAACCGACTCCGCAGACGAGGGGTGAATGAAACCCATCACCTAGTATTTGTAATTCGGAAACCTGCCCATTGACCCCCGAGAAGCGAGGTCGATCAGATTGAAGGCTACCAGATACTCGATGGTGGGGGAGCAACTGTATAGGAGATCGACAATGGGACCAATGTTACGTTGTGTAGGTCCCACTGAAACGCAGAAACTGATGGAGGAAATCCATGAGGGAGTATGCGGCAACCACTCTGGTGGATGTAGCCTCGCCCACAAGGCTCTGACGGCTGGATACTTCTGGCCATACATGATGACCGAGGTGGCCCGATTTGTCCAGAAATGCGATAAGTGCCAGAGGTTTGCCCCCATGAAATGCCAACCAGTGGAGGAACTCCATTCGAACATAACTCTTTGGCCGTTTGCAAAATGGGGCCTGGACATTATTGGAGAGCTCCCCAAAAGTTTAAGGGGAAGAATGTACGTCTTACTGGCCACAGATTATTTCACCAAATGGGTAGAAGCTGAAGCCTACACGACCGTTAATAAGGCAAACACGATTAACTTCATTTGGAAAAATATAATCTGTCGATATGGGATTCCGAAAGAGATACACGCTGTTCATGGCACACAGTTCCAGAATGCTAAGCTCAAGGAACTGTGTGAGCTGTATGATATAAAGCTCAGTTTCTCATCCGTGAGCTACCCTCAGGGAAATGGCCAAGCAGAGGCTACGAACAATGCCATTTTTAACAACATCAAAAAGAACTTGCAGGAGGCTAAAGACAGGTGGTTAGAAGAGCTACCGATCGTTGTTTGGGCCCATCGAACCACAGAGTGGAGGTCGACGGGAAGAACACCATTCGCCATGATCTACGGGTCAGAGCCTGTGATCTCGACTGAGATTAGCCTCCCGACCCTTCGCTCCGAAGTGGTAAAGGATGCCCCACTGAACGAGCAGCAGCTAAGCCACAACATAGATCTCCTAGAGGAAACAAGAAACATAGCCCTGGTCCACCTAGCCTCATACCATCAGCAGGCCAAGTCCTATTACGCAAAAAAGGTTAGTACTCGTCGATTTAACGCTGGGGATTGGGTTTTGAAGATCAGAACAGGGAATTCCTTGAAGCTAGACTCAGGTTGGGTTGGACCCTATGAGCTGATCAAAGTACTTGAAAATGGCGTGTATGTCCTGAAAGAACTCAAGACCGGGAAGAGTGTACCGAACACGTGGAACGCTCAGCACTTGAAAAAGTATCATGTGTAAGACGCTTGTAAATATTGTAAGATCTGTGTAAATGCTTATTTTGTTAAAAAGCTTAATTCCAAAATAGGTCAAATTTTTTGCCACACGGATTCATCCTTTGGATTGCTATGGAAAAGGGGTCTGCCTATAGTGACAGACCCTACGCACTATTCACACATTCAAGAATCGTACTATGGGGGTCACGTCGCTAACCAACGAACTGAGAAAACGTATGAAGGGGAAAGAGCTGCGCAATCAAAAACTTGTCAGCAGACCTCAAAAACGATCATACTATGGGGATCACATCGCTTGTCGATGACCCAAGAAAACGTACGAAGAGGAAAGAGCTGCGCAACCAAAAACTTGCTAGCAGACCTAAAAGATGATCATACTATGGGGATCACGTTGCTTGCCGACGACCTAAGAAAACGTACGAAGAGGAACGAGCTGCGCAACCAAAAACTTGCCAGCAGACCTAAAAAATTATCGTACCGTGGGGATCACGTCGCTTGCCGACGACCCAAGAAAATGTACGAAGAGGAAAGAGCTGTGCAACCAAAAACTTGCTAGCAGACCTAAAAAATGATCGTACTATGGGAATCACATCGATTACCGACGACCCAAGAAAACATATGAAGAGGAAAGAACTGCGCAATCAAAAACTTGCTAGCAGGCCTAAAAAACGATCGTACTATGGGGATCACGTCGCTTGCCGATGACCTAAGAAAACGTTCAAAGAGGAAAGAGCTACGCAACCAAAAACTAGCCAGTAGACCTCGAAAATGATCGTACTATTGGAATCACATTGTGTAATAAAAGGATTGCTGATGGCCCGAGAAGACGTACGAAGACGAAAGAGTCACATGACGAAAGTTTGCATCCTGCCCTCAAAGGAAAACAGGGACAGGGTCTACCTGTTGGAAGTAGATCCTCCCCAAGGAGCATGTTAGCTATACGAAAAGCTAAATGAAAGCAGGGACAGGGTCTACCCGTTGAAAACAGACCCTCCCCAGAGAACGTTTTAAGTCGCACGCAAGATGAAGAAAAGCATGGACATGGTCTACCCGTTGGAAGCATACCCCCCCAGAGAGCATCTTGGACGCGTGCGAGGCAAAGGAAAGCGGGGTTAGGGTCTACCCTCTGGAAGCAGACCCTATCAAGAGAACGGTTTAATTACACGTGAACTGAGAAAGAATAGAGTTAGAGCCTACCCATTGGAAGAAGTCCAGTACAAGACTGGACATGAAGATAGAAGTTAAAATCAAACTCTGTATATTATTTCCTAAAAGTATAAAGCACATGGTCAGTAGGGATGTACATTCGGAAGTTCTACTCATAAGAGGCAGGTCTTGGACAGACTCCCAGGGACACATTAGAGTGGCAGTGCCCTATTCGCTCCCGATGAGAGCCGAGTCTAAGCCTTCTCCTCTGCAGCGACGAGTCCAAACAGTGGTCGACCAACCCATGGAGCTGGTTCCTCGCGCGTTCCCATTTGTGGTCAGAGAAATCCAGCCACACGCGTGGGCCGAATTCTACCAAGACAAGTCATAACAGGGGTTATACATCCTCACATCCTGGTCCCCAAATTTAAATCTCGTCGATCAAAGTACGAGGAGAATTCACTAAAAACTCAAAACTATATACAATCGAGTTCAACCCAAATGCCGGCCGCGTTGCCGACAAGGGAATGACATCATACACGATATCTGACCCTAACACTAAACGCGGTCAATGAAAGGAGTAAAAGAACAGAATAAGATTGGAAAAACAACACGTCTTCTATTATTTAAACAAATGGTTACAAGAAATGCCTACTTTACAAGTATACAGAGCAAGACGCCCTAATTACCTCCGGCCAGGGGAGCGCGGCCAGTTTCGGCACTTGGTCCAGCTACGGTAGAGGGCGGCGTGCCAGGATCGGAGTCATCACTGGACAAAACGACCGCTCCAGACCCATCACCAGTTGAGGCCCCAAGCTCAGGTTGACCGCAAGGAACCTCCGAGGTTTACTCTAGCGGACCGGAGGCAAGGATGATCTCCTTAGTAACAGAGGCGGATGCAGAAGGCCCATCTTTTTCTTCGTTGAGCATCTTCAGCACATCAGCAGGGTACACAATATTAATCTCATCCCCTAGCTGCTGCATGTAATGCTTGATGGAATAATGGTCCCTCTCGATGCCTTTCTGCTCATCGAACTGGTCTGGCGTTACCACCTCCGCGTGGCCTTCAAACTCCCTGTTTTCCCAGCCAGAATTATAGCTCTCTACAGAAAGGACATCCACCTGCCTCTGGTACCTTGTCTTCAGCTTCTCCGTGTCTGCCAATCTGTCCCTCAGCACTGCCATCCTTAGCTCCACTTGCCGCTATGACAAGTCGACCAAATGAGTGTTAATGTCAGCAAGATCTTCACCGTGCTTGCGAGACAGCTCTGCATAAGCCCCCATTAAATTTTTGTGATCCAAGCAAAGATGTCAATTTACCTCATTGGATCGGTCGAGTCTGAGCTGAAGGGAGTGGGCCTCCAGTTTGGCTTTCACTTCGGCCTTCCTTGCCTCTTTGGCGTCATCGACAGCCCTATCGCGGGCGATGAAGGCCAGCGCTATCTCTGCCCCTGTGTTCTGCAGGTCCTGTTCCTTGGCCCTGAGTTCGTCTTGGGCCAACCTGGCAGCCTTAGATTGAGCGAGCTTACCGGCCTCTGCCTCAACCAACTTTGCGGCCAGCTCCTCACGCCTAGTCCTCTCGACACTCAGGGCATGAGCCACCGCACTATTGACCCTAGCCTCATCCAGGCTCCGATACAAGTCAAAGTCGGCCTACAACTTGGCAAGGGCGGCCTCGCTTTGCTCGGCCAACGCAGAACGGGAGTTCAACTCCCTAGTTAGCTCCCTGACGCGAGAGAAATAGAAGGACTGGATGATGGCTAGCTGCAAGATACAAGAAAGGGAAGTCAATGTTCAGCAAAGATGCCAAAAAATGGAGGCGGCGGACAGACGAGCCAAACCTGCGCAATGCTACAGCGGGCGACGAACTCAACGTTCTCCAAGGAGAGCACCTCCAACTCGAGCTCTGCAGCTGAGCCATCTCCTTAGGCATCGTCTGTGTCTGAGGAATGCGACTCCGCCCTGCCGACTGCGAGGACACCCACTCCTACCGAAGCAGCGGTGGTGGGGACGATAGGAAGCTGAGTGTCGCTGAGTGCACCTCTGGCGACAGTTGGGGTCGGCACATCCTCAGCAAAGGATGCCACGGCAACTGCTGCTGCATCGGTAGTTTTGGTTGCCACCCTCATTAGAGCCCTGCCTGATTGTGATTTTTCGGTCTTGTCTTGACCAATTCCCCCTGATGGGCCACCGCGCATGGACCTTCTCCTCTTCATGAGAGTCAGCGTGGCCCCATCGCCGTCACTATCAGAAGAGGGCAGTTCTGCCCTTCTTCCTTGCTGGGCCCTCATTCTCTTTGGATGAGTCGGCCTCGTGACGCCGCTTTATTGGGACCAAAGAAGGGGAGGACAGCCGAGATTTCAACCTCGGAGCCCTCTATTGAGCTCAACGATCTCCCCACGGGGGCAAGTAGCACCGGACCCTGTGCTCATCTTCGAACCAGAGTGGGAGGAGGAAGAGGTCAGAGTGGCGGATTCCCCAGGAAGGACGACTTTTATGGTCATCATCTCCCGAGTCGGAGGTCCGCTAGCGTCGGGGGAGGGGATCGCAGGTGCCTCATCTTCTGAAGACACCATAAGGCATCGACCAACGGGTACCTTGGATCGAGCCTTGTGCACAGCAGCACTTCCCTTGACTGGAGAGGGGTCTGCTGAAGGGTCTACATCAGAACCTATAAAGAGCAAGCAACGTAGTTAGAACACAGCTACAACCTGATCGACGGAGCTCAAGAATGCGAAAATGGACTCACCCTTAGCTCTCTTGGAGGTGGCAATTTCCTCTCTATGGAGCCTGATGCACTACTCGACCACGAGCCTCACGGTTCTTCGAGCTCGTGGCTAGTCAGTGCCACCAGGTCACAAGGACCCGCCAGCTGGCTCGATGCTGTAACCTGGTGACCCACCATGGCGATGTGACTCTGCTCATCACGACAGAACTAGTTCAAAGCCGAGGCGTCGAGCTTGCTCCGTAGGTGCTTCGTGATAACCCAGATATCCAGTGGGAAGGGAAGGTAGGAAATCATCCTAGGCATCATATTCATGACCTGGGGGTTCAGGGTGGCTTGGATGTGTCGGCAATCCCTAGGGGACCCGAAGATGACGATCCCTTCTAGCTCGTTGAGCTGCCCCGCCGACAGTTGCGGCTCAAATCTACTTTCTTCCGCAGAGGCTGCACAAGGAAAAATATCGTGAGCAATAACAGACTAGGTAAACACAGACCAAAAAATCATGACCTAGTATTTACTCTGCAGAAAAGATGAAGGAACTTGAAAGTACTCCCCATTCACCCATGGAGAACACCACGCCCCTCCGACAGTGTACAACCTAGAGTGGGAGTCCCACTGTTTGTCTGACCTCGGCAAGCCCCAGAAAATATGGCGTCCCGGGAGCGATTGAAGGTAGAAAGTGGGGTAGGAGCTCTTTTTTGGGGATGAGGGTGAGCTTATAGGCATAAAAGACCACCTCTAGGTCTATATGTATGTTATAGAGGACTGAGAGGGCATAAAGCCCTATCAAGATCATAATTCCATTAGCATTGAGCTACATCGGATGAATCCCCGTGAGGCTAAAGAACTGATGGACCAAAGGAGGGAGAAAAAACCGAAGCCACTCCAGATACCACCTCCCCAGAATGATGGAGCCTTCTGGAATAGAGGGGTAAAGGTACCAGTCCGTTAGGCCGTTGACCCTCTCTAAAGTGACAGGGCCGAAGAGTTTTTTCTGGAAAAGGGCAGAGCAAGGAAGACCAAACCGTCCGAATTTCAAAATTTAAAAATTTGTGACAAGGGATGGTGTGCCTCCGCGTCGGCAATGGGGGAGCCACGTGTATCCCTCAAATTGGAGGAATGGAGAAACGATTTCCCCACTTGATAGATACAAATCCATCAACTAGGGAAATAGGGACAGTTGTGGGATTCGTTCTCAAATCATACACCACGTGGACGATTAAGTGGTAGAACAGGTCATAAACGGGGTACACCGTCCGACACGTGTCTAGAGTGACTAGTTAAAGGCCAATCGAGTCGCACGTGGTACCACATAGGCCATTGGACTGTCTGAGGCTAGGACCGAGCCCATCCTAGACCCTGGATGGACTCGGCCCAGTCCGATTCTTACCTCGACAGCTGGGGGTCGGAAGACCTAAGGGTCTTCCACCAGAGTACAATGGGAAGCAACTCACAGGTCCAGATCCAGACAGAGCATTTAATGCGATCTTGAGTAGGTGTATGCATGGGACAAACCGTCCTGACGGAACGGCAGTTTGTCCAAATCTTGCCCCTGACTCAATCCATAGGGGACGACGAAAACTAGGCTATAGCGATGCAGGGAAAATCACGGTAATCTCAGCCCGTGACCTCTGGAGTAAGTCTTGATTAAAAAAGTACTCAGTCTTGGGATTGAGAACTAGGAGGTTCACAATTTCAGGACTATATATATGAGCCATGCGTCCCCAAAAGGGAGGCATGTACGTATACAAAAAGAAACATTTGAAAAGATATACATATACATAGAAAAACAAAATCTTTGCTACCCTAAAAAAAAGATAATCAACTGACTTAAGCATCGGAGAGTCTTTGCAGGTGGCCTCCCCCGCTTCTCTGATCTTGCCTGAAGTCGAAAACTCTTTGGGATAACAAGGACACGTGGACAGTCGGTGAAAACCGCTCCAATACTATTGAATATCAAACATCTCCGATAGTCACACTACCAGTTGCCTCTGGCATCTCTTATAATCTTCACCTCAGCGTAGTGCCCATTGCCATCTTTTACTCTCTGTCTAGTATCTCTTTTTATTATGGAAGTCATATCTCCAAAATTAATTACGGATGAGCAACTAGGACATGTCGTTTTTTCTTTTTTCTTTTTTTTTCCCCCCCTTAACATATCATGTTGTGTTATTTTCTAGTCTTAGAAGCAAAATCTTGTTTAAAGAAGAAATATGTCTACGGTATAAATCTAATTCAAGGGCTCTAGATGTACAAAGGGAAAATGTAGCATCTCAATTCTCAATAATTAATAAATATCATAGCTTTTGGTGAGTTCCTTCAAGCACGACGAAGACGACACCTAATTGATATATGTCGAATAGAGAAACATCCAGGAGGAGGTAATTAGGGGACAATGAAATTTGGGCTGGAATGTAACGGGTTTTCAGGTGGTTTAGTTTAGGAAACCCTTTTCATTTGTTTAGGTGAATTGTCATTAGAATTGTAACGAGCTTTTTTTTAAACTAAACCAAATAAGAGAACGAGGTCATTTAAGGAACGACAATTACACTATAATGCCCAATAAATATCGGCAACCGAACAGAGGCACTTGTAATTGGGGTAAAAATTTGCCATTCATTTTATGGTCGTGTGTCTCTACATAATTAGGTATAAATATATTTAATTCATATATATATATATATATATATATATATATAGGGCACCAATTTAGTATGTATTTTTTTTTTAATTTATTTATACATATTGTTTAGCCAATTAAAGTTCTTTACGTATGTTTTTTCATGATAAAAGTTGAAGAGAGAAAAAAATTAAATAATAAGTATTTATTTTTATTTTTTTCTAACTATTTAAATTATGATAATCGTTAGATTATATGATCTAACAACTAAAAAAAATATCTATGGATAAATTAAAAAAAAATACTATTAGATTGATAACTATATATATATATATGTATATATATATATATATATGAGCACTAATCTAGTAGGTATTTTTTTTCGTATAATTTTGATCAATTATAATTTATCATGCATGTTTTTTTATAATAAAAAATAAAATAAAAATAATATTAATGATACATATATTTTATGTACTTCGTTATAGTTGTTAGATACCATTAGATGATAATCTAATGACTAAAAAAATACCTATGCATAAATAAAAAAATATATCTTTAAATTGAGAACCTATATATATATATTAAATTATTATTATATAATTGTTAGGATATTCTTATTATAGTCCTGGATGCAAAATTGCAACTAATCATAACCCTTATTATGATTTTAATTGAAAATGCTACTATAAATCTACGGAAAATGCTACTGTAAAAATCTACGAAATAAGAAAATCATACTTGGGAAAAAATAAAATAAGATGTTGATATGTTCTTGTACTTTTTATTGGCAAAAAATATATGACGGAGTACCATTTTTTATTTTCGTAATAAACAATTAAAATTCCTGACAGTAGTATAACGTTCATATATCAATTACTCAAGTGTCAGTTCTTCGCATTCATGAGAAAATTCTATATTCAACTTGCATATATTATATAGAATATCGATTAATTAAGTGTCACTTCTTCGCATCCGTGGAAAAATTTTGTATTCATATATATATACATATATATACGAGCACCAATAATAATCTATTATTTTTTGACGAATAAAAATTTATTATATATATTTTTTAATAACAAAAAGTAAAATAAAAATAACAGTAATAATATATGTCTTTTCATATATTTTAATTTTATTATAAGTATTCAATCATTATTAATGATTAGATGATAATTGAATGACTAAAAAAAATACTTATTTATAAGAAAAAAAAATACTTATTAAATTGATAACCTATATATATATATATTTCTACTTAAAGATAAGCTCGGCTCGGCGCCATTTGATCCTGGATGATAGCAACTAGATATAGAAGATTCCCAGAAAAGCAAAGACAATTACGTTGACTAATTCTATACATGAATAATCATCTTAGTAAAAAAATAATGAAAATAAATCTCAGCGATTCAGCGAATAAGTATACATTCAGAATCTGCTAAAGATATTTTTTCCTTAAATAACCCAGAAAAAAATATTAAAGCAATAAAAGAAAGGAAAAAAGAAGAAACAAAAGAAAAATCTTCTTCAATAATCCATGACTTAACATAGTACTACTTTGAACAAGTAATAGCCCGCGTCATTGCAAGAATTACTAGTTACAATCAAAGGCTTTATTATTAATGCAAGGCAAATTATAATTCCACGTTACCATACCACGTATATAAAACTCAGTTCAACTCAATTCTTTATTATTAATGCACTTAACTAGTTACAAACAAAGGCTTTATTATTAAAGCAAGAGCCATATAATATGATCCACACAACCATACCACATATATAACTCTTTTCTTTCTCTTCTCTCAAAGTCAAGTGACTCCATACATTCTCTTCTGAATTAAGAAATTAAGAAGAAATCTAGCACTACGGCAAAAATGTCTTCTGTCCTCTCTTTCTTCATGGTTTTGTTCGTATCGATACTGGCAGGATCAAAAGCAATATCAATAAGCGAGGAAAAAGCAGTGAAGTATAAACCATGTTCAACGACCAAACGGGCCGTCGCTGTAAGAATAGGCGGTGTTGTTGACTATGGTACCACTCGTATAGGGAAGGAACAAAAAGTAGCCATGGAGATGGCAATTCAAGACTCCATGATCAGTAACTTGGACTCGTCATCAACGACAACCTGCTCTCAACTCCAACTGGATTGGCACCTCAAAGATTCTCGGGGAAACCCAGCTCGAACTGCTGCTGCTGGTAATAATTCTAAATTAAGCTAGCTTCCCATTACATATTCTCTTGCTAATTTTAAACATGTTGCGCTCAGTTAGCTTTTTGATTATAATTTAATGCTGTTCCGTCAATAATTTAAAATGGACGTAACTCAATGATCAAGAATTTGACCATATATATATGTACTAAATAAGAAGAGGGTTGTATATATGTATATATAGTCGCTCTTCTTCTTCTTATTCTTCATTTTTCACATATATAAGGATAGTGTCTGTTAGAATTAAGCATAACATATATAAGCTCTATTGCTTAAGGCTTAAAGAGTGCTTCTCATTTCTGAGCTCTGATAGTTGGTGGTCATGAAGTCAAAAGGCGAAGGTTTGAGAAGAGAAAAATTAATATATGGTCCCAACTCATAAGCATAGAGAGATATGGTTCGTGTAATATATTGATAATATTGTGACACTGATGTAGCCATTGGCCAATACGCTTACAGTAACCTCCCCCCTTTTTTCCCCCTTCATATTAAGGTCAGTGTAGTCTTTCGTCACTTGAACATGACTTGCTTTTTATTTTTTACTTGATTCCTTCGAGTGCAAATTCCAGAACGTCACAATATCAAAACCCTTACTCATTCTAATAGAACGACAAGGTCCATCTATATGTAGGTCAAATGAAACAAATGAAAGTTCCGTGCAGTTTCCAATGCAAACAAAAATCTTGAGTATCGTTTTCTTGCAATTTAAATCCATCGTATTTTTTGGTTTATATAAAATTATATTTTTATATTTTAAATTTTTATAAATTTATATTTTCTGTATATAAATAAATTAACAAATTTTTTGCTAAATATAAAATCTGTATTAAAGATATCTCATTTTTTTCGATTAATATAAAATTATTAGAAATAACTTAAAACGATTAACATTAGTCACTTGTACACAAAAGATCAAATTTATAAAGATATAAATTATAGTAGTATAATTTTATACAAACCAGAAGATATATTTAAATTACAAAAAATCATACTTCAACATAATTTTTTTTTTTGGCAATTATCCCTAATTTATAATTTCTGTGTCATTAATTCTTCATTTAAATACGTCAGAGATCCAATTATTATAACCAGTGTGATACACAAAACTTTTCCACCCAGTCTTTCTTACGATTTTAAGTATAGTTTGACCCGAAGATATTTGATTACCATAACAATAACGACAACAACAAACCAAAAAAAAAAAAAAAAGACAGAAATTGATCATTTCATTATGGGATTTAGTTAAGTTATGCTGCTTTGGGTGTGGCTTCAAACACTTAATTTATCTTTTTACCTACTTTGCAGCAATTGATCTAATCAGAAACGAAAAAGTTCAAGCCCTCATTGGAACACTAACCTTGCAAGACGTAGCTCTAGTCTCCGGGACAGACAACATGAATACCACCAAGAATCTCCCTCTCATAGTTTCGCTTAATTCACCAGCCCAAAGCTCATCACCAGTGCCATTTCAGTCCTCAATTTTCCTCCAAATGGCAAACGACATCACTTTCCAAATGCATTGCATTGCTGACGTAGTTGGTCACTTTAACTGGCGAAAAGTCACAGCAATTTACGAGCACAGTATTGGATTTTCTGACGGCTCTGGGATTATCACTCAGCTCTCCGATTCGCTTCGACTTGTTAACTCAGAGATCGAACACCACGAAGCCTTCCCTTCATTGTCTTCTCAATCTGACCCCAAAGGAGCCCTTAAAAGAGAGCTTAGGAAGCTGGAGAGAAAGAGCAACCGAGTTTTCATAGTCTTGCAGTTCTCCCTCAACTCAGCTATGTTGCTTTTCGAAACCGCAAAGCAAATGGGTATGATGGGAAAAGGCTATGTGTGGATTATCTCCGACGAAATCGCGAGCCTTCTTGATTCTGTTGATTCCTCTGTTAAGTACAATATGCAAGGCGTTATAGGCCTTAAAACCAGTTTTGAGGATAGTAGCGACGCTTTCAAAGGATTCAAAAGCAGGTTCAGAAGAATTTACGGATCCCACTTTCCAGAAGAAGAAGAGAACTCAAGTCCCAGCATCTTTGCTCTCCGAGCTTACGATGCAATTACCGCCATTGCTAAAGCTTCAGGGGAATTAAAAGGCAAAGTCACATCAAAAAGATTATCACAAAAGCTTTTGTCTCTCGATTTCAAAGGTCTAAGTGGGGAAATAAGATTCAAGAACGGAATTCTAGCTCAATTACCAACCTTTCAAATCATTAATGTGGTTGGCAAAGGCTACGCGGAGATAGCGTCATGGTCACAAGCACATAGTTCATTGGGGAATTTCGTCGAACACGGCGAAATGACGGGTCCAATCTATTGGCCAGGCGGGCTGCCAACAGTCCCAAAAGGTTGGACTTTGTCTGAGGTAGGCAAGCCACTGAAGATAGGAGTACCCGCAGGAGCCGCCTTTAAACAATTCGTTCGAGTGAGCAATCTCCAATATAAGAATGCCACACTGGTCTCTGGGTTTTCGGTTAATGTGTTTGAAGAAGTTGTGAAGCGTCTTCCTTATGAATTGCATTACGTTTTGGTCCCCTTCTATGATTCATACGATCAAATGGTAGAGCAAGTATACTATAAGGTATATACAAAGTCACACAATTAATTTTTTTCCCACTTAGTATTGCAGTTTCCATATTTTGTCACGTTTGAGACCAATTATTGGTGTTGAAGAAAACAGGGCCTGGATGCAGCTGTTGGCGACATAGAAGTATTTGCCGATAGATTTCGATACGTTGAATATACACAGCCATACGTTAGCTCTGGACTTGAGATGGTTGTGACCGTAGAACCAGATAAGGTGAAAGAGACATGGATGTTCATGAAAGCCTTCACCAGAAGGATGTGGCTCCAGCTTATATTGATGCACGTCTCCATTTGCTCCGTTGTTTGGTTAATCGAAAATCAACACGGCCAAAACCCTGAACTCAAGGGTTTAGGAGTCATGCTTTGGTTCTCTGTCACTATGCTTTTCTTTGCCCAAAGTAAGTCTCACCTGACCATCTCCCTAATTTTTTTATTTTTATTTTTTAATCTTATCAAAGTCATGATATTACCATATGGCATTCTATCAATCATCTATTATATAGCATTGTTAGGTAATATGTAGTACCGAACATTATTACACAACCCCTTCATTTTCCTATGTATTAACTATTTATACTATGCAGGAGAACCACTAAAGTGCAATTTAGCACGACTAGTGTTGGCGCCATGGTTGTTCGTAATTCTAGTCGCAACGGCTAGCTTCACGGCCAGCCTGACGTCGATGATGACGGTGTCCCAACTCAGACCATCGGTGACCGACATCGAAACGCTGCAGAGGACAAATGCCCCAGTGGGCTGCAATGGGAACTCTTTCATCGTTAGATATTTAGTCAACACTTTGAACTTTAAGCCAGAGAACATCAAGAACCTTTCTTCGGTGGATGACTACCCGGATGCGTTCGCCAAAGGAGATATCGCCGCGGCTTTCTTTGTCGCTCCACACGCCAAAGTCTTCCTAGCCAAATATTGCCATGGCTTCATCAGAGCCGGTCCTACTTACAAACTCGGCGGTTTTGGCTTCGTAAGTTTCTTTATGACAAAAAAAAAAAAATATATATATATATATATATATATTATTTATCACTATTTGTAATACAATTACCTTATATAAATTTGTTTTTACATAGCTGTCTAAGAAATAATTAGTTGCATAATTCTAAATTACTGATTTTCAGTCTAATACATATTTATGAGTCTATTTTCATTGTGCTTTCATTTCATTAAAGATTTATAAACGTATGATACGACGTTTATATTGTACTTTTATGTACTAATTTCAGGCTTTTCCAAAGGGATCACCGCTAATCTTCGATATTTCGGAGGCAATCCTGGAATTGACTGAGAGCGGGGATGTAGAACGATTGGAACATGCTATGCTTTCCTCTTTTAACTGCTCATCTTCGCTCAAGTTGGGCGGTGATTCAATTGGCCCTGAACCTTTTTCTGGCCTCTTTAAAATTTCTGGCGCAATTTCTGGTTTCGCTTTCTTGATTACATTTGTGCGTATAGCGAGCAAGCGTTTAGATAAATGGAGCTGCTTACAAGCATGTTTAATAAATAACGGATTTTGGAGATGGGTTTATGTAGGGCTCTGTCAGAGCTCCCAAATTTATAGATTCTCCCTCTCAAGAAGAAGTTTCAACCAAAATGGGATATTTGATGACGTTGCCAGAGTTCCAATATAGGCTTTGAATTAGCATCATAATGCAATGCTTAAGCTAATTGCAATGAGAATATTTGATGTAAAGATTATATCCCCAAAAGGGAAAAAAGATTGACGAAGTCCAAATCTATAATGTTGCAAAGAAAATATTTTACGTGTATATATTAGACCCTTAAAAAAATAGAAACAATTTCCTCTAAAAAGAAAAAAGAAGAAAAAGAAACAAACACATAATTGAATATATTTCATATGAATATTCGACCCCAAAAGTAGGGGCAACCGAGAAAATTCAACACTTCTTAATTTCCTTCCTTTGCTTTTTGAAAAATTTATAAATAACTTTTTAGGAGTTTAATACTACAAGTACTTATTGTAATAATCCTAATTAACTTTTATGTTATCAAGTAAGTTGTCCTTACTTAATTAAGTTGTTTCCTTCGGTTAAAAAGTGAAATTAAGATACTATTCATACGTTTGGTCTCAATTTGAACAATATCATTTTAACACATGATAATTTTTTTTTTCAAACAAAAACATAATTCGTCGTAGTAAAATGTGATATTTACATATTCAAAGACTAAATTGAGATGAAAATATAATTTAAGAACCAACTATGGGATGTTTTACCTATCAGGGACAAAATTGTGATTTAGCATATTACTTAAGGACTAGAAATATAATTAACCCCAAAAAGATATGTCTAGTAAAATTTGACACAAACTTTTATACAATAAGGATCAATTATAAATAATATTATTTTATGTTTGCCCATATACTATATAGAATGTCTTTATATGCCTCAGAGTTATTAAAAGTTTCAATTTTTCTCCCTAAATAGACAAAAAATGACCATTTTATTAAATTCAGTCTCAAATATTTATGAGTTTTCAACAAATACCCATAAATAATGATAACTACCACTTTTTGGCTATTTGAATGACAAAATGACAATTTAAGTGGATTTAAGGGTAAAGTTGAAACTTTTAATAGTTCGGAGGCATATTGAGTTATTTTATATAGTTTGGGCGACAAATTTGGAATAAACCTTTGCAAATATATATCTTGTATCATGCATTCTTACAAACTATACGTGATCACCCGTAGAATTGTAACATAAGGTTAACATCTTTTGGAGAAAAAAATTAATCGACTAAACCTCCCACTTTCTTTCGTGTTTTGTATCCTAAATATTACTAAATGGTCTCCAAATGAATGTAAATCCATTGTATTTTGAATTTGTTTGGTAACTACATGATATTAGTTTAGAGGTAGTTTCGAAAAAAATATTTGTTTCAAAACACTTGCTTTTGCTTCTTTTTTCACATGCGCAATTAGGTTAATTAAAGGAGTGATCAATGACGAACATAAGGGGGAAATTTTTTTCCAATATAATTTATTATGGAAAAATTTCCGTTAATAATAATATATCATATTTATTTTTTCTAAAAATAATAACACATACATACAACACTAAAAACTCACGTGGCTTTAAATATTTCCACTCGCAAGATATAACTTTGGTCTAGCTTCATATGCCCCGTCAATGGTATGTCTTATTTATTTATTTAGTTTAAATTTTTTTTTTTCGTGAATTGGATTATTAGATTCTTTCTTTAATTTCTCTGGCTTATTCTTAGTAGAGATGTCAATATTGGCTGGACTTTATGTACTGGCCCACATTTAGATGAAAAAGCATGGTACTGACTCGGCCTATATTCATATTATGTGGGTTTAGGCTGGTCCATTACGTATAATATGGTCAAGCCTCAGTCATAGACCCACGGGCTCAGTACGGCCTGTCTCATATTTCTATCGGCCCACATTAAGTCTATATTTAGTCATTATATATAAAATTTTAAATATATTTCTTAATTAAAATTTTAAAAAATCTTAATTAAATATTTTCATTTATATGCTTTTAATATTATTTATTTACTTATTTTTGTTTATTTTCAATTTATTCAAATTTTGAAAGTATATGAATAAGTTTTAGATTTATATTTGATATTTTAAAACATAGAATAACAATGAAATTAGGCCCACATTGTGACCTATATTTAGCCTCTATTTAGGCACGACCCACTTAGGCCCGCATAAAATGTGGGTTGAACTTGTGAACCATACCAGACCCTTTAATAAGAATATAGGTAGGTTCGATTCGGCCCGTATTTTAGATAAACTATGCCTAAATACGATACAAAATCCGTATAAATTTATCAAATGTGGGCCGACACGACCCATTTTATTAAATCTGAATTTCTTGGGTGATTGGTTTCAAGTTCAAACTTACGAGTTGACAAGCTAGAAGGTCACGTATTTGTAAGCCATGAGTTTTCTCTTCCATAAAATCTTCAATATTCTTTTATGTTTTATTTAAAAAATGAGACTTAACTAATTACCTGTATTTATTATAAATTAAAAGAAAATACATAATATTATCCAATCCCCACCTATTCTATTAGGGATAATAAACTTTCACGCCTACATCTGGTATGACTCGGATCTAGGATAATTACCCAATCCTCACCCTAATCGATTAGGGATAATAGGTTTTTACGCCTACCCCTGACTCGAATCTAGACCAAGATTCTAAATAGT
Source organism: Parasponia andersonii (assembly GCA_002914805.1). NCBI lineage: Eukaryota > Viridiplantae > Streptophyta > Magnoliopsida > Rosales > Cannabaceae > Trema > Trema andersonii. Next base: position 932,598 of record JXTB01000091.1, read on the forward strand.
GAGTGCTCTTACCACTTGAGCCAACCCACTTCGTCAAAATTATAACAAAGAACTAAATATCAATATTCCTTTTTTAAGTAAATTAAAATCAATCGAAATCAAAGTATAATGTTCCACGTCTCTTTTTCTTAATGTAACTACTTAGGTTGATTTGGGTGGACTACAAGAGCAACCAGTGTTTTTGAGCTAACTAATTATTTTTTTGGCATATTATTCGGTCACACCAATTATGGAATATAAAATAACTTACCTCTATTAAATGCTGTTATTTTTAAGTTAATGTGTCAAAAACTACATTGGTGGACAGATAAAACGCCCCCCTCCCCCCTTCTCCCGAAAAAAAAAAAACTAGGAAAAGGATTTGATTAACAGGAAAAATAGCCACGGAGAAGCCCGGTGCGTACAAGATATTTATCATAAGTGACGAAGCCACAATTTTTTTTTTGGGCAAAATCTAATATTAAATTCCGCATCTTTTTTGCTCTTTATATATATTTTTTCTTCAAGTTAACTTGTAATTGTAATATAATTTACGACAATGCAAAAATAGTTGAAATACAGGTGATCGATATGGATATGATTTAAATGATATTTTAAAGTGAGGTCCCAAAAAAAATTATTCATAAAAGTGTCGAAAAAATTAACTATTTAATAATAGTAGAAATAAAGTTTAATTATCATAAAATTCAATAGGACAAATGAGGGGTATTATTGAATTTTTTTATGAAATATATGGATAAATTTTATATTATTAAAATTTATGAGGGCAAATGAAAGATCCAATTAAATATATTTTTAAATAGTAGAGTAAAAGTGAAAATTTAAAAAAACTGAAGGGATCAGATGGCCCAAGGTGGCTCCCTCTATGTTCATAATCACTAGCCTTCTTGATAATTCTACTGATCATTGCTTTGAGTATAATATAGTTTGTTATATTTTGGCCTAAATTAAGACCAGTTTTGAGGGTGCTAACGAGGCTTATTTCAGGCAATTTAGAACCGGATTGTTCACCTTACGATTATGCACTCTCACTATCGAGGACTAACGAGATCAATATATAGCAATGATATAAGAAAAGCTTAAGAAGTTTCAAGAGAGCCGGGAATGTTGATGATCATTTAGATCATGGTTCCATGAGTATAATTGAATTGTATTATTCCCTTGCCAAAATTCCGAGCGGATATCTGATCACAATAATTTTATATGGCACTAGCATCTACATCCTATGTTTTTCCTCTTGTAGCATTTGTTTTGTTTTTTCTTTTGTTTTTTATTTTTAATTTGGGTAAATAAATCCAAAAGAAAAAATGTCAACAAATTTTCAATCAGGATATGAAAGAGTGGGATTTGATTGCTTCATTAGTTATTGATAACCTTTTATTGTCCAATAATATTAATTTGACACAAAGCTTTCCTTTTTCTCTTTTTTTTTTTTTTTAAATTTACTCTAAATCCATTTACATATACACGAAGTTCTCAAGAAAGTCAGGTCAGCTCATTAGTATTGTGGTACAAAATGTTAAATCGTGGGCCGCGCCAAACACGATATGAGGCCGTACCGAGCTAATGAATTAGGCATAATGGGCTAAGTACAATACGACACGATACGAGACATATACAAATACGTCACGACACGACCTACAAATAGGCATGACATACTAGCACGATAAGTGTAACACACTAGCACAATAGGAATAACACATTAGCATATTAAACATATTTATTATTATTATTGTCATTTTATTTTTCTTATATATATGTCCTTTTAATTTTTTTTTCTATTTTTCTTGAAACCTTGAGTGGAATTATAAAAGTAGATCATTAAAATTTGGGAGGATGATATATTTAGGACAAGAAAAAAATGAGAAAAAAGGAATGAGAAGAATATATTGCACAATATAGGAATAAGATTTTGCAAATTTAGAATTAAACAACGATAAGAAAAATGAAGAAAATTTTATCTCATGTTGTAAGGGATTTAAGTATTAAATATTTTTATCATTTTTGTTAGTGGTTTCTTTGTTGAGTAATGAATACTCTTTTTCTTGACTAGAACTTTTTTTTTCATTGGGTTTTATTTAGTTCGGTTTTAATGAGGCTCATATAGTTCTTGTTTTTTTAGGTATTTTCTAGTTACTTTTGTTTTCTGGTTATAAGCTCTAAACTATTATTTTCTTTTCTTCTATTTTTCTTATTAATAATAATTATCTTTCAAGGGTCGTTAAGTAAAGGATTGTTGAGATAATTGGGTGCCAACTTAGTTAGGATGCTTCTACTCTCTATTAATGCTTCATCTTGACAGACTTTCATTCAAAAGAATTAAGAAGAATTTTCAAATAATTATAAATTATGATTAAATAGGTGTAATGCAAACTTAGTTAAAATGAAATTTTACATTAATTATATATATAAATTCAAATTATTTGAAAAAAAAATTGATAAAGTAGACACTAAAATTAATGGAATTTACTAATTAGATTAGCCAATTTCGGCCAAAAAAACTGGTACGTGGGATTACACAACATGATACGGTACAATACATTTGAGCATGAGCTAGTGAGCTGTGCCAGACTATTGATTTTATATTATGAGTTGTCATGACCTGACACAGCACAAAAGTACGTGTACTTTTGTGCCTAACTTAAATGAGTCATGTCTTGCATTTGACACCTCTATGTATACATATATTTTTTTATATGTAGAGTTTTAAAGGTGTACTTTTGTTTTTGTTCGATTAATAAGTACAAAAATAGTTACGAGGATATGTGCTATTTGTATATAATAATAGTGACGTGCCATTGACCAAGTTGAAAATATGTTTTGATGTATACGGATAATAAATTATCTGGAAAGGAAGACATGAACATTGATCAATTTGTATACATAATTGATATATGTTCGGGATTGGATCTTGTGTTCTGATTAATTAACAAGACCTGTGAATAATTAAAGCAAAGTAGAGAATAATTACGATTATGGTTAGATTACAAAAGTACACAGATGTCAGGATACTGGGTACCCCTGTTATAGAGGTATTACAGGATTGTGATGGGAGGATGAAAGCTCACTTATATCCGTGTTGATGTATGATATGTACGATGATATAGTTTTGATTTTGGTTTTGAATATATGACTATTCTGGACACTAATGGATTTATAAATTTGATTTATACATGCATTTAAAGGAACTAACTATGCAGATTTCAGAAATTGCATCAATAAAAAAAGTAATTAAATTCCTCCTGAGCATTTGAATGCTCATCCCTTACATTTCCCCTCTTAGGCAATGCTCGGTGTGACTTTGGAAACTCAAGAGTAGAGGATTAAGGAGTTGGTTACCGTACAGAAAATTGGTAACTATGTAAATAACATTGTTATTTATCTTGGCATATATTAAATATTAATGGGCCCGTTTCATGGACTCTGTCTGTATAACTAGTGTATTAGATTGTGAGACTACTGATAACGATGCTTGGTTTGTTTTAAATAAATTTCATTAATAATCTAAGTCTAATAGTGATCACAAAATTATGAAAATTTTTCTTTTAAAATTATTTTTATGAATTTTTCTTAAATAACCTTTGAATTTCCACTTGTGAAATTCCCTTTCTGCCACTAGCCCGGGATTTGAGTCGTGACACAATTTATCTAGACAAAGTGTCCAGTAATAGAAATAATATAATATTTAGTATATTATTATAATAACAATAATAATGGTGTAATAATAACATAAGTATTATTACACTACGTATTAAAGTCCCGATAAGCAGTCCCAATAAAGAACGATACTTCTCACGATGTCCCTGTATATAGATAGTTGCAGGGATAACTAGCTTATAAATCGACTATAATATAATAATACGATAATAATAAAAGAATTTAGTTGACGGAGGCGAATAAACTGACCATAATGTCAACTACAAATTAGATACATAAAATAAAGGGGTTAGAAATAATAATAATAATAGAAATGAGTGAGATATAATGAGGGAACACAAAATCGCAAACTTGTGTCACAAGTCAAGTACAGAGTTCGAGAAGAGTAGCTTATGACCTGCAACTTATTGAAGTACAAGAGTTAGAAACTACGTGCAAAAAAGTTTGTTGTACAAGTTAGTAAAAAAAAGTAACATAGAAATAATAAGATGATAGAAAATAGTATAAAATCATTTGTGAGATAGAAAGTGATGTAAAATAATTGTTAGGCCTAGGATATATGAATAAGTACGTGTAGGCTTAAGAAAAGGATATGTGAAAATATCTAGGCCTATATAAATATTTAGGAAAATACCAATACTAAAGAGATTTGTTAGTCAAGATTTACACATGCATGGACATGCGAAATGGGTACATATATTTATACATATATTTAAATGTGTAGAGATGAAATAAAGATAATTAGGAGCTAGTCACGGGTAAACTAAGAGCTTAGCAAAGATGCACGCAAGTATATATGTATATATGTAAAGCTAGGGTAGAAATATATATATATATATATATATATATATATATATATATATATATGAAAATACAAATAGAGAGGGAAAAGAAAACTTAGCTATGAGCGAAAGGTGAATACCAAAGGGAAGGTAGTATCTAGTGTAGCCACGGGTTGAGAGAAGAATGAATGATAGTGATGATGATAGTGGTGGAAGAATTGGGCTTTGAATAGAAGAGAAAAGGAAAGATGGTGGTAGTGATGATGTTTGGGCCACAGAGGGCAAAAGATGATGATAGTGTTTAGTGGTAATATGAGCACAATTAATCAAGACTATGAGTTAGTGTATGAAGATGTAATAACAAGATGATGGTGTTGATAGTCTCGGATATGTGTGAAAAAAAGAAAAAGAGAGATAGAGATGAAAAGAAAGGCTGGTTGAAAGCAAATGAAAATGGTGGTATTATAGATAGTATATACTCATTAGGTTACAAATGAGGGCATTACCTCTTTATTAATAGGGGAAGAATATCTTGTACAACAAGAGGATTTTTATTACAAGAGAATGAGGTGTCAAGTGTCCATTAGTTAGCTTATCTTAATGGATAAGAGGATTAGGTGTCAAGCTCTTAAACTAGCTTAATATAGAAGTGCTTAGACATCAAGTACTTGTAGCTATAAGACCTTTGGTCACAAGTTAGAGGCTTCCAGAATCTTCTAGAATCGTTCGGCAGCTTGTGCATAAAGGGAAAAGCTTCAAAACATGATGTAATACAAGTAGCCTAGCTCCAATGACTTGTAGTTCAAGTATGGATGGAAAAAGGGCTTAAACTATAAGACCTTTGGTCACAAGTTAGAGGCTTCCAGAATCTTCTAGAATCGTTCGGCAGCTTGTGCATAAAGGGAAAAGCTTCAAAACATGATGTAATACAAGTAGCCTAGCTCCAATGACTTGTAGTTCAAGTATGGATGGAAAAAGGGCTTAAACGACATACAGTTCTAGCCAAGCTACATATCATTTTCTTGAGTAGATATCGTCTCTCTTGTGCTACTTGTACTTTGTATAAGCTAGCTTAGGATTTGCTAATTTCATGCTTAATTATTACTGATTCTTATTTTAGGATTAATCCCAAAAATTGAGAAAACCCCAAAACAATATCTTAGCAAAATATTAAAAAATATGAACATTGATTTTTTTTTTCCTTTTGCTGGAAAATATGAACGTTGATTTGTTCAAAAAAAAATGTGGAAGTAAACACGAACTTTGATTTCTGTAGAAGAATAATATTTTAGCAAAATAATAATATAATTACCCATATTCATATGGAATGAGAAAAGTGAAGAGTATATTAAGAATCCGAAAAAAAAGGAAGAGAAAACCAAAAACAAAAACAAAAGAATCTTCTTCTAAACCATGACTTAAGGTAGTTTGAACAAGTAATGGCCCGCGTATATATAGCTAGCTACGTACTAATGTTTAAAGAAAAAAAAAAAAAAAAAACTAGTTACTACAAACAGAGGCTTTAACTCAAGCCATATTAGTAAGCTCCACAAATGCACAAAACTCTCTCTCTCTCTCGTCTTGAAGTGAAGTGATTCAATTGATTCTCCTTTGAATTAAGAAGAAGAAGAAATCTAGGGAAGGCGACTAAAAATGTCTCCAGTTGTCTCTTTTGTCATGGCTTTGTTCGTATCGATATTGGCGGGTTCTAAATCGATTACAACCAAGGAAAGAGTAGAGAACTACAAATCATGTTCATCAGCGAACAAACGGGCCGGAGTGGCTAGAATAGGCGGTTTTGTTGATCACACCACTCGTATAGGGAAGGAAAGAAAAATAGCCATGGAGATGGCAATTAAAGACTCCATGATTAATAACTTTGCCTCGTCGTCAAGAAGAACCTGCTCTCAAATCCACCTGCATTTGCAGTTGCACCTCAAAGATTCTCGAGCTGCTGCTACCGGTAATAACTCAACTATAGATAAGATAAGTTTTAGCCGTTGCCCGTTTGTAGACTAGAACTTGACTTAATTTTTTTTTTTTCAGTTTATGGAAAAAAAAAAATAGAAGTAAGAAAAAAGAAAAATGAAAGTTTTGTTCACTTTACGGCCAATAAGAGTACCAAATAAAATTGATTCAGTTTTGTTCAGTTTCAGATATATATTTGTACCTTTTGTCTAATTTTTTTTTTAAAGTAGGTCAAATATTCTAATTGTTATAACTTTATACTATGTTATACTAGATTTATGTACTTATTTATGTCTCTATATATTTACTTGCAGCAATTGATCTTATACGAAGCAAACAAGTTCAAGCCGTCGTCGGAACTCTCAGCTTTCAAGAAGCAGCTCTAGTCTCTGAGATGGATTATAATACCACCAAGAATCTGAAAAGAAAAGAAATATACAGAAGAAATAATATAAATTTTATTGAAATAGGCTGCAGAACTACATTAGATGAATACTGAAGAAAATATATATACATAGTTTATTATTACCGTTACTAAGAATTAATTAGACAAATCTACTATAATCAAGCATTGTCAATCATAATAAAGAGAATTATGATTGTCAATAAATCTAGAATATTCAAGATTATTCTTGTCTTAATATTTTCCTTTTTAAGTTTGATCTTTTTCTTTTATGTTTGCTGAATTCAAATTTTGATTTGAATTCATATTTCTTCCGTTTACATCCCTCCTCAAACTTGGTTGAGAAAGAGTCCATAGGCCAAGTTTAACACACAATTCTTGGAATGGTGTTTTAGATAAAAGTTTTGTAAAGATATCCACTAATTGATCCTTCGAACTGACAAATCTAGTGATTAATTGTCCTTGAGCCACTTTCTCACGTACAAAGTGATAGTCAATCTCTATATGCTTGGTGCGAGCATGGAAGACTGGATTGATGGTGAGACGAAGGGCAGAAATATTGTCACTGAACAATGTAGGTGTCTGAGAAATATTGAACCCGATATCTTTGAAAAGATAGGTAATCCATGTGATCTTTGCAGTTGCTGAAGTAAGAGCTCGGTACTCAGCTTCAGTACTAGACCTTGCAACTGTTGGTTGCTTCTTTGCAGACTATGAGATGCAGTTAGATCCTAGAAAGATGCAAAAGCCAGTGGTGGATCTTCTTGTTAAAGCACACCCTCCCCGATCAGAGTCTACAAATGCATAGAGATTAGAAAGTGGATAAGAAAGTAATTGAATACCATAATTAAGAGTGCCTTGCACATATCATAGAATTCTTTTGACAAGCTGAAAATGATGATTGATAGGTTGATGCATATGTTGGCAAACAAAGTTAACACTAAAGCTAAGATCAGGATGTGTTAAAGTTAAGTATTGTAATCCTCCTACAATATTTCTGTAGAATGTGGGATCAGGAAATAAATGAATGTCTGTGGAGTGAGTGTGTGGAACCATTGGTGTGGAGAGTTGTTTACTAGTATGCATTTTGGCACGGTGGAGAAGATCAATGCATATTTCTTCTGATTTAAAATAATACCATGAGAAAACTTAGCCACTTCAACACCTAAGAAATAATGAAGGTAGCCCAGATCTTTGATGGCATTCCCAAGAGTATTGATAAATTGTGTGATGAGATTAGGAGTACTCTTTGTGAGAATCATGTCATCTACGTATATAAGTAGCAGTAAAATTCCATGTTTTTCCTGAAAAATAAATAAGGAAGAATCAGTTGTGCTACACACAAAACCATAGGCTAAAAGAAACATGCTAAATTGATCAAACCAAGCTCTTGGAGCTTGTTTTAATCCATAGAGAGCTTTGCTTAATTTGCAAACATATGATGGTTTAGTTTGATCAATGAAACCAGGAGGTTGGTCCATAAAGACAAGTTCATTTAAATTACCATGCAAAAAGGTAAATTTAACATCCAATTTTCTAATATCCCACTTATGGGATAGGGCAATTGTCAAGATTATTCTAATAGTTGCCGGTTTTACAACTGGAGAAAAAGTTTCAAGAAAATCAACACCAGGGATTTGGTTAAATCCTTTGGCCACTAATCGAGCTTTTAATCTTTCTAATGAACCATCTACCTTAAGTTTAGTTTTATATACCCACATGCATCCAATGACATTCATGTCATTGTTTCTTGGTACTAAGTTCCAAGTGCAATTATGATTCAATGCATCAATTTCCTCTTGTATTGCCTGTAGCTAGCCTTGGTGTTGAAGGGCATCTTTGATACCTTTGGGTTCAGCAGGGATATTAGAACTAAGTAAAGCATATTCTGTAGAAGTACACCTGGTATTTGGCTTATAGATCCCAGCTTTAGCTTGGGTTGTCATATCACGAACTGGAGTTTGGATACTTATAGGAGTTGATTCAATAGTTTCAACATTTGTGTCTGATACCTCTTGTTCTATTATTTCATGTGCATTTCCTATGTGGACTTCAGTTTCAACCTGTGTAAGTTGATCATGATCATCTTCATTGTTTATTGGTATTTGGACTGTAGATTTAGCATGATTGCCATCTCCGTTGCTAGTTTCTAGTGTTAAATCAGCCACAATGGGTGGTGAGATTGCCTCATTTATATTTTGGGCATTTTTTGTAGTGTCCAAGTTCTGAATTCTTGCAGTCCACTCACTAAAATTTATTAAATACATGCTTTCATCACAGCTACTATAAAGTGTGTCTGGTTGTTTAAAAGGAAGAGTCTTTTCATCAAAGACCACATCTCTAGATAGGTACACTTTTCTAGTTGGTGGATAAAAACATCTATAACCTTTATAAAATTCACTATATCCTAGAAATATACATGGAAGAGATTTTGTATCAAACTTATTTTGAGCAATCTTTTTTAAGTACAGAAAACACCTTAAACCAAAAATTCTAAGGGAAGAGTAATCAGATTGTTTTCCTGTGAGCTGCTCAATTGGACTTTTCATATCCAAGACACTTGAAGGCAAACGATTTATTAACCAAATAGCAGTGCCAAAGGCCTCTACCCAAAAACATTTTGGTACTCCAGCATGAAACAACATGGTCAAGCCCAATTCAGTGATATTTTTATGCTTTCTCTCAGCTACTCCATTTTACTGAGAGGCTCCTGAGCATGTTTTTTGATACTTTATTCCATTATTAGCCAAATAATCTAAAAAATCATTATCACTAAATTCACCAGTACTATCAGATTGAAATTTTTTTATATTTTTATCAAACTGATTTTTCAAAAACTTGTGAAAGGAAATAAAACATGATAAAAAATCAGATTTTTTTCTGAGAGGAAAGAACCAAGTAAATCGAGTGCATTCATCAACAAAAATAACATAATACTTAAATTTTTGGAAAGATCCAACTAGAGCAGGTCCCTATAAATCACAATGAATTTTAGAGATGGGTTCTGAACAATAATCATCAATATTAAGAAAAGGAAGTATGCAAGATTTGCCTAACTAACAACTCTTACATAATTTATTCTTGCTATCATGATCACTAACAGAAATAAGCTTTTTATTCTTTAGAAAAAGAACTATCTTCATATGTGGGTGATCGAGTCTTTGATGCCATATAGTGTCACTGGCTATTCGAAATCTTGTAGAGTAAAAAGCCACTTTCTAGTTTTGTTCCAAAGTATAAAGACCACCATTCCTAGTTCCAGTTGTTATCACCTTGCCTGATTCCCTGTCCTTAATCACAAAATTATTTGCAGTAAATTCAAATAAATAAGGTAGGTCAGTAGTTAACTGACTTACAGAAAGAAGATTCTTTTTTATATCAGGTACAACCAAAACATTGTCAAGTTTGACAGTATTTTTTTTAGTATGCAAGAGAGTGTTCCCTATATGTCTGATCGACAATTTATGTCCATTTCCAACCATGATTTTGTCTTTTTTGAAATAAGGTTTGCAATTAAACAACTTACCTTCATCATGAGTCATGTGTTGTGTAGCTCCTGTGTTAGGAAACCAAGCATCATTCTAATTGTCTTGACCTTCATAGCAGCAAGAGCTTGGGCTACATCGTCAGGTTAATAACCTTGATTGAATCTGTGCTAATAGCTTAGAGCAGAGTGTTGAGGTTTCCCACAAATTTGACATGTTACTTCAGTCTTGATTTGTTCTTTTTGATAAGAACTTTGATTGTTGTTCCTCGCTTGTTGAGATGAATCTTGAGATTTTTGTCCCATTTGTGAGAATCCCCTGCCTTTTGAGTTGAAAGAATTTTGGTCTTGTCTATTATTCTTAAATGATTTGCCACTATTATTCTTGTTTTGAGCAAGAAAGGCAGCATGCTCATCAATAGAGATAATAGGATTATGCAAAGATTTCATGTTTTCATGGCTTTGAAGCAACTGAATAGTATCATTATATGATGGTGCAGGCGGTTTCAACATAGAGGCAACATAGGAGTCATAGCCATTACCTAAACCTTTTAGAAGATTGAAGACTTTCTGTTGATTCTCCATTGGTCACCCTATTGCTTCAAGTTCATCACAATTTCTTTGAAAACTCTTACATATTCATTAAGAGTCTTGAAGTGTTGTTTGTTGTGCAATTGCATTCTTTGCATTAGGTAAAACTCCTTATCTCTGGAGCTTCGAGAAAAGTGATCTCCAAGGGCTTTCCAGACATCTGCTGATGTTTCTAAGCCAACAGCAAGTCCCAAAACTTCTACTGAAAGAGTCCCGATAATCCAGCTACGAAGAAGTCGATCCGACCTCTTCCACGAGATGTATTCTGGTTTCATCACAAACTCTTTTGCAGCTGTAGTTCCTTCACTCCCTGCAGTCAATTTGGGAACAAACTCATCAGGTTTAGGATAAGTTCCATCCAAAAACCCCCACATATCTTGACTTGCTATAAGCCTAGTGATTTGTGTTTTCCACATCAAATAATTTTTTTGAGTAAGTTTTAAGGAAACAAAATTCCCTATGTTCAAGGTAGATGGATATTGGTATTGCATAGTTGCTGCAGTATTCAAAGAAGCCATGACTGAATAAAAAAAAGTGTTAATTTGCTAGGAATTTTGGCTCTAATACCATGAAGAGAAAATAAATATACAGAAGAAATAATATAAATTTTATTAAAATAGGCTGCGGAACTACATTAGTTGAATGCTGAAGGAAATATATATACATAATTTATTATTACCGTTACTAAGAATTAGCTAGACAAATCTACTATAATCAAACATTGTCAATCATAATAAATAAATCTAGAATATTCAACTTGATATTTTCCTTTTTAAGTTTGATATTTTTTTCTTTATGAATGCTGAATTCAAATTTTGATTTGAATTCATATTCTTTTCGTTTACAGAATCTCCCTCTTATTTCGTTTACTTCACCGGCCAAAAGCCTGCCAATGACGCCATTTCAGTCCCCGATTTTCTCCCAAATGGCAAATGACATAATTTTCCAAGCGCAATGCATTGCTGCCATAGTTGGTCACTTCAAATGGCTAAAAGTCACAGCAATTTACGAGCACAGCATGGGTTTTTCCGATGGCTCTGGGATCATAACCCTACTTTCTGATTCGCTTCGACTTGTTCACTTAGAGATTGAACACCACAAAGCTTTCCCATCTCTGTCTTCTCTCTCTGACCAAAAAAGCTATTAAGACAGAGCTTAAGAAGCTTGAGAGAAAGAGCAACAGAGTCTTTATACTCATGTAATTTTCTTTTGACTTGGCTATGTTGCTTTTTGAAACCCCGAAGCAAATGGATATGATGGGAAGAGGCTATGTATAGATTATCTCAGACGAAATCGCGAGCCTTCTTGATTCTGTTGATTCCTCTGTTAAGTCCAATATGCAAGGTGTGGGACCTATTCCCAAATCATACACCACGTGGACGATTAAGTGGCAGAACAGGTCACAAACAGGGCACACCGTCCGACGTGTGTCGAGAGTGACTAGCTAAAGGCCACGCGAATCGTACGTGGTACCACATCGGCCATTGGGCCGCCCGAGGTTAGGGCCGAGCCCATCTCAGACCCTAGATGGACTTGGCCTAGTCCGAATCTTACCTCGACAGCTGAGGGTCGGAAGCCCCAGGGGTCTTCTACCAGAGCACAATAGAAAGCAACTCACAGCTCCAGACCCAGACAGAGCAATTCACGTGGACAGTTGAAGGATACAATACTGGCAATTCAGAGACATATGGATAGTTGGTGAAAACCGCTCCAATAGTTTGGCGCCATCTGTGGAAAACGATTTTTTCTTTGAGTGCGAGAGAAAGAGTCGGAGTCTCACGATCGCACTCTCCCCGAACAAGAAGCCATATAGCATTGGAAGATGGCACCTTCAAGAATGAGAACCAAAAGCACATGTCCCGACGCTGACAGAAATCCACCTGACACTGAAGGAAGCTCCCGGGGAGCACAGCCTGGACTGGAGCAAAAGCTGGACCAGATGCTCGCCGCACTGGCAGAAGCAAGCCAGAAAGCATAGATTGCCCACGAGGCCATCATGGGCTTAAAAGATGAAGTCGCAGAGGTGCACAGGGATAACGCCCGCCTCGAAGGGCTGCTGGCAAGCAAAGCCAGGAGCGAGCGAAGGGAAGATTTGAACGTAGAAGTCCAACAAGAGACCGAGGGCCAACCGCCAAGGGAAATACCCGCCCCATCCCGATCATGAATGCAGGGAGAGCAACAAAGCCAGATAAGGGCATTCCGAGCTAGAGTGGCGGTAGCTAGAAGACACCAAGAAAGCCTTGAAGGTGTGCTTCCCAACTGGAAGCAAGAAATGATGGCAGAGCTGAGTAAGAGTCTTGGGGCCCATCACAGCCAGACCCCCGATAATCTGGCTGAGCAAACTGTGCGAGGGATCGGCCGAATGGCCTTCGCCGATTGGATCCAGATGGAGCCCAAGCCGAGAAACTTTACTACTCCAACCTTCAGGCCATTCGAGGGGAAAACCGATCCCCTCCATCACATATATCATTTTCAGCAGAAGATGGCCTTGGAAACCAGGGACGAAGCTGTAACTTGCAAGGTCTTCTCCACAACCCTGGCGGGACCGGCCCTATTATGGTTCAGACAGCTCCCAGAGAAATCCATAAACGGGTTCGAAGATTTCTGCAAACTTTTTTTGAAGCAGTACGCGGGAGCCCAGAGGCAGCAAAAAACCATGTGAGACCTAGACCGGCTGGAACAAACTGTCAACGAGTCTCCGAAAGAATACTTGATGTGTTTCCTGGAGGTGATGTCCCTAGTGCATAATGCTGATACGGTCCAAGCTACGAGCTCGTTCGTTAGGGGCCTGCAGCCAAGATTGATGATGTCAGACCACCTGCTCTTAAACCTTCCATACGATATGGCAGACGTCAAGGCCAAATCGGAAGGGGTATTTAGGGTGCTGGAAAGTCGCCAGAATACACCTAAGGCATCCGCCGCGATAACAACAGCGCCAGCACAAGCCCCGGCCCTGCAAGGGGTAAAGAGGCTCGCACCAGACCGAGGGCCGATTCTGAAACAGGAAGCCCCCACCCAGGGCGGTCAAGAAGGCGGCAAGAGGAGGAAGGTGTCCCGCGACCCACTTCTGAAGTACGAGCTCAACATGCCAATCGATGTGATCTACCTCCAAAACAAGGACAGGGGCATTTTCAAAGACCCGCCCAAATCCGGCGTTCCTGAGCACATGAAAAACAGGAATAGGTACTGCCAATTTCACAAAGACCACAGACATGACACCATCAACTGTCGCAGCCTCTACGCGTGGGACATGGTGGCGATTCATGTTGGCAAATTGAAGCAGTACGTAAAGACTGGCGGAATCCAGCCACGGGAAGACGCCACAAGGCCCGAAAAAGGCAAGCAGACCCAGGCCTTCGGGTCAGAAGACCAGGCCCTGAGGATAGTGTCGACCATCGTGGGCAGACCCGACCAGACCCAGGCTCAGGAAGAGAAGGAAAAGTGCCTAAAAAAACCGAGGAGAGGGTGAAGTGCTTGAGGGGGATAGGGCATTCCGTTAACCATTTGAGGGTGGGTGAAAGCTGCGCCTCTACCGCCCCTATCACCTTCACCTAGAAAGATTTGACCACGGTGCACCTGCCACATGACGACCCCCTGGTAATTAAGTTACAGATTGACTCCGCGTTGGTCAGAAGGGTCCTGATCGACAGAGGAAGCAGCGTCGATATCTTGTTCTTCAGCATGTTCGAGAACATGGGCCTGAATCGGAACACACTCAGACCAACCTGTCAGTCGCTGTTCGCTTTCGATAGTACCAAGGTCAGCCCTTTGGGCATTGTGACCTTGAAGGTCTGTATGGCGGAGAGATGCTTGGACGTGGACTTCGTCGTTATCGACTACCCGTCCTCCTTCAATATCATCATAAGGAGAGGATGGATCCACGCCATGCATGGAGTCGCCTCTACCCTCCACCAGGTCTTAAGATATCAATCAAAGGACGATACCTATACGATAGACATCAAAGGAGACTAGGACTCCGTGAGGAAATGTTTTTCAGTAGCCCTGAAGGGACCTGGTGCGAGTACGAACGCCCCGACGGGGGACGAATAGCAATCAAAGGACTGCCTGCCAGTATACATGAAACAGATCGAGAATGAGTCTGACGGACCAGAGTCTACGATTGAAGAGCTGATGGCGGTCCCTTTGAAAGAGGCGGAGCCGACAAAGGCAATATTAGTCGGGGCCCTGTTGCCTGAAGAGGAAAAGAACGAGCTATTAGGATTCCTGAGGCAGAACCAAGACGTTTTTACTTGGTCCCACATCGACATGCCCGGGATTGACCCCACGCATGCCTATCACTGGTTGAACATAGATCCAAATTTCCCTTCGGTCAAGCAGAGACCCCGAAGGTTCATGCCAAAGAAAAACAGGGCGATCAACAAGGAGGTAGAGATGCTGTTGGAAAATGGCCTAATCATGGAATGCGTATACCCGTCCTAAATCTCCAACCCGATGGTAGTGAAGAAGAAGAACGGCGACGACCGAACTTGTACTTCACCAACTTGAACAAGGCTTGCCTGAAGGATAGCTTCCCTCAACCAAAGATTGACCAGATGGTAGACGCAACGGCAGGATTCGACAGAATGAGTTTTTTGGATGCCTACTTAGGGTACAACCAGATCCCCCTGTACGAGGAAGACCAGATCTACACGGCATTTATCATAGAGCGAGGCCTGTACTGTTACAGATGCATGCCGTTTGGTTTGAAGAATGCGGGGGCGACCTACTAGAGGCTCATGAACAAAATGTTCGCCAGACAGCTAAGGAAAACTATGGAAGTCTATATCGATGATATGGTCGTAAAAAGCAGAGAAGCTTCGGGTCATCTGGGATATTTGGACGAGTGTTTCCAGATTCTGAGGCAATATCGGATGTGCCTGAACCCCAAGAAATGCACGTTCGGGGTGTCCTCCGGCCAGTTCCTGGGGCACATCGTAAGTAGAAGGGGTATCGAGGCCAACCCTACCCAGTTGTCCTCTTTCGCAGACGTGCAGAGACCCTCGACTGTTCGGGAAGTCCAACGCCTAGCCAGGAAGATAGCCGCCCTCAGCCGGTTCGTCTCCAAGATGTCTGACCGATGCAAGCCCTTTTTCCAGTGCATAAAGAGAAGCTCCACTGTTGCTTGGGGGGAGAAATAGGACAAGGCACTGACAGACCTCAAGCTGTACCTAAGTCACCCGCCCATCCTGGCTTCCCCGGCAGAGGGGGAGCACTTGTACGCTTATTTAACAGTGTCCGAAGTAGCGATCAGCGCCGTACTATTTGTCGAGGAAGACAGCAAGCAGAAGTCGGTGTTTTATACAAGCCGCATACTCCTGGACGCCGAGACGCGATATAGTATGGCATAGAAACTAGTCCTCGCCCTGGTCAACACTAAGAAGAGACTCAGGCAATACTTTGAAGCACACTTTGTTACCGTGTACACAGACTTCCCCATCTGGTAGATCTTGGCTAAACCAGACCTATCATAGCGACTAACCAAGTGGGCCATTGAACTGGGGATATACGACATCGAGTATCGGCCCCGAGTAGCGAAGAAGAGGCAGGACATAGCGGATTTCCTGGTAGAAATCAAATCTTTCGGCGAGCTGCACGATCCACTTCAAACGTCTCAGCCTCGCCACCCTTCAGCCTGGACCCTCTACACCGACGGATCCACGAATACCTTGGGGTCAGGTATCGGGAGAGTCCTGCAAACCCCAACAGGACTCAGAGTAGAGAAAGCCTTGAGGCTCAGCTTCCAAGCCACGAATAACGAGGCAGAGTACGAGGCCCTACTGCAAGGCCTTGAACTGGCCTTGCATTTCGGAGTAGAAAGCATCACAGTAATGACATACTCGCAGTTAGTCGTGGGTCAGATCAGGGGAGACTTCGAAGTAAAAGAGTTGAGATTACACAGGTACTTTTCCAAAGTAATGGGGGCGTAAGCCTACTTTAGCAGCTTTAATATCGAATAGATTCCAAGAGAAATGAACCAGAAGGCCTATGAGCTAGCTAAGAGCACGTCGACCAGAGGAACAGGACACGTAAAGATTCTTCTAAAGGACAGGAATACAGAGAACCCCCTGGAGACCTCTGCATGTCATGTATTTGCAGCCGGCCCCGCAGACGAAGGATAGATGAAACCCATCACCCAGTATTTGGCATTGGGGAACCTGCCCGCAGATCCCCAGGTAGCGAGGTCGATCAGACTAAAAGCTGCCAATTACTCGATGGTGGGGGAACAACTATATAGGAGATCGACAATGGGGCCGATGCTGCGGTGTGTAGGTCCCGTCGAAGCGCAGAAACTGATAGAAGAAATCTACGAGGGAATACACGGCAACCACTCTAGCAGACATAGCCTCGCCCACAAAGCTCTGACGGCCGGATACTTCTGGCCATACATGATGACAGAGGCAGCCCAGTTCGTCAAAAAATGTGATAAGTGCCAGAGGTTCGCCCCCATGAAACGCCAACCCGTGGAGGATCTCCATTCGAACATAACGCCCTGGCCATTCGCCAAGTGGGGTTTAGACATCGTCGGAGAGCTCCCCAGAAGTCCAAGGGGAAGAAGGTACATCCTGCTGGCCACAGATTATTTCACCAAATGGGTAGAGGCTGAAGCCTACGTGATCATAACAAAGCAGACACAATTAACTTCATTTGAAAAAATATAATCTGTCGATACGAGATTCCGAAAGAGATACACGCCGATCATGGCACACAGTTCCAAAATGCTAAGCTCAAGGAGTTGTGTGAGCTATATGGTATAAGGCTCAGTTTCTCTTTCGTGAACTACCCTCAGGGGAACGGCCAAGCAAAAGCAACAAACAAAGCCATATTCAGCAATATCAAAAAGAACTTGCAGGAGGCTAAAGGCAGATGGTTAGAAGAGCTACTCGCCATTGTGTGGGCCCATCAAACCACAGAGCGGAGGTCAACTGAAAGAACGCCATTCGCCATGGTCTACGGATTAGAGGCTGTGATCCCGACCGAGGTCGGCCTTCTAACCCTTCGCTCCGAAGTGGTAAGAGATGCTCCCTTAAACGAACGGCAGCTAAACCACAACACAGACCTCCTGGAAGAAATGAGAAACGTGGCCCTAGTCCACCTGGCTTCATACCACCAACAGGCTAGGTCCTACTATGCAAAGAAGGTTAGTGCTCGATGATTCAACGTCGGGGATTGGGTCTTGAAAGTCAGAACAGGGAATTCCTCGAAACTGGACTCCAATTTGATTGGACCCTATGAGGTGATCAAAGCACTTGACAATGGTGCATATGTCCTGAAGGAACTCAGGACCGGAAAAGACTTGCCGAACACGTGAAACACTCAGCACTTAAAAAAGTATCACGAGTGAGAACACGTGCATGTGATGTAAGACCCACGTAAATGCTTATATTATTGAAAATCTTAAATCCAAAATAGGTTAAGTTCCCTTTTTGCCGGATGGATTTATCTTTTAGACTGCTATGGAAAAGGGGTCTGCCACAGTGGCAGACCCCACGCACTATTCACGTGTGAGACATATGCAAGACCCACGTGAGTGCTTATATTATTGAAAAGCTTAAATCCTAAACAGGTTAAGTTCCTTTTTTTTTTACCACATGGATTTATCTTTTGGACTGCTATGGAAAAGGGGTCTGCCCACAGTGGCAGATCGTAGGCACTATTCACGTGTGAGACATATGCATATGATTTAAGACCCATGTGAATGCCTATATTATCGAAGAGTTTAAATCCAAAAAAGGTCAAGTTCCCTTTTTGCCGCATGGATTTATCTTTTGGATTGCTATGAAAAAGGGGTCTGCCCATAGTGGCAGACCCTATGTACTATTCACGTAATCAAGGATCGTACTATGGGAACCACATCGTGCAATAAAATTCTTGCTGATGGCCCGAGAAAACGTATGAAGAGGAAAGAGCTACGCAACCAAAAACTTGCCAGCAGACCTCAAGAATGATTGTACTATAGGGATCACGTCGCTTGTCGACGACCCGAGAAAACGTACAAAGAGGAAAGAGCTGCACAACCAAAAACTTGCCAGCAGACCTCGAAAATGATCGTACTATGGGAACCACATCGTGCAATAAAATTCTTGCCGATAGCCCGAGAAAATGTACGAAGAGGAAAGAGCTACGCAACCAAGAACCTACCAGTAGACCTCGAAAACGTTCGTACTATGGGGATCACTTCGCTTGTCGATGACCCAAGAAAACATACGAAGAGGAAAGAGCTGCGTAACCAAAAACTTGCCAGTAGACCTCAAGAACGATCGTACTATAGGGATCAGGTCGCTTGTCGATGACCCGAGAAAATATACGAAGAGGAAAGAGCTGCGCAACCAAAAACTTGCCAGCAGACCTCGAAAATGATCGTTCTATGGGAACCACATCATGCAATAAAATTCTTGTCGATGGCTCGAGAAAACATGCGAAGAGGAAAGAGCTGCGCAACCAAGAACCTACCAGCAGACCTCGAAAATGATCGTACTATGGGGATCACATCGTGCAATAAAATCCTTGTCGATGGCCCGAGGAAATATACGAAGAAGGAAGAGTCGCGCAGCGAAAATTTGCGACCTGCCCCAAAAGAAAAGCGCAGGTCAGGGTCTACCCGTTGGAAGCAGACCTTCCCAGACAACATTTTAGCGGCACGCAAAGCAAAGGTTGGAGAGATCAGGGTCTACCTGTTGGAAGTAGACCCCATTCAGACAAAGTTTTTAGCCGCATGCAAAGGAAAGGTTAAAGGGGTCAGGGTCTACCCATTGGAAGCAGACCCTCCCCAAACAACATTTTATTATGCACACACCAGGCACTAAGACAGAAGTTAAAATCTGGCCCTGTTTATTATTTCCAAAAGATACAAAGGGAACGATCGATGGGGACGCGCACCCAAAAGTTCTATCTGCGAGAAGCGGGTCTTGGGCGGACTCATAGAGATACGTCAGAGTGGTAACGCCCAGTCTGCTCCCGATGAGAGCCAAGCCCGGGCCTCTTCCTCTGCAGCGACGGATGTAGACAGTGATTAACCAGCCCCTGGAGCTGATTCCGAGCGCAGTCCTATTTGGGGCCGGAGAAGTCCAGCTACACACGCGGGTCAAACTCTGCCAAGATAAGTCATAACAGAAGTTATATCTCCTTAGAACCGGATGGGCCAGAGCTAACATCCCTATCTCCGGAACTAATCTTATCGATCATAGCTCGAGAAGAACTTACTAATAACTCGAAATCATGTACGACCGATTCCATACGGTTACAACAAGGGTCAACTTTACCCCGGACGCGGTCAATAAAGGAAAAGAGAATAGACTAAAGAGAATTGCACTGTTCTTATTATTTATACAGACGGTTACAACGAGGGTCAACTTTACAAATATACAAAATTAGGGACCCTAATTACCTCCGGCCAGGGGAGCGCAGCCAGTTCCGGCGCTTGCACTAGCCCCGGTGGGGGTGGTGTACTAGGGTCGGAGTCGTCGCTAGATAAAATCACCGCACCAGACCCCTCGCCAGTTAAAGCCCCAAGACCAAGCTGACCGCCAGGGACTTCCGAAGTTTGATCTGGCGGACCGGAAATGGGGATAAGCTCTTTGGCAACAGAGGCGGATGTAGAGGGCCCGTTCTTTTCAGTGGCAAGCATCTTCAGCACGTCAGTGGGGTACGCGATGTTGATCCCATCCCCAAGCTGCTGCATGTAGTACTTGACGGAATAGTGGTCTCTCTCGATGCTTTTCTGCTCATCAAACTGGTCTGGCATTACCACCTTCGCGTGGCCTTCAAATTCCCTGTTCTCCCAGCCATATCTGTAACTTTCTGCAGAAAGGACATCCACCTGCCTCTGATACCTCGTTTTTAGTTTTTCCGCTTCCGCTAGTCTATCCCTCAGTGCTGTCAGCCTCAGCTCCACCTGCCACTGCGACAAGTAGACCAAAAGGGCGTTAATGTCAGCAAGGTCTTCGTCGTGCTTGCGAGACAACTCTACTTGAGCCCCCATCAATTTTATGTGGTCCAAGCAAAGATGTCGGCTTACCTCGTTCGACCGGTCGAGTCTGCGTTGTAGAGAATGGGCCTCCAGTTTGGCTTTGGCTTCGGCTTTCCTCGCCTCTTTAGCGTCATCAACGGCCCTCTCGCGAGCGAGGAAGGCCAGCCCTATCTCCGCCCTAGCACTCTGTAGCTCTTGCTCCTTGACCTTGAGCTCGTTTTGGGCCGGACTGATAGCCTCGGATTGAGCAAGCCCATCGGCCTCTGCTTCGGCCAATCTTGCAGCTAGCTCCTCGCGTCTCTCGACGCTCAGGGTGTGAGCCACCGCGCTGCTGACCCTAGCCTCATCGAGGCTCCAATATAAGTCGAAGTCAGTCCTCAACTCGGGAAGGGCAGCCTCGCTGCGCTAGGCCAGTGCAGAGCAGGAGTTCAACTCCTCGGTCAGGGTCTTAACGCAAGAGGAATAGAAAGACCGGATGGCAGCTAGCTACAAGATAAATAAAAAAAAAAGGTCAACGTCTAGCAAAGATACTAAGAAGTATAGAGGCAACTAGACGAGCCAAACCTGCGCGAAGGTACGGCTGGCGACGAGCTCGACGTTCTCCAAGGAGAGCGCCTCTATCTCGGGTTCTGTGGCTGGACCCTCTCTTTGGGCATTGTCTGCATCTGCAGAATGTGACTCCACCCTACCGACTGCGAGGGCATCCTCTCCCTCGACTGGGCACGCCCCTGAAGCAGCAGTGGCAGGGACGGAGGAAAGCTGGGCGCCGCCGAGAGCGACGTCGAAGACGGGGGAGGCAGTGCATCCCCTCCTGACGGGCCACTGTGCACAGACCTTCTTCTCCTCAGAAGGGTCAACATGGCCCCGTCGTCATCACTGTCAGACGAGGGGGCAACCCTACCCATCTTCTCTGCTGAGCCCTCTTCTTTTTTAGATGAGCCGACCTCGTGGCGTCGCTTTATTGGGACTAGAGGAGGGGAAGACAGCCGAGATTTCAACCTCGGAGCCCCCCCATTGAGTTCAGCAATCTCCCTACCGAGGTAAACAGCACCCGACCCCGTGCTCATTTTCGAACCAGAGTCGAGAGTGGAAGATGTTGGTGCAGCAGACCCCTCGGGCAGACTCAGGGGCATCCTCTTGCCATATACGGCTCGTGTGGCTGACGTTTCCCTAGACAGAGCTCCGCTTGCATCGGAGCGGGAGACCATGGGCAATTCATCCTCTGAAGACACCACGAGACGACGACCAGCGGTTGGCTTGGAGTGAGCCTTATGCACAGTGGTACCCCCCTTGACGGGGGAGGGGTCTACCGAGGGGCCTGTCTCAGAACCTATAAAGAACGAGCAACATGGTTAGATCACGGCCATATCCCGATCGATGAAGCTCAAGGATGCAGAAATGAACCCACCTCTAGCCCTCTTAGGGGCGGCGGCTTCCTCCCTACAGAGCCTGATGCACTCTTCGGCCACGAACCTCACGGCCTCTTCGAGCTCGTGGCTAGTCGGTGCCACCAGGTCATTGGAACTCGCCAACTGGCTTGAAGCTGTAACCTGACGACCCGCCATGGTGATGCAATCATGCTCGTCCCGGCGGAATTGGTTCAGTGCAGAGGCATCAAGTCGGCTCCTCAGGTGATTCGTGATAACCCGGGTGTCCAGAGGGAAGGGAAGGTATGAGACCATCCTGGGCATCATATTCATCACCTGGGGATTGAGGGCAGCCTGGATGTGTCGATAGTCCCCAGGAGATCCGAAGATGATGATCCCTTCCAGGCCTTTGAGCCGCCCCGCCGATAAATGCGGCTCGAACTTGTTTTCTTCTGCAGAGGCTGCACAAGACAAAATAACGTGAACAATAACAGACAAGGAGAACACAGACCTGAAAATCAAAGACTTAGCACTTACTCTGCAGGGAAATTGAGAGAATTTGGAAGTACTCTCCATTCACCCAAGGGGAGCACCACGCCCCTCCAATGGCGTATAGCCTAGAGTGGGAGTCCCATTACTTGTCCGACCTCGGCAAGCCCCAAAAAATATGACGTCCCGGGAGCGGTTGAAGGTAAAAGGTAGGGTAGGAACTCTTTTTGGGGATAAGGGTGAGTTTGTAAGCATAAAAGACCACCTCTAGGTCGATATGCAGATTATAAAGAACTGACAGGGCGGAGAGCCCCATCAGAATCATGACCCCGTTTGTATTTAAGTCCATAGGGTGGATCCCCATCAAAGCGAAGAACTGGTGGATCAGAGAAGGAAGAGGGAATCGCAACCATTCCAGATGTTTTCTTCCAAAAATAATAGAGCCTTCAGGGGCAGAGGGACGTAGATACCAATCCGCGGGACCCTTGACCCTTTGTAGCGTGACTCCGCCGGGGAGGCAGAGCTGTCTCCTTAGCGAATCCAACTCCGAGTCCAGATGGGGTGCAATTCCTGATCTTGATTCGAGGCCATCGTTCTGGATACGATTGAAAGAACAAAAGTCTCTAGAAAGGGGAGAATCAGAAACCCTAAGATTTTACGAGGCTAGAATAATTGAAGATTTTAGTAAAGTAGCAAATGAGCATAAATGCGGCTTTTATAGAGGGGAAGCCGAAGAGTTTTTCTGGAAAATGGTAGAGTAAGGGAGACCGAACCGTCGGAACTTCGAAATTTAAAAAATTTTGTGACATGGGATGGCATGCCTCTGCATCGGCAAGGGGGAGCCACGTGTATCCCTCAAATTGGAAGAACGGAGAAACGATTTCCCCACTTGATGGATACGAATCTATCAAGTAGGGAAATATGGGCAGTTGTGGGACCTATTCCCAAATCATACACCACGTGGACGATTAAGTAGCAGAACAGGTCACAAACAGAGCACACCATTCGACATGTGTCGAGAGTGACTTGCTAAAGGCCACGCGAGTCACACGTGGTACCACATCGGCCATTGGGCCGCCCGAGGTTAGGGCTGAGCCCATCCCAGACCCTGGATGGACTCGGCCCAGTCCGATTCTTACCTTGACAGCTGGAGGTCGGAAGCCCCAGGGGTCTTCCACCAGAGCACAATGGAAAGCAACTCACAGCTCCAGACCCAGACAGAGCATTTAATGCGATCTTGAGTAGGTGTGTGTAGGGGACAAGCCATCCTGACAGAACGGCAATTTGTCCAAATCTTGCCCCTGACAGACTCGAGCCATAGGGGACGGCAGAAACTAGGCTACAGCGGTGCAGGGGGGATCACGATAATCTCGGCCCGTGACCTCTGGAATAAGTCTTGACGAAAAAGGTACTCGGTCTTGAATTGAGAAGCAGAAGGTTCATAATTTCAAGACGATATATATATGAGAGAGGCATGTACACATACAAAAAGAAACATCTAAAAGTTCATAAGCAAGAGAAAAGACATACTCTTACAAAGAAAAATTGAATCTTTGCTACTCAATCTCAGGGGTAAATATCTGACTTAAGCATCGGAGAGTTTCTGCAGATGGCCACGCCCGCCTCTCCGATCTTGCCTGAAGTCAAAAGCTCTTTGGGATAGCAAGGACATGTGGACAGTTGGAGGATACAACACCGGCAGTTCAGAGACACGTGGACAGTTTGTGAAAACCGCTCCAATACAAGGTGTTGTTAGCCGGCTTTCAGAAGATTCAAACGCAGGTTCAGAAGAATGTACTGATCACAGTATCCTGAAGAAGAAGAGAACTCAAGTCCCAACATCTTTGCTCTCCGAGCTTATGATGCAATTACCGCCATTTCCAAAGCTTCGAGGGAATTAAAAACGAAAGTAACATCAAAAAGACTATCACAAAAGTTTTCGTCTTTCGATTTCAAAGGTCTAAGGGGGGAAATAAGATTCAAGAACGGAATTCTAGCTCAATCACCAACCTTTCAAATCATTAACGTGGTTGGCAAAAGCTATAGAGAGATAGCGTCATGGTCACCAGCGCATAGTTCACTGGGGAATTTCGTCGAACAGCATGAGACCAAAGCGAAAACCAACAAAGGTTATGTTGGCACGATTGGTCCAATCTACTGGCCCGGCGGATGGCAAGCAGCTCCGAAAGATTGGACTTTTTCCGAGGGACAGAAACCATTGAGGATAGGAGTGCCCGCAAGAGCTGCCTTCAACAAACTGAGCAACAACCAAGAAAGGAATGGCATATCGATCTCTGGGTTTTCCATTAACGTGTTTGAAGAAGTTAAGAGGCGTCTTCCTTATCGCTAGCATTACGATTTGGTCCCCTTTTATGATTCATATGATCAGATGATGCAGCAAGTATACTACAAGGTAAGTATACATATATATGTATATATATATATATATATAGTCATATTGTGACGTTTGAGACCAATTATCGGTTTCTAACCAATCGGTTACAAAGAATAAAGCATGTTTGTGACTATGTGGGATTCATATTTAGATACTGATATTAAATCATCAATAAAAACAGGGTTTGGATGCAGCTATTGGCCGATATAGACGTATTTGCTGATAGATTACGGTACGTTGAATTCACACAGCCATATATTAGCTCATGAATTGAGATGGTTGTGACACTAGAAGTAGATAATGTGAAACAAACATGGATGTTCATGAAGGCCTTCACCAAAAGGATGTGGCTGAGGCTTATGTTGATGCACCTCTGCATTTGCTCTCTTATGTGGCTAATTGAAAATCAACATGACCAAAACCCTGAGCTCCAGGGTTTAGGAGTCATGCTTTGGTTTTCTGTCACTACCCTATTCTTTGCCCAGAGTAAGTCTCTTTTAATAGAAAAGATAATCAATTTAGCACTCGTTTTTCTAGGAATAACTCTTATTTCCTCTGATCATTGTTCTTAAGAAAACAAAACCCTTTTTCAGTTTTCTTTCCTCATCCTTTTATCAAATAATATGATAAATCCTTTCAAAAAAAATTGATAAATAGTAAGATAATTTTGTCTACTCTCTCATCCATTATATAACTCACTGCTTGATCGTTTTGGCATACAGATTTTACTAAAAAATTTCACATTTAAATAATATTAAAAAACATAATAAAGTTCACATGAGTGGTCTATGAGAATGCTCTATACTATATTTTAAAAAAATCTATTCATAGTGTAACTGTTTTCGTAAAATTTTTTTACGTACGTCAGGTTTTTCCAAACGGATCACTATTGATCTTCGACATTTTATGACAATTCTTGAATTGATCGAGAGCGAGAATGTAAAATCTGGAATTAAAACAAAGGCAAGAAGGACTTTTTATAAGGAATGACATAATTATAAATATATATTTTCAACTTAAATAAGGAAAATATCTAGAATATTTTATTCCTTTTGCAATAGTGCCCAAAAATTGCTTAAAAATCCTAAAAGCCTAAATTTCTAGCAAAGAAGGGCTTGAGGAAGAGAGAAAAGAGAGAAAAATACCCAATTTGTTTAGCTCTGCCGTGCCACCATCATCGCCCAACTCCGGTCACGCACCAACCCGCATCGAAGAGCTGCCACTGACGAAACCAACGCTGCTGGTCCCGCCCTATTTCGACGTCGAACGACGTCACAGTGGCCATGTGAAGATTCCGCTTCTGGCGAAATTTCCGACATCCGACCTCTGTTTTCAACACCTCTGGCAAGTGGAGTCTCATCTCGTTGTTGCCGACTATCTCCAAGTGATTGCACGTCAAAATTTATCTCTGGTAAGCTTTTACCAACTATATAAAAAAAGTGATATTTACGTAATTATTTTGGTTAAGTAATTTTTTTACCCAAGGTAAATATATGAGGTAAAAGTAGGTTAAAAATCATGAATAATTACAATTGATAAAAGTAAAAACGGTAATCATAAGTGTGGTAATAGTAAATAGAAAAAGAGGACATTTTTTTTGAATAGTTCCCAAAAGTGGTATTATTGTAATTATTGGGTTTTTGAGTGTAACTAATGTTGGGGGACCTGGAAACTAAGTTCTCACTATGAATTGGACTCAGTGAAGTCGAGACATGAATTTTAATATAAAATACAATTATGTTTCGTTGTGAAACAAAAATTAGAATTTCGTAACATAAATTACACTATTTTGCGTGCCACAAGACGGTCCCACACTGGACTTGTTTTTGACAAGGTATATGTTTAACCTGGTATTTTTGGATGCTCTGAATTTAGTAGTGACCTCTATTTCTGTGTTTGAAACTTCGATTGAAAAGTCATTTTTTCAAGTAGACTTACTAGGAACTAGAAACTATCGTTTAAGCACCTAAGTGACCAGCAAGGGATTGTTCGAGCATCATTGGCCTGATATTACTACTATATTGAGGTAATGATTTGATTACCTGACTTTTATATCTGTTTTGAATTTTAATTACATTAAAACTTATTTATGAAAAATCATGATTTCACGATTATTTGTCAAATGACTGCAAATTGTTGGGTTATATTGAGTTTGGACTGTGTGGATTTTTATACATATTTTTATATTGTGATTATGGGGCAAAATAATGATGTGTTGCCCATGTACAGTAAATTCTAGAATAATGCCAAGTTAGATTTTAAAGCATGATTTGAATATTGGATGCATGGTAGTTGTGAACTATTACATATTGTACATATTATAGGATCACACACTTGAGTTCCATTATAGTATCGCGGTATTTTTAGATCGCTGGTGAGTTGTTGCAATGCTAGGTGAGAGACCTAGGCCTTTGTATAGGTTTTTCCTGATAAGCCTACGGATAGTGTCAGGATACTGGGTATCTCTATTATAGAGGTATTATATGGCCGTGATGGGAGGATGAGAGCTCCCTTATTTATCTGTTGATGTATGATATGTACAATGATGTGGTTTTAGATTTGGTTTTGAATATGTGATTAATTTGGATAACAATAATTTATAAATAGATTTAAAGGAACTAACAATGCATGTTTATGAAATTACATCCTTCCAAAAGGTAATTGAATTCCTACTTTTTTTCTCTCAAGTAGTGCTTGGTGTGATTTTGGAGGTTCGAGAGTAGAGTAGTAAGAAGTTAGTTACCATACTCAGAATCAGTAATTATATAGAATACCTCTATTTAATTATCTTGGTTTGTAATAAAATACTTAAGGACCTATTTCAAAGACTCAATTTGTATAATTAGTGTACTGGATTATAAGACTACTGATAATGATACATGGTACGTTTTAATAAATTTTATTAACAATCTATGTCTAATGGTGTTCATAACACTATGAGAATTTATTTTTATAATTTTTTCTAAAATAATTTTCGAATTTTCACTTGTGAAATTTTTTTTCTATCACTAATCCGAGATTTGGATAGTGACAAGTTGGGCAGTGGCTCAATTGGTCCTGAACCTTTTTCTGGCCTCTTTAAAATTTGTGGCACAGTCTCTACTTTCACTTTCTTGATTGTATTTTTGCGTCTCGCGGGCAAGCGTTTGGATAAATGGAGCTACATATAAGTATCCTTACATATAGGATTTTTTACATGGGTTTATATATGCCTAAGTCAAAGCTCCAAAATGTATAGATTTTCCTTCTCAAGAGGATCTTCCAATGAAAATAGGACATTTGATGACGTGGGCAGGAGTCCAATATGAGCATTGAATATTAGTATAATAATGCATCAGATTGACTGCCTTGGCTAATTGCAAAAACACTATTTCATGTACATATTGGAATCCAAAAAAAGAAAAAGATTGGGAAAATCCTCAGCAGATTGCAAAAAGAGTATTTCCTGTGTAATTGGAAAGAAGAATATTTCATGTTTTAACATTAGATCCCAAATGAGAGAACTCCACACTTCTTTCCTTGTTGTTTTTCCTTAAAAAAATTAAAATACTAAAATTTCATTCCATCAAACAATAGGAGTTCAAATCGCAAGTGTAATACAAAAATTATATTATAAATAATCTGTAACAACGACCAAAAAAACCAATTTTTAGTTTCTGTAATGGGGAAAAATCTGGCCTAGCTAGTTGCTCAAGGCCCAGTTTGAAAGCCCCGACCAAAAAAAGTAAACACCAGACCACACTGCCATTGTTAGAAGGCCAAATCATGCCGCCAATTCGCCCGTTACGCCTAATAGCTAGACACTATCAGCGAAAGACTCTACTTAGTCTTTGCGACTCCAACTGACTGGCCAAGAGTTGGTGAACAACAGTCTGCAGCAGTCTTTGTGACGCCAACTGAAAAAAGAGTTACTTAGCATCAGTATCCCATGATGGGCAAAGACCACTCCACTTGTCCAACAACCAAACGGCCATTCTCAAACCAAGTCTCTATTTATATGAAAGAAGGATCATTACCTGGTCCTCCGGCAAAGGTGGATAATTAAAATATTCCACAACTAATAAAAAAGGGGAAAAGATGGTATAACATATCGACCGCCTCCTTAAAAATATTAAAACCCATCCACTTTGAGGGTCAAGGATCATCTGAAAACCTTTTAGAACTTCACTGACATTCTGAAAACTCTCTCTGAAATAGGGGGAAAAAAAAAATCTCTGAAAACAAAAAATGTCTAGGCTTCCAAATCTTTCATGTTGTATATACATGGTCAAGTCATGCAGCATAAACCGTAATATTTGATTACGGTGCCGCATATGTGAAGCGGCTTCAGCTGCAATCTTTGACTGCAGAACACATCCACGTATTTTGGAAAAAAAAAAAAAGAAAAAAAAAAAAAGGGAAAAATGGGATAACATGAGAGAGGACTCAATTATAAATACTCCGAACCATTCTTCGTCATTTCATCCCTTTCAAAATATTTCTTTATCTTTTTAAGAGAGAATTCAACTCTAAAAATTCCTCTTAGTGTCATACTTATTTTCTTTTAAATTATTTAGAGAAAAGTTGTGAGTTGTAATTTTTTTTATAGTGAAATTCTTCACAGTCTTATTTGTAGGTTTAAGCCAAATTAAGTGAAAAATGTTAAATTTTTTGTGTGTTTTATTTTTTTCATTTTATCCAAATTTTCTCAATTCGTAAGCGGTTAGAAGAGGAGACTCAACTATAAATACTCCTCTCCTCTAAATCATTCTTTATCCCATTCAAAATATTTCTTTCTCCTCTTAAGAGAGAATTCAAGCATAGAAATTCCTCTTAGTGTCATACTTATTTTCTTCTAAATTATTTAGAGAGAAGTTGTAAGTTGTAATCTTTTTTGTGTGTCTTATCTTTTTTATTTTACCTAAATTTTTGAAACTCGTATTTTAGCTATGTATTATCACTTCCGCAAATCGGATCTCCAAACAGTAGTATCAGAATCATTGGTTAAAGTACGGTTTACGTATATATACTATTCATTTTTATGATACTATTTACATGTACAGTACTATTCACATACAATGAAATAGTGGTAACTGAATAAATCGTCGTGAACAAAAATGACGGTAAAATTTGATATTGAGAAGTTTAATGGGAGTAATTTCTGTCTGTAAAAAATGAAGATAAAGGCTATCTTGAAAAAAGATAATTGCCCAGCAGCACTCAGAGAAAGACTTACTGAGATTACTGATGATAAAAAGTGGGACAAGATGGATAGAAATGTTGTCACTAACTTACATCTAGCTCTAGTAGATGGAGTTCTGTCGAGTATTGAAGAGAAAAAGTCAGCTAAGGAGATATGAGATACGCCGACAAAGCTGTATCAAGTAAAGTCATTTCACAACAAAATTTTCTTGAAAAGAAGGCTTTACATCCTTTGGATGGCAGAATCAACAATAGTGGCCGACTACATCAACACCCTTAATACTCTATTTTCATAGCTCACTATAATGGAGCATAAAATAAAGGATAATAAACGTGCTGAAATCTTACTTCAAAGTCTTCCTAATCTGTATGATCGGCTTATCATAATTGATACTAGCAATGCTACAATTCTAGTATTCTACGATCTTACACCTGTTGTTTTTGAAGAAGAAAATCAGCGTAAGAACAAGGAAGATAGATTGATAAATTCACAATAAGAAAAGGCATTGATAATGAGAGAGAGATCAACAGAGAATAGCCTTAATAGGAGTTAAAGTCATGGTAGATCAAAGTTAAGAAGTAAGAAGAATATTAAGTGTTGTTACTATGGCAAGAAAGAGCCTCAGGGGAACGTTGCAAATATTTTAGATGATGGAGAAATCCTATATAGTGAAGCAGTAATAGTTTCTAAGGATAAAATGTAGCTCACTGATATTTGATTAGTAGATTCAGGAGCAACATGGCATATGACTTCTCACAAAGAGTGGTTTTACACATATGAACCTATCTCTAGAGGATCTATATTCATGGGTAATGATTATACCTTAGAGATTGCTGGAATTGGCACCATCAAGATGAAGAAATACAATGGCATTATTCGTACTATTTAAAAGGTGCGACATGTGAACGGTCTGAAGAAAAATATATTGTCTTTAGAACAATTAGATAACCTTGGTTGCAAACTCGTGTCGAGAAAGGGATCATGAAGATCATGAAGAGTACGCTTGTAGTAATGAAGGCGGAGAATATCGCAATGAATCTATACATGCTTAAAAGAGATACACTAATGGAAATAGAGACATCAATTACTTCAACAAATTTCAAAGAAAAATCAACGATAATGTGATATCGTAAGCTCGACCATATGTCAGAACAAGGCTTGAAGAATCATTCTAAATGGAGATTGTTTTCTAGTCTTACAAAGGTATCTTTACTCTTTTGTGAGCATTGTGTCACAAGTAAGCAATATAAATTAAAGTTTAGCACATCCAGTTCTAGAAGTAAAAAGGTTCTAGACTTGATTCACTCTAATGTTTGGAAAGCACCAGTGATATCCTTAGGAAGAGCTAGATAATTTGTATTTTTTATTGATGATCACTCTAGGAGATATTGGGTATATTCTATCAAGAGGAAAGCAGATATGTTTTCAGTCTTCAAAATATTCAAAGCACAGGTAGAGCCTAAATCTAGAGAGAAGTTCAAGTGTTTAAAGATGAGCAATAGAGGAGACTATTCAATTGATGAATTTGATAACTTCTGTCAATAAGAAGGTATCAAAATGCAATTTATAGTAGTGTATACTCCTCAGCAAAATGTAATGACAGAGCGAATGAATAGAACCTTGTTAGAAAGGCTAATAGCAATGTTCAGAGCTGTAGATCTATCGAAGACATTCTCAGTAGAAGCTGTCAAAATCATCTGTTATGCGATTAATTAGTCTCTGTCAACTACAATTGATCTAAAGACATCAATAGATATGTGGTCTTATAAGTTAGTTGATTATTCTCGCTTACATACATTTGGAAGTCCTATGTACGTGATGTATAGTGCTCAAGAAATCATAAAACTAGATTTAAAGTCTAGAATATGTGTATTCTTGGGAAATATCGATGGAGTTAAGAGGTTTTGCCTATGGGATCCCACTACCTATAAGGTTGTCATCAGCAGAGACATAATATTTGTAGAGAATAAAGTGCAAGAGAAGGGAGAAAATAGTAATCCAGAAACTACTACAGTTCAGGTAAAAAAGAATATTGAAGATTCAGATTCTTCTGAAGCAGTACCAGAGCACGAAGTAGAAGAACCAATTGAGGAAGAGGTTTCTAAAATTTGTCAGTTAACTTGTAAAAGAAGACCATTGTCATGGCATTTAGATTATGTCCCTGAGAGCAACATTCCATAATGCTACCAAAAGCTCAAATGTATCCTTATGGATGATAGCAATGCAATAAGAGATTGAAGCCTTTCACAAGAATAAGACATGGATATTATTTTGCTACTATAAGGAAGGAAGGCCATTGGCAATAAATAGGTCTACAAGAACAAGCGAGATAGTAATGATCAAGTAGAGTGGTATCGTGTGACGTTGGTAGTAAAAGGATATGCTCAGAAAGAAGGTATTGACTTTAACGAGATATTTTCACCTGTGGTTTGACTCATAACAGTCAGAGTGGTTCTAAAAATGTGTGCTACCTTTGACCTATATCTAGAGCATCTAGATGTGAAAACTGCTTTTCTTCATAGAAAACTTAAAGAAAAGATTTATATGCTCTAACTAGAAGGTTTTGCTGAAACATGTAAGGAGAACTTAGTTTGTAGGCTGAACAAATCTTTATACGGTCTCAACCAGGCGTCGAGTTGTTGGTATACAAGATTTAATTCCTTTATTATAAGCCTTTGGTACAATAGACTCACTTTAGATCACTACACATACTTCAGAAAGTTTGATGAAGATAATAATTTCATTATCTTATTATTGTACGTAGATGACATATTAGTAGCAGGCCCCAACAAAGGTAGAGTCCAATAATTGAGCACGCAGTTGGCTAGGGAATTTGATATGAAAGACTTAGGACCAGCAAACTAGATTCTATGGATACAAATTCACTGAGATAGAGAGAACAAGAAAATTTAGTTTTCTCAGAAGAATTATTTGAAGAAAATCTTGCGACGCTTCAATATACAAGATTGTAAGCCAATTTCTACCTTACTTCCTATTAATTTTAAGTTATCTTCAGAAATGTGTCCTAGTAATAAAGCAGAGCGGATGAAAATATCTCGAGTATCATATGCATCAGCGGTGGAAAGTCTAATATTCATTATGACATGTACAAAACTAAACATTGCACAAATAGTGGGAGCAATTAGTCGGTATATTGCAAATCCTAGTGGTGAGCATTAAAATGTTGTGAAAAAAATTATGAGGTACATTAAAGGAACCTCAGAGGCTGCGTTATATTATGGAAGATTAGAATTTACTGTTAGAAGATATGTTGATTCATATTTTGCGGGCGATCTTAACAAACAAAAATCTACTATAGGTAATATGTTCACTCTTGTAGAAAGAGCTGTAAGCTGTGTTTCGAAACTGCAAACTATTGTAGCTTTATCTACAACAGAAGTAGAATATATGGTGGCTACACAAGCTTGCAAATAGGCTATTTAGGTTCAAAGGTTATTAGAAGAGCTCGGACACAAATAAAAGAAGATTTCTCTATTTTGTGACAGTTAGAGTGCCTTGCATATTATAAAGAATCTAAATTTTAATTCCAAGACAAAGCATATAGGTATTCAATATCACTTTGTTCGAGAAGTGATAGAAGATAGAAGTGTGAATATGA
This sequence comes from Parasponia andersonii, assembly GCA_002914805.1. Taxonomy (NCBI): domain Eukaryota; kingdom Viridiplantae; phylum Streptophyta; class Magnoliopsida; order Rosales; family Cannabaceae; genus Trema; species Trema andersonii. The sequence goes on from JXTB01000091.1 coordinate 966,502, forward strand.
AGAAGATTTACACCAAAGAGAACTTAGTAGATGCTTTAAACAAACTAATCAACACTGACAAGTTTGAATAGTGTAAATCCTCATATGGCCTAACATAAACGTAAGCAGCATGAAGAATTGATAAGCAAAGAAAAGAGAGATTTATTAAGTATAAAAACATGATTAAAATCAAGTTTTTAAATGGGAGAATGTTTTATATACATGGTCAAGTCATGCGACATAAGCCGCAATATTTGATTGTGGTGCCGCATATGTGAAGCGGCTTTAGTTGCAATCTTTGATTGCAGGCACTGCCTATATGTTTTTAAAAAAAAAAAAGAGGAAAAATAGGAGAATAAAATAGGGGACTCAACTATAAATATGCCTATCCTCCAAATCAATCTTCATCCTGTTCAAAATATTTTTTTTCCTCTCTTTAAGAGAGAATTCAAGTTTATGAATTCCTCTTAATATCCCACTTATTTTCTCCTAAATTATTTAGAAAGAAGCTATGAGTTGTAATCTCCTTTTCATAGTGAAATTCTTCACAGCCTTGTCTGTGGATGTAGCTAAAATTGAATGAATCATGTTAAATCTTTTGTATATCTTATCCTTTTCATTTTACTCAAATTTTCTCAACTCGTATTTTAGCTGTGTGTTGTTATTTCTGCAAGCCAATCTCCTAACATTTCACTCTTAGTGTGCTTTACAATTTGAGTTTTTATTTTCTGTCATTTATGCTTTGTTTTAATTATCATCTTTTTGTTGTTGTCGTGATCATCATAGTCCTTTTGGTTGGCACTACCCTAGTGTTTAATGAAATCTTTCATGGCTTTATGGTTTTGCAACGTACTGGCAAATTAAAGTCTGTATTTATAAACTCTGTTGATTGCATATTTTGTTGACAATTACATATTAGAATAGATTGTGTATAAAATATACAAAAAATATAGATGATGTGTATATAAATTCATTGGTAATATATTAGAGCTCCACAAAGATAACTTTTCAACTGAATCAAAAATTAAATCATTGTTTGCTATCAGAGTTGGTTTATTATAATATTAAGATAATTACTTATCTTCTGAAAAAAAAAACATATTTGACAATGTGAAGTCTTCCAATATAGATCTCAAAAAATTTGAATTTAAAGAAAATATCCAAAAAAGCTTACCGCAAGTTAGCAATATAAGAAGATAAGTGTTGGAGCAATTTCTCACCGGCCGTCCACGTGTCTCTGAACCGCTGATGTTGTACTCTCAAACTGTCCACGTGTCCTCACTATCCCAAAAGTATCCTGAACTCCAGGATGGGTCGAAGAGGCAGGGGTGGCCACCTGCAAAGACTCTCCGATGCTTAAGTCAGTGGTCTGTATTTGATTCAGGATAGCAAGGGATGAGTTCTATATGAGTATATGTTTGTTTCTTGCTCATAAGCTTTTATATATACTTCTTTTTTTGTAAGCGTATATGCCCCTCTCGGGAACGCATGGCTTATATATATGTAGTCCTGAGAATGTGAACCACTCGGGTCTCAATCTCAGGACTGAGTACCTTTTTTTCCTAGAATGTTTCCCAGAGATCACCAGCCGAGATTACTGTAATCACCTCTGTATCGATATAGCCTGGTTTCTGCTGCCTTCTATGGCTTGAATCTGTCAGAGGTGAGATTTGGTCAAATCGCCATTTTGTCAGGACGGCTTGCCCCCCTCCCCTATGCACGCCTACCCAAGATCGCATTAAATGCTCTGTCTGGGTCTAAAGTTGTGAGTTGCTTTCCATTGTATTGTGGCGGAAGACCCTTAGGACTTCCTACCCCCCCAGCCGTTGAGGTAAGGGTCGGACTGGGCCGAGCTTGCTCAGGATCAGCGATGGGCCCGGCCTTGATATCGGACGGCCCAACGGCTGATTGTGAAATCACGTGTGACCCGCGTGGCCTTTAGCTAATTATTCTTGACACCTATCAGACGATGGGCCCCGTTGATGACCTGTTCTGCCACTTAATCGTCCACGTGGTGCATGATTTGGGAACGGGTCCCATAACTGCCCTCATTTCCCTACTTGACGGATTAGTGCCCGTCAAGTGGGGAAATCGTTTATCCGTTCCTCCAATCTGGGGGGTGCACGTGGCTCCCTCTCTACCGACACGGAGGCATGCCATCCCATGTCACGAAACCTATTTGAATTTTGAAGTTCCGACTGTTCGGTCTCCTTTGTTCTCCCCCTTTCCAGAAAAACTCTTCGGCTCCCCCTATAAAAGCCACAACTATGCTCATTTGCCTCTTTACTAAAATCTTCACTCATTCTAGCCTCATAAAATTCTAGGGTTTCCGATTTCTCCCCTTCCAGAGACTTTTATTCTTCCGATCGCATCTCGAACAATGGCTTCAAGTCAAAACCAGGAATTGTGCCCCGTCGTGGATTCAGAGATGGATTCTCTAAGGAGACAACTCTACCATCCTGGTGGAGTGACGCTGTAAAGGGTCGAGGCCCTATGGACTGGTATCTTCGCCCTTGTGCCCCCGAAGGTTCCATCATCTTGGGCAGAAAGCATCTGGAATGGCTGTGATTCCCCCTTCCTCCCCTAGTCCACCAATTTTTCTCTTTCACAGGGATCCACCCGATGCAGTTGAACGCAAATGGGGTCATGATTCTGATGGAGCTTTCCGCCCTGTCAGTACTCTATAATTTGCATATTGACCTAAAGGTGGTCTTTTATGCTTACAAGCTCACCCTCATCCCCAAGAAGAGTTCCTATCCCACTTTTTACCTCCAACTACTGCTAGGACGTCACATCTTCTGGGGCTTGCCGTGGTCTGACAAATAATGGAACTCCCATGCCAGGCTATATGCCATTGGAGAGGCGTGGTGCTCCCCTTGGGTGAACGACGAGCACTTCCAAGTTTCCTCAGCTTTCCTACAGAGTAAGTGTCAGATCGTGATTTTCGGGTCTATGCTCTCCTTATTTGTTATTACTCACGTTATTTTGTCTTGTACAGCCTCGGCAGAAGAGAGTAGGTTCGAGCCACGTTTGCCAGCGGGGCGGCTCAAAAGCCTGGAGGGGATAGTCATCTTCGGATCTCCCGGGGACTACCGGCACATCCAAGCCGTCCTCAACCCCTTGGTGATGAACATGATGCCCAGGATGGTTTCATACCTCCCATTCCCTCTGGATACCTGGGTCATCACCAAGCATATGCAGAGCCGACTTGACACCTCTGCCCTGAACCGATTCCGCCGGGATGAGCATGACATAATCGCCATAGTGGGTCGGTAGGTTACAGCTTCAAGCTAATTGGCAGGCTCCAACGACCTGATGGCGCCATCTAACCATGAGCTCGAGGAGGCCGTGAGGCTTGTGGCCGCGGAGTGCGTTAGGCTCTGCAGTGAGGAGGCCGCCGCCCCCAAGAAGGCTAAGGGTAGGTTCATTTTCGCATCCTTGAGCTTTGTGGGTCAGATTATGGCCGTGAGCTAAACATGTTATTTGTTCTTCGTAGGTTCTAAGGCAGGCCCATCGGCTGACCCCTCACCCGTCAAGGGGGGAGCCGTGGCTAAGGCTCGTGCCAAGGCATCCACTAGCCGGTGCCTTGTGGTGCTCTCAGGAGGTGAAATGCCAGCGGTCCCCCTCTCTGATGCAGGCGGACCTTTATCCGAGGGACCGTCTGCCACATGGATTGTGCATGGGGAAGAGATGATGCCGAGTCTGACTGGGGGATCTGCTGCAGCAATCTCATCCACCCCTGACTCCGGTTCGAAATCGAGCACTGTTAACCTCAGTAGGGAGATCGCCGAACTTAGTGAGAGGGCTCCGAGATTGAATTCTAGATTATCCTCCCTTCCCCCGGTCCCTATAAAGCGGCGACGTGAGGTCAGCTCGTCTAACGAAGAAGAAGGCCGGGTGGAGAAGAGGGGCATGGTTGCCCCCTCGTCTGATAGTGATGACGATGGGGCCACGCTGACCCTTCTAAGGAGAAAAGGTCGGTTCATAGCTGCCCTCCAAGTGGAGACGCACCATCTCCCGCCGAGGTCGATGGCGCTTCTGGTGGCACCGAGCTTCCTTCTGTCCCTGCCGTCACTGCTTCGGGGGCATGCCTGGCTGGTGGAGAGGATGCCCTCATGGCTAGCGGGGCAGGGCCATGTTCCCCAGGCGCAGGCAACACCTAAGGAGATAGTCCAGCCGCAGAGCCGGAGCTGGAGGCGCTCTCTTTGGAGAACGTTGAGCTTGTCACCAGCCGCACCTTCGCGCAGGTTTAGTCCATTCGGTTGCTTCTATGTTTTTCAGTATCCCTGCTAAATGCTGACCCTCCCCCTCTTTGTTTAACTTACAGCTGGCTGCCATCCGGTCTTTCTACTCTTTCCGTGTCAAGGACTTGACCGAGGAGCTGAGTTCCCGCTCTGCAATGGCCGAGCGCAGTGAGGTCGCCCTCGCCGAATTGAGGTCAGATTTTGATTTATATCGGAGCCTCGAGGAGGCGATGGTCAGCAACACGGTGGCTCACACTCTGAGTGTCGATAGGACCAGACGCGAGGAGTTGGCTGCGAGATTGGCTGAGGTGGAGGCTGACAAACTTGCCCACTCCGAGGCCACCAGACTGGCCCAGGATGAGCTAAGGGTCAAGGAATAGGAGTTGCAGAGCACCGGGGCAGAGTTGGGGCTGGCCTTCATCGCTCGTGATAGGGTTGTTGAAGATGCCAAGGAAGCGAGAAAAGTATAGGCGACAGCCAAGCTTGAGGCCCACTCTCTGTGACGCAGACTTGACTAGTCCAATGAGGTAAACTGATATCTCTTCTTGGATCACAAGAATCTGATGGGTACTCAAGTGGAGATGTCTCGCAAACACAGTGAGGACCTTGCCGGTATTAACACTTTTTTGGTCGACTTATCACAGTGGCAAGCGGAGCTCAGGCTGGCGGCACTGAAGGATAGGTTGGCAGACGCGGATAAACTGAAGACGAGGTACCAGAGGCAGGTGGACGTCCTTTCTGTGGAAAGTTACAAGTCTAGCTGGGAGAATAAAGAGTTCGAAGGCCACGCCGAGGTGGTAACGCCAGACCAATTTGACGATCAGAAAGGCGTCGAGAGGGACCACTACTCTGTCAAGCACTATATACAGCAGCTCGGGGATTAGATCAGTATCACGTATCCGGCTGACGTGCTGAAGATACTTGCCGCAGAAAAGGAGGGGCCCTCTACATCTACTTCTGGTGCCATAGAGCTTGTCCCCACTTCTGGTCCGCTAGATCGAACTTCAGAGGCCCCAGACGCTCAGCCTAGTCTCGGGGTCTCAACCGGTGAGGGGTCTGGCACGGTCATTGTTTCTAGTGACGAATCCGACCCGGCCACGCCACTCTTCACCGAGGCTGGTCCAAGCGCCGGGGTTGGCTGCACCCCCTCGGACGGAGGTAACTAGGATTTCTAACTTTGTATATTTGTAAAGCTGACCTTCATTGTAATCCTTTGAATAAATAATAAGAATAGTGCAACTCTCTTTAGTCTATTTTCTTTTTCTTTGTTAATCACGTCCGACCGTCTGTATAAATAATTGAATGGACTCGATTTCGGACTACTAGCGAGTCTTCCTCGGGTCATGAATACCAAGATTAGTTCCGGAGATAGGGGTGCAAGCTTTGACTCATCCGGTTATAACTTGTTTTAGCAGAGTTCAACCCATGTGTGTGGCTGGACTTTTCCGACCCCAAATAGGACCGTGCTCGGAACCAGCTCCAGGGATTGGTCGACCATTGTTTGGACCCGTCGTTGCAAAGAAGAATGCCTGGGCTCGGCTCTTACCAGGAACAAACAGGGCACTATCACTCCGATGTCTCCTTAAGAGTCCGTTCTAGACCTGCATCCCATAAGTAGGGTTTAAGAGTGCACACCACTATTAACCGTGCGCTTTGTATTTTTAGGACATAATAAACAGGCTTTAATCTTAATTTTTGTCTTCACATTTGGTTTGATACTGGACTACTTCCAACGGGTAGACTCCAAATCTGTTCACATCCTGAACATGCGCAAATAAATCATCCCCTGGGTAGAGCCTGTTTTCCTTTAGCTCTTCGTATAGCTAAAATGTTCTTTAGGGGGGGTCCACTTCCAACGGGTGGATCCCGACCTTGCTTTCCTTTAGCCACTCGTATAGCTAAAATGTTCTTTGAGGGGGGGTCCACTTCCAACGGGTGGATCCTGACCCTGCTTTCCTTTAGCCACTCGTATAGCTAAAATGTTCCTTAGGAAGTCTGCTGGCAAGCTTTTTGAGTTGCGCACCCCTTTTCTCTTCGTACGTTTTCTCGGGTCATCGGCAAGCGTTTTATTACACGATTCGATTCCCAGAATACGATCGTTTTCGAGGTCCGCTGGCAAGTTTTGGTTGCACAGCTTCTCCCTCTTCGTACATTTTCTCGGGTCGTCGACAGGCGACGTGATCCCACAGTACAATCATTTTCGAGGTCTGCTGGCAAGTTCTTGTTGCGCAGTAGTTTCCTCTTCGTACATTTTCTCGGGTCATTGACAAGCGACGTGACTCCCATAGTACGAGCATTTTTTAGGTCTGCTGGCAAGTTCTTGTTGTACAGCAGTTTCCTCTTCGTATGTTTTCTCGGGTCGTCGACGAGCGACGTCACTCCTATAGTATGAGCGTTTTTGAGGTCTGCTGGCAAGTTCTTATTGCATAGCAGTTTCCTCTTCGTACGTTTTCTCGGGTCGTGAGGAGCGACGTGACTCCCATAGTATGAGCATTTTTGAGATCTGCTGGCAAGTTTTTGTTGCACAGCAGTTTCCTCTTCGTACGTTTTCTCGAGTCGTCGACGAGCGACGTGACTCCCATAGTACGAGCGTTTTTGAGGTCAGCTGGCAAGTTCTTGTTGCACAGCAGTTTCCTCTTCGTACGTTTTCTCGGGTCGTCGACGAGCGACGTGACCCCCATAGTATGAGCATTTTTTAGGTCTGCTGGTAAGTTCTTGTTGCACAGCAGTTTCCTCTTCATACTTTTTCTCGGGTCGTCGACGAGCAACGTGACTCCCATAGTATGAGCGTTTTTGAGGTCTGCTAGTAAGTTCTTATTGCACAGCAGTTTCCTCTTCGTATGTTTTCTTGGGACGTCGACGAGCGATGTGACTCCCATAGTACGAGCGTTTTTGAGGTCTGCTAGCAAGTTCTTGTTGCACAGCAGTTTCCTCTTCGTACGTTTTCTGGGGTCGTCGACGAGCGACGTGACTCCCATAGTACGATCGTTTATTGCACGAGTAGTGCGTATGGTCAGCAACTGTGGCAGACCCTTTTCCGTGGTAATTCGGTATGATTTTTTGCCTGTGCAAAATAAAATGTTGGATCCGCCACTGTGGGCAGACCCTTTTCTGTAGTAGCCTGGTATGCCCCTTTTGCTTGTGCAAATAAAACATTGGGTCTGCCACTATGGGCAGACCCTTTTCCTGTGGCAGAAGGCCTGACTTATTTCGTTTTCCTGTGGCAGAAGGCCTGACCTATTTCGGAATTAAGACTTCTAATACTTTAAGCATTCACATGGTTCTCACGCATGAATAGTGCGTGGGGTCTGCCACTGTGGGCAGCCCCCTTTTCCATAGCTATCCAAAAGATGAATCTATGCAGCAAAAAGGGAACTTGACCTGTTTTGGATTTAAACTTCTCAATGATATAAGAATTCACATGGTCTTACATCATATGTATGTGTTTTACACGTGATACTTTTTCAAATGCTGAGCGTTCCATGTGTTCGGCAGGTTTTTCCCGGTCTTGAGCTCTTTCAGGATATACGCACCACTGTCGAGTGCTTTGATCACCTAATAGGGTCCGATCCAATTGGAGTCTAGTTTCGAGGAATTCCTTGTTCTTACTTTCAAGACCCAATCCCTAGCATCGAATCGTCGAGCACTAACATTTTTGCGTAGTAGGCCCTAGCCTACTGGTGGTATGAAGCCAGATGGACCAGGGCCATGTCTCTTGTTTCCTCTAGGAGGTCTGTGTTGCAGCATAGCTGGAGTTCGTTTAAGAGGGCATCTTTTACCACTTCGGAGCGGAGGGTCGGGAGGCCGACCTCGGTCAGGATCACAGCCTCTGATCCGTAGACCACGGCGAATGGTGTTCTTCCAGTCGACCTCCGCTCCGTGGTTCGATGAGCCCATACGATAGCCGGCAGCTTTTCTAACCACTTGCCTTTAGCCTCTTGCAGGTTCTTTTTGATGTTGCTGAATATGGCTTTATTCGTTGCCTCCGCTTGACCGTTCCCCTCAGGGTAGTTCACGGATGAGAAACTGAGCCTTATATCATACAACTCGCACAACTCTTTGACCTTAGCATTTTGGAACTGTGTGCCATGATCGGCATATATCTCTTTTGGGATCCTGAACCGACAGATTATGTTCTTCCAGATGAAGTTAATCGCATCTATCTTGCTAATGGTCACGTAGGCTTCAGATTCCACCCATTTGGTGAAGTAATCCATGGCCAACAGGACATACCTCCTTCCCTCTGGACTTCTGGGGAGCTCTCCGACGATGTCCAGACCCCATTTGGCAAACGGCCAGGGAGTTATGTTCGAATGAAGTACCTCTGTGGGCTGGCGTTTCATTGGGGCGAACCTCTGGCACTTATCGCATTTCTTGACGAATCGGGCTGCCTCTGTCATCATGTATGGCCAGAAGTATCCAGCCGTTAGAGCCTTGTGAGTGAGGCTGCGTCCGCCAAAGTGGTTGCCGCATACTCCCTCATGGATTTCCTCCATTAGCTTTTGTGCTTCGACGGAACCTATGCACCGTAGCATGGGTCCCATTGTCAATCTCCTGTATAACTGTTCACCCACCATCGAGTACCTACAGCTTTTAATCTGACTGACCTTGCTTCCTGGGGGTCTGTGGGCAGGTTCCCCAACGTCAAATACTGTGTGATGGGTTTCATCCACCCTTCATTAGCAGCTCCGGTTGCAAATACATGGTGCGCAGGGGTCTGCAAGGGGTCTTCCATGCTCTCGCCTTCTAAGAGAGCTTCTATGCTTCCAGCCGTACCCCTGGTTGATGCACTCTTAGCTAGCTCGTCGGCCCTCTGGTTCATCTCCCTAGAGATTGGTTCGATATTGAAATTGCCAAAGTGAGCTTTTGCCCCCATTACCTTGGAGAAGTACCTGTGCAACCTCGGTTCCTTTACTTCGAAGTCTCCCCTGACCTGACCCGCGATCAACTGCGAGTCGGTCTTTACTACGATGTCCTCCACTCCAAAGTGCAGTGCCAGCTCAAGGCCTTGCAGTAGTGCCTCATACTCTGCCTCATTGTTAGTCGCCTGGAAACCGTGCTTCAACGCCTTCTCAATTCTGAGACCCGTTGGGGTCTGTAAGACTATCCCGATACCTGACCCTGAGGCATTCGTGGATCCGTCGGTGTGGAGCGTCCAGGCTGAAGGGGGGTAGAGTTGAGACATCTAATGCGGGTCATGCTGCTCACCGAAGGATTCGATTTTTACCAGAAAATCCACCATGACCTGTTCTTTCTTCACTGCTCGAGGCCGATACTCGATATCGTATATTCCTAGCTCGATGGCCCATTTGGTCAGTCGTCCCGACAAGTCTGGCTTGGCCAAAATTTTGCGGATAGGGAAATCCGTATACATGGTGACCAAGTGTGCCTCAAAGTACTGCCAAGTTTCTTTTTAGCGTTGACCAAAGCAAGGACCAGCTTTTCTGCCATACTATATTACGTCTCGACATCCAGGAGCATGCGGCTTATATAAAACACCGGTTTCTGTTTGCCGTCTTCCTCGATGAATAGTACGGCACTGATCGCTACCTCGGATACTGCTAAATAGGCGTACAGGTGCTCCCCCTCTACCGGGGAAGCCAGGATAGGTGGATGACTCAGATACAGCTTGAGATCTATCAGTGCCCTGTCCTGTTCCTCCCCCCAGATGACAGTAGAGCTTTTCTTCAAGCATTGGAAGAAAGGCTTGCATTGGTCAGACATCTTGGAGACGAATCGGCTGAGAGCGGCTATCTTTCCGGCCAGGCATTGGACCTCCCGAATGGTCGAGGGTCTCTGCACATTCGCGATCGAGGTCAGCTGGGTCGGGTTTGCCTCAATACCCCTCCTGCTCACGATATGCCCTAGGAATTGCCCAGAGGATACCCCAAATGCACATTTCTTGGGATTTAGATGCATCTGATGTTCCCTCAGAATCTGAAAACATTCGTCTAGGTGCTTCAGATGGTCTGAATCTTCCCTACTCTTCACAACCATATCGTCGATGTAGACCTCCATTATCTTCCCTAGAAGCCTGGCGAACATTTTATTCATGAACCTTTGGTAGGTTGCCCCCACATTCTTCAGGCCAAATGGCATACGCCTGTAGCAATACAGACCACGCTCCGTGATAAAAGCCGTGTGGATCTGGTCTTCCGCGTACAGGGGGATCTGGTTGTACCCAGAATAGGCATCTAGAAAGCTCATTCTATTGAATCTCACCGTCACATCTACCATTTGGTCGATTCTTGGCAGGGGGAAGCTATTCTTCGGGCAGGCCTTGTTCAGGTTGGTAAAGTCGATACAAATACGGTTGTCGCCGTTTTTCTTTTTTACCACTACCAGGTTAGAGACCCAATGCAGGTATATGCATTCCCTGATCAGACCGCTCTCCAGCAGCTTCTCTACCTCTCTGTTGATCGCCCTGTTTTTCTTTGGCGCGAATCTTCGGGGTTTCTGCCTGACTGAAGGAAAATTGGATCTATGTTCAGCTGGTGGCAGGAGTGTGCGAGGTCTATCCCGGGCATATCGTCGTGGGACCACGCGAAGACGTCTTCGTTTCGCTTCAGGAATCCCAACATCTCATTCTTTTACTCCTCGGATAATAAGGCCCCGATTAGAATCATCTTCATCGGTTCTGCCTCTTTCAAAGGGACCGCTACTAGCTCCTCAATCATGGATTCTGGACCATCATACTCCTCTTTGATTTGCTTCAAGTACGCTGGCTGGCGGTCCTTTGATTGCTATTTGTCCCTGATTGCGGTACTTGCACCCGCGTCGGCTCCCCTTAGGGCGGCTAAAAAGCATTTCTTTGTAGAGGCCTGGTCTCCCCTGATGTCTATCGTGTAGGTACCATCCTTTGATAGACATCTTAAGACCTGGTGGAGGGTGGAAGCGACCCCATGCATGGTGTGGATCCATCCTCTTCTCATGATGACGTTGAAGGAGGACTGGCAGTCAATGACGATGAAATCCACATCCAAGCATCTCTCAGCAGCGCAGACATTCAGGGTCACAACGCCTAAAGGGCATACCCTCATGCTGTCGAAAGCGAACAGCGGCTGACAGGTCGACCTGAGTGCGCTTAGATCCAAACCCATATTCTTGAATGTGCTGAGGAACAGGATATCGACACTACTTCCACCATCGACCAGGACCCTTCTGACCAATGCGGAGCTGAATTACAACTTAATCACCAAGGGGTCATCGTGAGGCTGGCACACCGAAGTCAAATCTTGCTGGGTGAAAATGATAGGGGCGGCAGAGGTGCGGCTTTCCCCCGACATCAAATGGTTGACGGAATGGCCCATCCCCCTCAGGCGCTTCACCCTGCCTTCAGCTCTTTTGAGGCATTTTTTCTTCTCCTCTTGATCTTGGGTCGGTTCTGGCCTGCCCACGATGGTCGGCACTATCCTCAGGGTCTACTCTCCTGACCCGAAGGCTTGGGTCTGCTTCCCTTTCTCAGGCCTGGTGACATCTTCCAGCGGCTGGGTTCCACCAGTTTTCACGTACTGTTTTAACCTGCTGGCGTGGATCGCCATCATGACCTGTGCGTATAGGTTGCAGTAGTGGACGGTGTCGTGCCCGAAGTCTTTGTGGAACTAGCAATACCTGTTCCTATTCTTCATATGCTCAGGGACACCAGATTTGGGAGGATCTTTGAAAATGCCCCTAGCCTTATTTTGGAGGAAGATCACGTCGATCGGCGTGTTGAGCTCATACTTCGGTAGAGAGTCACGGGACGTCTTCCTCCTCTTGCCACCTTCCTGACTGTCTCAGATGGGGGCTTCCTACTTCAGAGCCGGTGAGGGCCTCTTCACCCCCTGCGGGGCCGAGGTATGCACCGGCATCGTTATTATCACGGCGGAGGTCTTGGGTGCCTTCTGGTGGCTTTCCAGCACCCTGAATACCCCTTCTGATTTTGCCTGGACGTCCACCATATCGTATGGAAGATTCAGAAGGAGGTGGTCTGATAACATTGATCCTGGCTGCAGGTCTCTGACGAATGAGCCTGCGGCTTGGACCGAGTCGGCGTTATGGACCAGTGACATTACCTCGAGGATATGCGAGAGGTACTCTCGTGGGGACTCAGCTACGGCCTACTCTAACCGGTCTAGGTCTCGCATGATTTTTGCTATCTCTGGACACCTGCGTACTGCTTTAGAAAAAGTTTGCAGAATCGAACCCGTTTATGGACTTTTCCGGGAGCTATCTAAACTATAGCAGGGCTGGTCCCGCCAGGGTCGTAGAGAAGACCTTACAGATCACAGCCTCATCCCTGGTTTCCAGGGCTATCTTCTGTTGAAAGTGGTATATATGATCGAGGGGGACAATTTTCCCCTCGAATGGCCTGAAGGTCGGGGTCGTGAAGTCCCTCGGTCTGGGCTCCATCTGGATCCAGTCGGTGAAGGCCGTCCGATTGATCCCTCGGACAGTTTGCTCTGCCAAATCATCGGGGGTCTGGCTGTGATAGGCCCCAAGTCTCTTACCCAACTCTGCCATCATCTCTTGCTTCTAGTCGGGAGGCGTACCTCCTGGGCTTCCATGACATCTTCCGCCCATTGCACCTCTGGTTTGGAGGGGTCCCGACTAGCTTTGACGTGCCCCCTACATCCGTAATCTGGAGGGTGCGGGAGCTTCTCCTCGTGATTGACTTCCGAATTCTTGCTGGACCTCTTCGTCAAAATCTTCTCTCCGCTGAGTCCTGTCTTCGCTCGCCAGCAACCCCTCAAGGCGGGCATTATCTCTGCGTACCTCTGCGACTTTGTCCCTTAAACCCAGGATGGCTTCGTGGGCCATGTCTGCCTTCCAGTTTGCTTCCGCAAGGGCGGCAAGCATCTGATCCAGCTTCTGCTCCAGATCTGGTCGTGCTTCTCGGGAGCTCCCTTCGGCGTCGGGACGTGTGCTCTGGTTGTCATCCTTGAGGGTGCCATCAGACGTTGTATGGCTTTTTGTTCGGGGAAAGCACGATCGTGAGTCTCCTACTCTTTTTCTCACGCTCAACCACTTCCTACAGACGGTGTCAAACTGTTGGAGTGGTTTCTCACCAGCCATCCACGTGTCTCTGAACCGCTGATGCTGTACTCTCCAACTGTCCACGTGTCCTCACTATCCCAAAAGTACCCTGAACTCCAGGATGGGTCGAAGAGGTGGGGGTGGCCACCTGTAAAGACTCTCCAATGCTTAAGTCAGTGGTCTATATTTGATTCAGGATAGCAAGGGATGAGTTCTATATGAGTATATGTTTGTTTCTTGCTCATAAGCTTTTATATATACTTCTTTTTTTATAAGCGTACATACCCCTCTCGGGAACGCATGGCTCATATATATGTAGTCCTGAGATTGTGAACCACTCGAGTCTCAATCTCAGGACTGAGTACCTTTTTTTCCCAGAATGTTTCCCAGAGATCACGGGCCGAGATTACTATGATCACCTCTGTACCGCTGTATCCTGGTTTCTGCCACCTCCTATGGCTTGAATCTGTTAGAGGTGAGATTTGGTCAAATCGCCGTTTTGTCAGGATGACTTGCCCCCCTCCTCTGCAAACGCCTACCCAGGATCACATTAAATACTCTGTCTGGGTCTGGAGTTGTGAGTTGCTTTCCATCGTATTGTGGCAGAAGACTCTTGGGACTTCCGACCCCCCCAGCCATCGAGGTAAGGGTCGGATTGGGCCGAGATTGCTCAGGGTCAACGATGGGCCTGGCCCTAATCTCGGATGGCCTAACGGCCGATTGTAAAATCACGTGTGATCCGCGTGGCCTTTAGCTAATCATTCTTGACACCTGTCGGACGGTGGGTCCCGTTGGTGACCTGTTCTGCCACTTAATCGTCCACGTGGTGCATGATTTGGGAACGGGTCCCACAATAAGATTTACATAGAGGAGGAAAATGTCTCAAGAGAAAGTGAATGGCATAGGTAAGCAATGCCGCACAATGATTTTTCTATTTCATAGATAGCACTAGGAATGGAATACACATGTGATAGGCATAATAAGCGATTGAGTGAAAACAAACATAAAAATCTTTTTTAACATATTTTTTATACACAAATAATATGTTGATGAAATTATTCTATGATCCATTTTCCAGGCCATAAAATAAAAGATTGGATTCGATATTAAAAAAGTGGGAAATATAGTCTTTTTGTGATGTGTAAGTGAGAGTCAAATGCTACTCTAGGGAAAAAAAAATTTATTGGAGGAAAAACTCACTTTCTAACAAATAAAGTATTTGAATTTATAGATTGACAAGTAAAGTTTCTACATAAAGGATGATATAAATGAACTTCTTGAAGAGTGGGTCAAAAAACTAATACAATTTCTTATCTGAGGTTCTTATACTTTTATTCATTTAAACTATGTATTTTTTTACAATCATATTAGTTTGGCTTAGAAAATTAATATATATACTTAGTTTTTAGACTATATAGGTATTGTTAGTGCGGTTTTTCGTCTGAACACTAACTTAATGCGCCTTGTATTATGTGTCAGTGATGAATACCTTTATGATTGATGTCGAGGTCGGACTGACAGTTGAAAAAAGTACAGAAAAATGGTCTGACATCGCGAGCTAAAGTGGTGGTACCGATATGGTACCTACCAAACACTCTCTGATGCTAAAGTCAACGGTGGGCTATGATAATGTAAATAAAGAGATAAGAAAATATCAGAGAGAAATGAGAATATTGGCAAGATTTGGGGATTTAGGAGTGTGAATGGATGTTTAGGCTAAATATTGGAAAAGTAATACTTTTATAGAGGTAGGCTAATCTTCATGACATAGGATGGTCTACACCTATCCTCGTAGACTAGCGTTACATATAGACACGTTAGGCGATCACTTGGGATGACTGATACCTGTCCTTGTAGATCGGTATTATGTGTAGACATGTTAGGCATTCACCCGAAAATGATGGTGCATATGGCGTGTCCTATGCACGTGAGTGTTCATTAACATAGAATATTTGTACTAAGCTCAGGAGTGTAGATTGTTTGTACTCTGTTTAGGAGCATACGGAGACACCGAGTAGACCTAAATTATTTTCTTGTGATTGAGCTTGGCTCAGTAATACCCGGAGATGCTAAGATGGTCATAATAATTTACTTGTGATTAATGTCAGTTCAAGAACATCTGGAGATACCGAGCAAAGTTGATCTTAGTAGCTTTCTTTATAGTTTATTGGTTGTGTAAATGATCATCGATTTCTGTTGTTGAAAAATAATCACCAACAGATATGATCATAATGAAGTTATTATGTTAAGTAGTTCTAGTATGTTGATTTACTCATCTGCTTATTTTTGTATTATGGACTATGATTATATTATTAAGTTTGTAATTTTTATTTAATGTTAGTATGTAAATTTATATTTATATTCTATTTTATTTGAAATATTTGGTATATATAATAGATTGAGATTATATTTGTAAAATTTCAGAAGTATATATAAATATATTAAAAATATCTATGGAAATCTGTACTGCGATGTTATGGAGTGCTTTAATAAAATAACCTATATTGGATATCAATGCGCGTTATAGATGCTGGTGTTTATTGGAATAAATTTTCGGAAAATATTTTCATAAAATCATTTTCAAGAACACCATAGTTGTGACATCCCCCGATCCCACATGCGTACGTAAGGATATTCGTAAAAATATTTAGTGAGATCGGGAGACGCCACTCGACTTAGAACTGATA
>JXTB01000091.1:984388-1030576 GCA_002914805.1 Parasponia andersonii
AAAGTGATACTAGTTGCTTGATATGTCTATTATGCAATATGAATATGTTTATTATTGGCTTATTATGTATGTGAGAATCTTGGGCATCACAATAGTTTTGTAAAATCAAGAAACGCAACAGAATTAGTCATTTAAAATTTTTCTTTTTGTAAAATGTTTCAGATCGTAATCTAACATAAATTAACTCTTGATCTAGACAAGAACAATACCCAGATTTGCTCCACAACCTTCTCGTCTTCCCGTCTATTCTCGAAAGCCATTTGATTGATCCAGTGAGTGGTCACCTTCTTGATTTCCAAAAAAGAGATCCGCAGACGAACAAGAAGACAATCTTCTCGAAACGATTTTTCTGGGTTGACTAAAAACACCAAGGATAGAATTCCTAGGGTTGGCCAATTTTCTGCTCTCCCTCTCTCTCTGTTATGCGTATGACACTCTCTTCTCAAGGGGGTATTTCATATATAACACTTGTGACTGGTTGCTAGAGAACTTTTCTCTTAACTACAGAAAGATTAGTAAATCCTAATGGACTTATTGGGCTTGTTGGGCTCAAATGAGTATCAAATGACTATTGGGCTTTAATTTAAGCTAGACAGAAGACTAGATAGATCCATAAAGCCCAAGCTCCAATGAACCATATACCCACTATCATAATTAGCACTTAATTATGATTGGGCATTGTCCATTAATATTGGGGCACACCACTATAGGCCCAATATTGTACTCTTGGACTAAATATCATTTATTTTTCTGTGAAGCTTATTAACAATTAATTAACTTGATCCATTTAGCATATACTATACCTGTAGATATACCCCCAATACAATGTCGTACTAGTAGGGTAAAATTACCGTATTACCCCTCTAGTATATATTTACCTTTGAGTTGCTATTTTTCATCTAATGGATAATAGTTGACTATGGTATTTGTATCTGCTTATACCAACATAGTCAAATTCACATAGTGAATACCGGGGCCCTAGTTTATATTATCTAAGTACTTGAAAAAACTCAAAGTGACATCATATGCATGGTGTCCATTATAAAAAACGTTCTACATATTTCATATACCTTATTTTCCAAGATATCGTAGTTCGAACCATAAATCGAAACTAGTCCTTTAGTAACTCAAAAAGATAAAACACATGAAAGTAAGTTCGTTAATCACTAGGATTAAGGTCTTCTATAATAGTGCTAAATTAGTAAAATTAGAAATTTGAGTTACGACACTTAACCTCAAATTCTAATTCACTAGGTCCTGTTTGATGTTGTTATAATTTTCTTATAACACACTAGTGTTTCTATCCGAAGACTCACTTTGATAATTAGAGACTTCATTAATTAAATAGACAACACTACATTCTATGGCATAGTAAAGTATTCCATCTTCAATATGCAGAATGCGAACAATTTAATTTAGACATAATGAAATAAAGAATATAATGTCTCCCACATATGAACTCATCATACGAATAATTTTTTAATACTCATTTCATGTCTTGGAATCTTTTAGATGTTTGTGTAAGATAAACATACACATCATATGTATATCAATGAGACATAAATGAAATAAAAATTCATAATATAGAATTTATTAATAACAAATAGATACTAAATAATCTAATAAATATTATTTATAATGTCTAAATAATAAACTACTTTATAGGACATTATTCCAACAATAGACACTATGGTAACCAGGGTATATTACGACACCTGGAACTAAGGCACTTTTAGGAGCACCGTGATAGGTCTTTCAAAGGGCTTATAAAAGCGTTTTCAAGGTAGTTATAAAGTAACTTAAAATGCTTTTTTTGTTGTAGTAATTCCATAATAAACTAACACATTTTTTTGTTGTAGTAATTGCATAATATACTAACACATTTATAGACTACATTATGAGCAAAACACTAAAAATAATATTTCAAGATCGAGAAAATGAGATGTTAGCTACCGAAAGAATCAACTTGATTTCATTAAAATCTGATTTTCCTAGTTCAAATTAGGAATAAAAATTCATTCATGTCTAGTAGCAAGATGGAGACTGGAATATTGTTGTGAATCTGACCGACCCAAATTCGTTGCTCCTAGGATAATACAAGAATTTAAATGGAAAACTCCTAAAATAGGAGAAAAACTACTGTTATCGTAAAAGAATTTCACTATATGAAAAATTTTTACAATCATATAGATTTCTCTCTTTTATACTAATGACTCCAATATACCTAAGTACTCTCTCAAGAGACTCCCACAAATTTTTCCTTGTCACACCTTTCTCCGCTCTTTGAACAATTATCTCTCTTACACAAGAAAGAAAATAAGAGAACACATACTTCCCTACTCCTTGAAAGGAAACACAAAGAGACTAAAAATGAATTTCTTCAGAAGAGGAAAATACTTGAAATGTTACATATTGAGGTAATTAGTAACCAAGGAAATAACCTCTTTATATAGGGTTCAAGCCTTCATTCTTCTTTATTTTCTACTGATCTGGGACTTTGGCTTCTTTAACATTTTTAATATTTAGCCAAATCTTAACAATCTCCACCTTGGCTAAATAATAAAAATATCCATAGCTTCCACTACAAACACTGTCTTTACTGACAGTTATATTCCATCATATGAGTACACACTTAGAATTAACTAATTCTAAGAATTTCACCTCGGCTTATGTCGAAAAAACTTTGCTAAAAAATTATGATGCAGCTTCTACCATTTGGCTTTTTTTGGAAGCTCGTCAGCCATCGATATTATTCACCACACATCCTGTATCATTGCCAAACCAATATCTCGTGTGCAGACTTGTGAACCCTGAACCTGCCACTATATCACATCCTCTTCCATATCAACTTTGGAGATCTGCGACATGCTATAATGATTAGTAACATCATCAAATTTTGAGCTTTTAGTTGAATTCGCTCCACTTTTTTTTGACGATTTCTTTTAGGTGCCAAGATTGTTCACACCTCTAGCAGATTATATTTTTCTTTAATTTAGAAAAAGATACTTGGACGATCACTTACAGCTCTCATTTCTAGATCTTCTCCGTCTTCATCGCTCATATTAAATTTCTCAGGAAAACCACTGCCTTCAGAAAGGAATTTTACTATATGAAAATTTTTAAGACTCCAATATACCAATACACTCAAGTATTCTCTCAAAGAGACTAATTTCCCCATAAGAGAAAAATACTTGAAACGCTACATATTATGGTGCTTAGTAACCAAGGAGATAACCTCTTATATAGGGCTCAAGCATCCATTCTTCTCCATTTTCTATTGATGTTAGACTTTAGCTTCTTTCACATTTTTAATATTTAGCCAAATTCTAACAAACGTAAATCTATTACGTTTCTTCCCTTTTAAGTTTATAAATTCACATAATAAAACTCGATATTGACTTATATATTTTAGTCAAATGAAGAGTAGTTTGGACATGTGAATTATAATTATCTGCACTGTCTAGATAATATTTTTTTTTGCCCTTTTATGTGATAATGACACTAAGTTTATGTTTGGTAAAAAAGAAAATAGGAGCGAAAGAAAATTAAAAGGAGGAGAAAATGTATATACGGCAGAAATTAGAGAAGTATGTTTTGTTTATAATTACTTCATACTTTGAGAGGAAATTTAATTACTTTGTTTTAAAATTATTATTTTATTTTATTTTTAATTAAAATTTTAAAATTAATGTATAAAATTATTTTAGTAAATTGATTAGAATCAGCTTCTAGATCCACGGGAGCCCGCAAGCTCGGGTTCAATGGAAAGTTTATACCACCACGTGTCGTCCAATCAGTGGTCAGAAATTCCACATCCCAGCACACGCTCGCACGAGACTCTACATCTTGCCCCAACTGTCCAAATATCCTCTTGCTCCCACTCCCACCTTCCTCCTAAACGCGCGACGAATCACGTCCGTTAAAATCACCACGTCAGCTCATTCGCCGAAAGCTGCGGACATCATAAATGTCACGCACTTAAATCGGTCCGTACCCATAGACAATTGCATGATAGCTTTTCCTTCTATAGATCTCCGCCGACACCAGCTACTCGCCAGTCTCCAACACACCCAACTTTTTTTCCCCGTCTTTCTCTCCCTCTAATTTTATTAATTTATTATTAAGAAAAATAAAAGGAAAAGGTCAGAGGAAAAAAAATGAGAAAAATAATAAAAAATAAAAAGCTGCCTCCAAGATTCCAGTTCATGCGAGGAAAACGATGGCGTCGATCTCACTCCATTCCCCCAGAAAGCCAAATGGAAACCCCTATATCTTTTCACATATATTATATTATATACACATATAGATATATGCCAGTTCCTAGCTTGTGATATTGTACTCCTCTCCAGCCTCGCTCTCTGTATTTGGCCCCAACTGTGGCTCCTGTATCTCTCCTCGCAAACTGCGAATTGGATAAAAGTAAAAGCTCTTGTCGATCTCGCAGCAAATGCTTCACTGATTGACCGATTGGATTGGATTGGATTTGATTGAGGAGACTTTGAGAATGGATGGCGGAGATGGAACGGTGAGATTGGGGGCGCTGAACATGAAGGCGGATCGGGCCGCCGGGTTCGATTCGGATCCCGATGTATCCGTTTCTTCTCCCGTGACGAGGCAGAAAGCCGCGGCGGCCAAGCAATTCATAGAGAATCATTACAAGAACTATCTACAGGGGTTGCAGGAGCGCAAGGAGAGGTAAGCTTAAGTATATTTTGATGATTTGTGGTTTTATGCCGAGTTTGAGATCAACTTTGTGACAATTGAATGAAATTTGTAACATTAGGTTTGGTTAATTGGTTGATTACTTTGGGATAATATGATAGTTCACAAAAGAAATGAATTTGTTTTTTGGTTACATTTTTAGACGTCGAGCACTTCAGCGACAAGCTCAAGAGTCTCAAATATCAGTTGAGGAACAAGAACAGATGATGAGGAATTTGGAACGCAGAGAAACTGAATATATGAGGCTTCAAAGGCGTAAAATCGGAATGGATGACTTCGAGCAGTTAACTGTGATTGGTAAAGGTGCATTTGGTGAGGTATTGAAAACGTGAATTTAACAGCTTATGGAGTACAATGTGCTAGACTGGTAGTCAAATATGTATGCGATGCCGATTTAATTCCTTCTAGGGTGTTTCCACTCGTGTTTTTGGTCTTATATTCGACTGTGTGAGCTTCACTAACTATCTCTTACTTTCAAATTAGCATGTCTATTTTAAGGCCTAAGACCTAGTAATGGTACAAGTTTGAATTGGTAACAAATATTTATGAGTACTAATCCTTATAAGGTACGTCACATATATTAGCGGAATTACTGATTATTTTATGTTATTGCAGGTGAGGTTATGTCGTGCTAAAGGTACAGGGGAGATTTTTGCCATGAAGAAACTGAAGAAATCAGAGATGCTTAGCCGTGGCCAGGTGACTAAATCACTATCAATTCTATTAACAGGATACCTTGTTGCATATGAGGATCTTTTCTAATGCTACACGTATAAAATGGCTCCTTGTCCATAAGCAATTTCATAAATTGTTTAACTCAAATATAAATAAATATATATATGGGCACCAAACCTATCCATTGGTATTATTTTGCCTAATTAAGAAGATGTCTTTTCAAGGTAAACGGTGGAGAAATAAAACATTAAATAATGATTATTTTTTTTTATTATTTTTTTTCCAACTACTCAAAGTATGGTAGCCGTTAGATAATGATCCAACGGCTTAAAAAAATCTAAAATATCTATTGAACTAAGGACATATATATATATAGTATGCCATATCTGTTTATAAAATGTTACTGGAGAAAACTGTGTTTCTTACATGTGTATTTACCCTTTAAAGAAAAATGTCAAATCAACGAGAAGCTTGGGATCTGAACTTCATTTTGACTATTCACGGTTTATCACGATATATTACATATTGATTGCCAACATTTTTCGTGAACAATTTAGGTTGAGCATGTTCGGTCTGAGAGGAACTTGCTTGCTGAGGTTGATAGTCGGTGCATTGTTCAGCTTTTTTATTCATTTCAAGATTCTGATTTCTTATACCTTATTATGGAGTATTTACCTGGTGGAGATATTATGACATTACTTATGAGAGAAGATGTTCTTTCGGAAGATGTTGCACGTTTTTATATTGCAGAGAGTATTCTAGCCATTCATTCGATTCATCAACACAATTATATTCATAGGTATGACAATCATATGTTTTTTTCTTACATGTCTTACGTACCATGTAGTTTGAATTATGCATTTGTTTGTGATGACTTTAATGGTTATTTAAAACTAGATATCCTGATATTGGACGGATATGTACCATGTAATATACATGCAATGACACATATCATTTCCATGTAAAGACATAAGCTTACACTTACTCTGGTAGTGTTCTGCTTGCAGGGACATAAAACCAGATAACCTGATATTGGACAGAAATGGACATCTAAAACTTTCAGATTTTGGCTTGTGTAAGCCTCTTGATGATAAGTATTCAACAATGCTATTGGAAAATGAGGATTTAATCACTCAGGAAACCATTTCTGAAAATGAAGGACAATCTGCCAGTGATAGAGCCCCTTGGTTGATGCCAAAAGAACAACTACTGCAATGGAAACGCAATCGCCGTGCATTGGTATCATCTTTTTCACCTTTATTTTCCCGCCTTTTTTCCTTTTTGTTGAATCCAATTACCTATTTTAGTTGCCAATGCAAGCATAATGTGTTCTGGACCTATTTACGGGTAATTTGTAGCTGTTTTACATTATCACTTGTATGTCTGTTCGACAGGCTTATTCGACAGTTGGGACTCTTGACTATATGGCACCTGAAGTATTGCTTAAGAAGGGGTATGGAATGGAGTGTGATTGGTGGTCACTTGGGGCAATTATGTATGAAATGCTTGTAGGCTATCCTCCCTTCTGCTCTGATGATCCAAGGATTACATGCCGCAAGGTTAGATATAGTTGTATATGTAATTTTCAGATATATCACTAGTATCCTAAACATTTTAAAATTGGATAATCCCTCTGTTCTGCAGATAATCAATTGGAGAACATGCCTAAAATTTCCTGATGAACCAAAAATATCAAACGAAGCTAAGGATTTAATCTGTCACTTGCTATGTAATGTTGAAACAAGGTTGGGCAGCCAAGGAGTGGAAGAATTAAAGGTAATTGCTTTTGGAGAAAGAACTATGTTATTTGCTAGTATAAGGAAACTTCACCCCTCCTTGGCCACTTTTTTTCCTTCTTCGTCTTTTTCTTTTTCTTTTTTGGTTTTTCCTTTTCAATTTTGGGTCATAATATAGTTTGGGACTACACTTTAGTGTAAAAAAAATAAAGAATTTCTGTTATTGTGCAGTTGTAGGTTATTGTTCTCAATTTCTTAAATTGGTATTATATTTGTTGATGCAAGTCTAGGCTCTAGAATAGTTTAGTATTCCTACTGTACAGTTGTACTTTTAGAGTTCGAGTCGGGTTCTCTTATAAGGCGATGTTTTCTCAGGCCCATCCATGGTTCAGATGCATTCAGTGGGACAGGCTATATGAAATGGAAGCTGCATATAAACCTACAGTCACTGGCGACTTGGACACACAGAATTTTGAGAAGTTTCCTGAGGTGAGTAATTCATAATTTTTTTGTTCAAAGTTCATTCAACACAAACTACGCCTTGGTCCTAATGTGCGAAACATGGTTTTTGTTTCACTGACACTAATCTTTTTCAACACCGAGACCACAGTTTTGAAGTTGTTTCCTTCTTGTAATCTTTTCTCGTGTATCTGATTTATACTTGAGCTTTACTCCCTCTCCTGATCAATTTGCAGGTAGAGGGCCAGCCGTCCACAATTCCAACAGTCGGACCTTGGCGGAAGGTGCCATATTTTGCATATAAATAATATTTGAGGCTTCAATGACTGAATTCCAAAAATGAGAATGAGGACAATAAAAATAAAAGATAAAAAATTAGATGAGATGAAGCTTCTTTCCTGGCATTTGACCAATCATAGATTTTTTTTAGTTAACATTATTGATTTATCCTCTTGTTGATGTTACAGATGTTGACATCTAAAGATACCAATTTCATTGGATATACTTACAAAAAATCGGATATGCTTAAATCACTTGAAGATTCAGGTATGGATCGTATGGTCATGTCATTGAATATCTATTAAACCATCTAGTTACAGTTTGCTTGAGACTAGTCATTTTCCGTAACACTACTCAGCATCATCTTTAGGAGAGAAAACAACTGGAAAAAGAAAAAGAAAAAGAAATATTTAAAGGCATGTAACTTGGGGTTTTTAGAGGAAATTCCTGCAAATGATGCTAATAAAATACCTTGTACTATGAAATTTTGCAGTACGTGTCACCTTTAGAGATTCTATCATGAATGCGATGAATGGATGGGTCTTATTTGTTTCTTTACTTTATGACTGATTTCATTGGACTCCTAACTCTGGTGTGAATTTGCAGGCACAGATATGAAATCAAATGGATCTTCAAGGACTCCTTCTCTGATAACTTTGTTAGGTATGACCGACTATTATTGATCTTAATCTTATCTTCTGATTAAGGTATAATCCTAAAGTACGTAAATTAAAAAATTTTGTGGGTGGGTGCTTGTATTGTAACTTCTAGTACTTAAGGCGAGCCATGGCCTTCCAAGATCACATGCATCAAGTTAAGACAACTCTGGAACTAGGATTAGCAAGAATTACGTGCAGAAGTCAATCTTGAGTTAAAAAGAGATCTAGTTCACACAATTCTGTATTTCCCTCTATCCATACGACCAACTCACGTTACTTTTTTCGAAGAGAGAATCTGACACTACTTGTTATCTTGATCAGAGTGTTGGAGTGTATAATACAAGCTATAGACAGATATAATTTAGTCATATCGCCGTCACAGACACACATACACTTTTACATTTAAAATAAGAATGGATTGATATTATCTTTCGTCATTTCATAATTGATTGATTGAATGATTCGATTAAATTAAAGCACTCTTTTCCCACAATTGATGATGGTCATTGGGCATGTCCATCTCAAAATTTTGCCACAATTGTCCTTTTGCCTGACAAAAGTGACTAACGTAAAACTTGACCAGTCGACATGGTCCCCTTTTTTTGGATTTGTTTTTTAATTAGATTTTTTTGAAGAAACTTGTAATAGTTGGCCTATAATTTTCTTTATATGCTTTCTGCTGATGCAGGTCAGATGGACTTGCAAGAAACCGAGGTATCAGAAGGTGAGCAAAAGCAGGAAACGTAAGTATTTGTTTTGGAGTAGGTGATACTATTTCTTTTTGCACATATTGGGACATAAACCGATATAGAAGACGAAGTGTAACATTTGCTGCCTGAAGACGTTAATAAAGAAAAGATGTCAAAGTCAAAAGAGCTGATACAGTCCTGGGAGGATTTCTTTGTTTCTCTACTCAGCTATGTGATCAAGGATATACGTTATATGATAAAGCCAATAATTATCAGGGTTCCACATGAACCTTTACATTTCTGACCCTTTTTCCATATAATAAGCTATCTGACCCTTTTTCCATATATTCAGCTCAAGAACCAACGAGTTATTTTTGATACTGTTCTTCTCTGTATATCCGTGATGTTTAACCTAGGACCAAGTTACGAAGTTTTGTTAAACTTTTTTAAAAATATATATATATATTTTTTGGAAGGATAAAGGAGTGAGGGATTTAAAGTTTTGTTGTCAGCACTTTTTGACTTATATGTATTTGTACCCTTTTACTGCACTTGTCTACCAAGTAACAAGTATATTGCACTCATATACATAAGTTAGCTTCTTGCTTTTCTAAACGTCGTAACTCGGCATTAGTATAGTATTTCCATGAAAGATTTTTCTTTTACTCCTTTCGAAATTAAAAAGAAGAGAACTCAAACGTTAGGGCTAGTTTTAAACGATTTAGGACAGAAAAATCGTGTCATCTAGTAATGTATCACTTTCATATTTAGGTATTAGTTAATGGTTAGTTGGAAATTGTCAAATAAAAGCATGGGTTCTCATTTGTGGCTTCTAGCAGAACAGTCGAATTTTAGGTTTTCCTAAAACATTGCTGAATATATAGTTTGTACAAGGCATAATAATGTCTGCAAAATAATATTCTCATTTTTTTTAACTTTCGAAAAATAATATTTTGATTTTTAAATTTCTGTAAAATAATATCCTTATTTTTTAATTCTGTAAATTAATGTCCTAAAAATTAAAATTCTTGCCAATTAATATCGTAATATTTAAAGTTTTTATAAATTTATAACCTTAATGTCCAATTAGTTGATTTTAATAATAAAAAGATGGTAATAGCTATCATCAATTTAATTAAAACTTAATAAACAATAATATAATTTTTGAAAAAATATTTGTAGTTAGGTTATTTCACTTTTTATTTAAAAAAGAAAAGTAAAAAGTTAGAACGAGAAGTAAAAGTAGTTAATTGAAAAAAAAAATATGAGAGGTAAAAAAAATTGTGTTTTTTTAGCAATTAACCAAAAAAAGTAGTTATAAAATAATTTTCGATAATATACTAATATTTAAACAATTTTAATAAGTTAATGAGAGATATTTACATCTTTTAATTTACTTATAGTATAAATATGCAAAAAAAAAAAAAATTGAGTGTATTAATTTACATAATTTAAAAATGAGAGTATTAATTTACAGAAATTATAAATATAAGAGTATTATTTTATAAATTCCAAAAAACAAGGTTATAAATTTGCAAAAATTTTAAAAATATGGTATTTTTTGTTTAAAAAAAAATAAAAATGAAGATATTCTTACGCAATTAACCCTTTTCATGAAAACTGATATATTTGTTACATAAAAGAGCCTCCTAATGCTAACGTATTCAATTGGAGCATGACAAAATGCTGTCATTGGTTGCACTTAAATCTAAGTAGTGCTTCGAGCAAAAAATAAACAAAAAAAAAAAAATCCCAAAATCATTCTTGTAAAAACAAATATCGCAAAATATTCTTCAAACAGAATTGGATTGAATATACTCTGAATAATTTGAGATCTCAAAATACTAATTTTAAATCTCAATTGAATTGGATTGAATATACTCGAATAATTTGAGATCTCAAAATACTAATTTTAAATCTCAATTAACTTACTAGTGAGTTTGAATCTACCAATTGGTAAATTATTATGAACATCAAAAGATCATTAATTTTAAGAAAAAAATCATTAATTTTAAGAAAAAATTCATTAATTGCTATTGAATTTGGTATGAAAACAAGAATCACTAATATAAATCAATTGAATTACTCTAATATCCAAAGCGTGGCGTCGACGGCAATAAAGCCTGGGTGACGTAAATTAAAGTGGTGCCACGTAATCAAAATTCTTAATATCTTTTAGGTAAGTGAAGAAGAAAGATATTTTGGATGGTCCAATAAAATATCTAAGGAGTCTTTGCGACTTTTGGCTAGACAGTTAGAGCTGATCGAACCGAGCAGTTACGTGGCAACCTGCGTGGACCTATGACACGTGTAAAAGCAGTGACAACTGTAATATTCTTTTGTCCTAACAGTACACCGCCTCCCAAAGGCGAACATTCCATCCCTATTTCTCACCTCCCTCTTCTGCTTTTTTTTTTTTTTTGGCCTAATAAGTCCAAATATCTTAAACATAGCCTAAGATTATGTTTGGAAAGGGGAAAGAAAATAGACGGAAAAGAAAAAATAAAAAGAAAAAAAAGTATATTTTTTTTTTTTATAATTGTTGGATCTGTATGGAAGTATCTTAAACATAGCCTAAGATTATATTCGGTAAGGAGAAAGAAAATAGACGGAAAAAAAAAATAAAAAGAAAAAAAAAGTGTAGAAAAAAAAGTATATTTTTTTAATAATTGTTGGATCTGTATGGAAGTATCTTAAACATAGCCTAAGATTATGTTCGGTAAGGAGAAAGAAATAGACGAAAAAAAAATTAAAGGAAAAAAAAGTATATATTTTTTTATAATTGTTGGATTTGTATGAAAGAAAAAAATTAATATATTTTAAAATGATTAATTTATTCTTTATATTATTATTTTAAAATTTAATACACCAAAATAATTTAATAAATTTAATTTTTTATCCACTAATTTTTTTTTCTTCTATTTTTTTCATTAATTTAGGAAGAAAAATTTATATAAAACCGACATGTTATTTTTTTTAAATTTTTTTTTCCTTTTTTTGTCTCTTCTCTTTACCTTCTTACCAAATAAACTTATTTTTTATTTTCCCCTCGCTTTTGTTTCCTACCGAACATAGCCTTCAACTATATATCTTTATATGTCTTCTCAAATAATTAAAATTTAAAATATGTTGCATGGAAAATTTCAGAGATACACAAACTGGACCTGATTTACAGAATTCTCGCCATCCTGATTTCGGGTCAAGCCGTTTGACTTTACCGGACGACCCTTCTTCTAGCTCGGTACTCCTTCTTCATTTTTTTTTTTTTTCAAATTTCATTGTTATTTTGCTATCCGATTTTTCATTTCTTTTTATTAGTTAGTGCTTTTTTTTTAAAAAAAAAAAATGGATTTTGAATGGGGCTTTTCCCTTCGCTTTTGAAAAACATAAGCATATATTAGATAGTATTTATTATTTTAGTATGCAAAGTTTGTAATTGATAATTGGTTTTGTGGCTTGTTGTGGAAAGGATAGGCAGATTGTTAGTTTTATATGTCGATTTATT
Organism: Parasponia andersonii; assembly: GCA_002914805.1. Taxonomy (NCBI): domain Eukaryota; kingdom Viridiplantae; phylum Streptophyta; class Magnoliopsida; order Rosales; family Cannabaceae; genus Trema; species Trema andersonii. Next base: position 997,113 of record JXTB01000091.1, read on the forward strand.
CTTGTTTGGGCTGGGAAAAATAAGAAAAAATTTGTGATGCTTCTTGAATTAATAAATAATACATTTGNTGGAGGGGATTATTATATTTTGGTATAAGTGTATTTAAAACAATATGCAATGCAGACAATAAGGGGCTAATAAAAGTTAGAAGAAAAAAGAGAGAGAGAATTTACGCATTGGTTTTTGGTTCTGTTATTTATCAGTTGAAATTGGCTTGAAATATCGGCAAGGAATTGCGCTTTTGGTGATTCTTGTATATTAGAGTACTCTGGAGTCAACAGAGACCATGTCTATAGAGTGGACAGACGAGAAGCACAGTATGTTCCTCAAATCCATGGAAGCCTCCTTCGTTAATGAGTTATATGGTTCAATGGAATTGCTTGGAAGAAATCCCGAAAAGGAGCACCTCTGTTGTACGAAAGCATCAAAACAAACACATACTAACCCCGGTTCTCGTAATGGCCAGGTCTCAGCTAATTTCTGCCTTTTAATGTTTATATGTTTATTTGTATTTATTTATGTGTCTTATTTCCAGTTTAAGGTCCTTCGGAGTGGCAACTGGCCAAAGATCAATTATGAAAGAACTGAATCTCAAGAAATTAGGCCAGATGAAAATCACGGTGGCCTTCTTTCAAATCCATGGATCCTGCACTTCAGATCTTCCCGCAAGGCCCAAGGTGCTGAATCTTGTGGTGTACTGCAACATGTTGCTTCTGCGAGCCGAACAAATGATTCAGATAGGAACAAGGAAATGGCGTCTGGGGGATCCTCTAGTTCTTCTAGTTCCAAGCAGTTCCGCTTTTGTCACTCTAATTTTCGTCTTGGCAACAAAACAGGTACTCAACTATTGTCTGGTGTGGTTCCTGAAATATTTTAGTGATTAACTATATTTTTGAGATTTCATTGTTGTATTATTTTAGTGGTCTTTTGTGTATGACATATTAGTGTTCATTATCATGTTACTCATGTATCACTATTAAGTAGATCACTTTTAAGAGCTAAGAATTCTACTTGATATAAACCATGATTGAATGAAGTTAATTTGAAGATGCATGTCTAGGTGATTGGTGAATTATATTAATTGAGTTTCCTTCTGCTAAATTTTGAAGACTGTGTGTTCAGGACTGCCCCCCCCCCCCCCCCCCCCTTTTCTCTGTTTGTTCTCTTACTTGTATGTTTATAACTATTTAATGTATTATTCGAAGCCTGTAATATGGTTTGATCACTTGTAGTCGAGCAATGGTTTCCAAACTATAAGAACATGGATTGTGATCTATCTATGCAAGCGCATTTAGTGCTGAAATTTTGAGATGGATTTAGGATGGGAAAGTATTCAATAGTTTCTTTCTGGGCCTTAAATGGTCAAATTTAAATGTCTACTTTGATTGTTGCAGAGGTTTCAGACCAGAACTTTGTTGATGAAGATTTTAAAGGAGAGAAGTGGAAAAGGGTGAAAACTCAAGAACTCAATGCTTATACAACGAATGATCAGGTAATGATCTTTCTCAAGATTACGAGATTATGTTGGCTTTTGAATCTTGATCATGGTGCCTCTTTCTGTGTCTTAGGTGGTTCCACTTCGCAACCCTTAGCAACACAACTAGCAATATGAGCTAACGAAGGAGTTCATTCATGGAGTCTGCTTTACAATGGTGATGACTTGTAAACGAAGTTAAAAAAATGCGTTGTCCTATTGCCCGAATTCACGTGGTTCGAGCAAAATAGGGTGCTTTTGCAGAAAAAGGAGGGGGCAGAAGGTAGAAGAAAGAATCTGATGGTAGATGGTGATTTATTTAATATCTGTATCACAGTTTTTGTATAATATATTTTCTTTTTAAATAGTCCAATGTCCAAACAATTTTTCAATTTCACTGAAAATTATTATATGCTCTTTTAGATATTTTAGCACCGGATTCTGGCCCCTGAATTTGTTACATCCACAATTGTCAAACGTTGAAAAAAAGACAGAAACTCTCAAATATTTGTATGTAAACCCGTTTTCAATTGGAGAAAATATTTGATTTAAAATGAAAAATCATGTGGTATTGCATATTGATGATAGGAAATTAAAAATCTAGTTGGACAGATGGAATTTCATGAATAAAAAAACATAGTTAGGCAACTGGAATTTCATGATCTGATACCGATCACTTTAGGTAGGTAACATAACGTGAAAATGTCAAAACTAGAGTACAAAAATTTGTATTGGTCAAGCTCTATGCAATACCATCTCTAGATGACTACATGTATTGGTTCCCAATGGAAGATTCGTTTCTCAATATTCAACTTGATCACATCTTCATTATTTTCCATTCAACAGGGGAAAAAAAAAAAAGAAAAAAAAATCACGTAAAAGCAACTGACCTTTTTCTTTTTCCTTTTCTAAGTTAGCAAAAGAAAAATCTAAAGGGTACAAGACACGTGTCAGCGAGATGAACATCGAGAGCTTCAGCAGGTTTATTAAAGTTCACAACGTGGCTTTTTGTTTTTCTATTTTATAATGTAATTTTATTCCGGGAAGCCTTTCTAATCGATTCCCTTAAACGGGGGAGGAGCCCCACCCCATCATCCCACATTTCCGGTTCGCAATTCTCGACGAGCTTAACCTTCGATTTCGGTCCCGCAGTCTGAGAATTCTTCTTTCAACACAATTCTTTCGTCACAAATTTGAATCTAATCCACGGCGCGTGAATTTCAATCTCTCAATTTTTACGGTACCTCAAAACCCCTAATTTTTTCTTTTTATTTTATTTCTCCCCCCAAATCCCTCGATTTTTTTTTTTCTTTTTCATAATTCTAACATGATTTTATTTTCACATAATTGGCAGATTTTCCGGAGTGTTTTCCATCAGATTATTTGGGCCTTTTTTTTTTTTTTTTTTTTGTTCCTTCGGTGATTTGGATTGAATTTTTTTTTTTTTTTTTTTTCAATGCCGCCATTTTCGTCGACTTCAAAGGTGGTAGGGTCCTTAGTATCGCGCGGAAGCGGTTTTAGGAATCTGGTTAGGCACGCGCAGTCCCGGAAATGGCATCAGATTCGATGCTTTAGCGGCATCGAGACTCCATTGATGGGCCGCAGCCGAGAGGAGGTGCTTATTTCGAATTCGAGTTTGTGTCATGCTAATACTGTTCAAAGGAGGAGGTTTCTTGGTTGCGGCGACGGTGAAGAGGGCGGAGTTCTATCCAAAATTTACGAGGAGAGGCGCGTTTTGGGGTAACTTTTGATTCAATGCCATTCTTTCTTTCTTTTTTTATGTGTTCAACTTCATTTTTGGTTGCTATTTTTCTTTTTGCGGATTGCTATATGCCTCTGTTGTTCTCTAAAGCTAGTTTCTTTAGCTTAATTTGTTGATCCCAGTTATGTTTAAAGGGATGAGTTGTTATTAGGGATATGAAGATTATTGAACACATTTTATGCTACTCGTAATGCGAAACTTCTATTTGTCAATTGTTCTTATAGTTCTATTGTTATCTTTCCTCTCCCATTTGTCTTTCGGTAATAGCAACGGGAGCTCATGTGATGTTTGGTTTTAGGTACTCTCCAGAGCAGTTATATAATGTTGTTGCTGCTGTTGATTTGTATCATGATTTTCTCCCTTGGTGTCAGCGTTCTGAGATACTTAAACAATATCCTGATGGATCCTTCAATGCTGAGCTCGAGATTGGCTTTAAATTTTTTGTTGAGAGTTATGTGTCACATGTGCAAGTAGTCAAGCCGAACAAGATAAAGGTAAAAGTTTTTCTTAAAAATTTGTATCAATGCTTCAAGAATTTTTCTTTTTGTTGGTTAGTTATCTTATTTCGTTTAGTTTCTTCTTGTCTTGATGGTCAAAGATTTTTTTTTTTTTTTTTTTTTTAAATTGTTACCAGAAATTTTATAAAAAGTGGTAACAAAACATTTCTAATACCTTTATTTTTTTAAAAAAAAATTTTAAAAACAAAAGAATATATACATATTTGTACACAAGTGTGTACATATATATATGTATATAGATACACAAATATAAGTCTATATGACTTTCTTTCTCATTGGTTATACTTTATTATTTTTGGCAATACGTAGTGAAATAAAATTTGCCAAGCATGTTTTTTGTTTATAAACTTTGAAAACTAAAACAAAACTTTTACTTCTATTTTCAATTTATTTAAACAAAAAAACTGAAAGTGAATCCAAGCAAGCCCTTAGTTGTTTATGTGTTTGTGTTGTCAATCTGGGATATATATGCCCATCATGAGGAATGTAGGGATTAATGTCGAACTTGGAAGGAGGAATCTGGCTTGTTTTTTGATGTTTTGGTACGTTTTGGAATTTTAATTCTCTGGGGGCAATAACCTTTGTACTCCTATCTTCAGTCCTTTTACGATATTTTGGGCTCTCAACCCTAGAGACCGACGACCATGTAACTTGTTTAAGGTTGATAAGTTACATTACACGCAAACTATGTGTTTGAGCAGTAACCAATAGTACATGTAACATCTATTGCTCATTGTGTGCTAGAGCTGCTACATGGCTTCTACCTATAATATTTCTGTTACTGTTTTATTTTAAACACAAGCTGCTTAGGATCATAATCTTAATTTATTTTTCCCTATCAGACGATTGCTTCAGATACTACACTTTTTGACCACTTGATAAACATCTGGGAATTCAACCCTGGGCCAGTACCTGGAAGTTGCAACGTTTACTTCTTGGTAGATTTTAAGTTTCAATCACCACTTTATAGTCAGGTATTTTTTTTTGGGTTCCTGGTCCCATTTTCCCAGTACTATTGAGTTTGCTATTGCCCTAGTTGAGGAAATGTTACATAATTCTATTTTCTTTTAAGTCCAATTTTCAGGTATACCTGGTAAATGTTTGATATATTTTGTAATATAACTTTTGGCAGTAAGAGAAACGAGAAACACCTGTTGATTTATCTTATCCCCAAAATTTTTGCTTACATTGCCATTTCATCCACCACTTAAGGGTTGCCAATGTACCATTATTGGCACACGATATACAATATGTTTTGTTCCTTTGATTTCTCAATTTCTCCATTCTTTGTTGGTGTTACTTTTTCCTTTCTGCTTTTATTGTTATTTGCCTTCTCTTGGCTCGGGAGAGGTAGAAGTCTTCAGATAGGCTCTCATTAAAAGAAAATGAAATCAATCACTTCGATTTTTTTTTTTTTCTCTTTCGTCTTTTTCTTCCCCCAGTTCAGAGTAATGGTTAGTTTGTGGTTTGATTTTTGAATGCATTTTGTGGTGACTCTCGATATAATATTGGTGTCTCACATTATAGAAAACGAGTCTAGTTCAATGCAACCATTCAATTTTCAAATTTTGGCTTATGCATATGATAAAGTACCTTTTACTTTCACATCTATCATTTATAACGTTTTAAGAACTCTGATTTCATTTTTGGCTATCATCTTATTTGTGTTTTTTAACAATCCGTTGTTTCTGTTTCATTTACACACTGGTTATCCTGAATGAACAAGGCACAAGGTTTGAAATTTGAAAGAAAGGACTTTTTATGCCATAATGAAATGTAAATCGAAGTACTGCAATGTTGACAAAGACTTTTTGTTTTTCAGGTGGCATCCATGTTCTTCAAGGATGTGGTCTCACGATTGGTTGGTTCATTTAGTGAGCGATGCAGAGTGATATATGGCCCACCGGTCCCAGTTCTTGAGAACTCCTACGGACAAAGGGCTTGAAAGTTCAGGCGTATTGGGTAGTTTTTGTTTTGCATTCTACCCGGTAGCCTCAGATTCTATACTGGCGACGATTTACGGTTATAAAATATGGCATCCCAATTTTCGCCCTTTTCAATCTAATGGGTCATTTTCAGTCGATGCCTTACATGTTTGATTTCATGTCATGCATGTACGTAGCGGCTTCTTTAAGATGTCAGAGGAAAATTTGGGCAAGACCATTTTTTTCTTTTCTCTCTTTTTTGTTTTTACTGTATCCTGATAAATGAAATTTTATCATTGTTTAGTGAAGGAAAGTGGGGGAGGATCATGATCTGATTTACCCTCCCTTTAAATGAACCGGTCCTGTTTATGATGCTCCTTTTGATTTACTTTTTTTTCTCATTTACCAATGCAATGTGTCCCCAGCTACTCTGGGTTGTTTTGCTTCAAATGATGGTTCAAACGAAAAATTAGATCATGGCTGGAGTATGGAAGGGATATGGATCACAGGGGTCACGTGGTTTTTTACCCGGGGGATCCTTACCGGTAAGTGCCATTGTGAGAAAGTTGACAAGAAGCACTGGGGAAAAGGATATATCGTTTTACTCTTTTTTTAGGGAGTTTAAATTATTTAAAATAATTAAAATTCATAGAGAGAGAGAGAGAGAGAGATAGAGAGAGTGTGTCAAAAAAAAAAAAAACTTGTTGTTTCTTCTTTCTTTTCTAAACCATTTTAAGTGAAAAAAAAATAATTATTGAAACTAAAATGAGTTTAATTCAAAATAAATAAATGTTAAAAGAAAAAAGAATGACAATTTTTTTTATTTTTAATAATTATTATTTTCAGTTTAAATATTTTTCTTTTAAAAAAAAAACAATAATTATTGGTTTTTTTTATTTATTATTTTCAATATATATTTTATGGGTTTAGAGGGTAAAATTATCTTTTTTTAATAATTAAAGTTTTAATTTTGACTAAATGTGTGACCGTGTTCAAATTGAATATTTAATTTGATATTAATAAAAATGTACAGAATTTTTTTTTAATAAAACATTAAATGTGGCAGTTTTTTCTTTTAATATTATCCCATATTTAGTTTATGTGCTTTTTTTGACCCCTGTGTATTAGCTACACACAGAAAGCGACGTATTGTAAATAATTTATCTAATTTATCGTCATGGTTGGTACTTTCTGCCATACTAATAACAATACATGACAATCAAACTCGAGAAAAGCGCAAATCTCAACTGGATTTCGTAATAATCTCGTATCCACGCACGTGAACCTATATAAAACTAGTTAAAAATCAAAGGTGATTTGTAGCGTTACACTGATCCCTCAAAATATCATAAATAATTATAAGATAAATCGGAGATAATTAACATTTTCACTTTTGGCTTTTAAAATTAGACACTACCAAAAAAGATCATATTTAGTCACAAACCTCTTAGTCACAATAATTTTTTTTAACTAAAAATGACATTTAGTCACAACAAATAATTTCTAGTAACTAAAATATAATATTTAGTCACAAATTGTCACTAATATCTTTTTAGTCACAATTTTTTTGTTTGTAGTCATGAAATTTGTTACAATTAAAAATACATTTAATCACAACAAATTGTTATTTCTGTGACTAAAATTTTTAGTCATGAACTTTTTGTCACGACATATAGATAAGAACATTCTTTTAGTCATGAAATTTTTACTTTTAGTCACGATTTTTATTATCACTAAAAATAAGGTTTTTGTGGTGGGAGTAAAAGGTGGATATCCTCCCCACACATTTGTTTTAAAGAAACTTCTGAATTTGTTTTTATCACTTTTAAATACAAAAAGACTGTCATAGCCCGAACTCCGGGTCAGTGACAGAAAAGAAATTTCACAAATAGAAATTTAATAGTTTTTTTGAAAAATTTATAAAAATCTTTTTAATAATAAAATTTTTACAATTTTACTATCACTGTATATAAATTGTTAATGAAATTTATAAAACTAACCAAGTACTATTATCAGCAGTCTCATGATCCAGTATAATAGTTATACAGACCAAGTTTTTTACACGAGCTTTAAAGTATTAATACAAGTTACCAATTTTCTAACAAGGTAACTAGCTCCTCACTACTTCGCTTCTAAGTTCCCAAAGTCATATTAAGCACTATCTAAGAGTGGAAAAATAAGAGGATGAGCATTCATATGCTCAGTAGGAATTCAATTATCTTTTTGTGTGGATGCAATTTCTCAAACCTACATGGTTAGCACTTTTAAATTTGTTTATAAATAATTGAAATCCTGAATAATCACTTGTTCAAAACAAAAATCAATCACATTATTGTACATATCATACATCAACAAGATAGAAAAGTGAGCTCTCATCTTCCCATCACGAACCTATATAATACCTCTATAACAGAGGTACCCAACACCCTGATACTATCCGTAGACATATCAATAAAAACCTATGCATAGGCTTAGATCTCTCACTTAGCTCTGTAGTAACTCGCCAGCAATCTAAAATACTGAGATGGAATAATAGAACTCAAGTGTGTGATCCTATGATATGTATGACATGTAACAATTTACAACAACTATGTATCCGATAATTAAATCATACTTTAAAAATCTAACTTGGCATTATTCTGGGATAAACTGTGATATGGGTAGCACACCATTATTTTATCTCATAATCACAATATAAAAATATGTATAAAAATCAACACAGTCCAATCCAAGTATAATCTAACTATTTTCAATAATTTCTCAAATCATCATAAAATTATGATTTTTCCTAAATAAGTTTTAATATAGTTATAAATCAAAATAGATATAAAATCAGGTAATCAAACTCCTACCTTAATATGGTATTAATACCAAACTAATAGTACTCGAAAAATCTCCCGTTGATCACTAGAGTGTTCGAACGGTTATTTCGAAGTACAGGTAAGTTCACTTTAAAAAGTTCCACCGGAGTCTCAAATTAAGAAATGGAGATCACCATTGAATTCAAAACACCCAAAAATACTAGATTAGATATATAATTTATCAAAACTTGGTCCCAATGTGGGACCCGTCTCGTGACACGCAAAATGACACTATTCGTGAGCCACGAATCTCGATTTTCATGCCATTTCGAAACATAATGATATTGTATGTCAAAATTTGTCCCTCGGCCTCAAGGAGTCCAAAGTCGGAATTTAGTTTTGAGATCCCAAGCATAAAATGGGCTTTAAAATCCAAAAGTTACAAAAATACCACTTTTTGAAAATATTTTAAAAAATGTCCCCTTTTCTATTTAAAAATTACCATATTTTTGGATATTATTTTTACTTCTACTAACTACAATTATTCATTATTTTTACCTGCCTTTCATCCCATACAATTACCTCAGGTAAAATAATTACCTAACGAAATAATTATAAAAATAGCACTTTTTAGAAACTTTAGTAAAACGACCAAAATGGTGAAAATAATCATGATATTTAATTTAATATTCTGAAAAATTGAAATTACCAAATTTTCATTATGTTAAAAAATGACACTTTTACCCTTTTTTAAAATAGGTGTTTTACATCTTCCCATTCTTAAAAGAATTTCGTCCTGAAATTCGAATATAATATCAGGGTCAAAGTATAACATCAAACTGAAAGTTAAATAAATGAGGATATTTCTTATACATTTCTGTTTCAAGCTCCCAAGTAGTTTGATTTTCCTTATGGTGATGCTAGAGAACCTTGACAAGAGATCTCTCTCTGTTTCGAAGTACTTTGATCTTTTTTCCCAATATTCAGACTTGTTATTCCTCATATATTACGTCATCTTGTACTGGCACTTTCACATTCTGAATGATATGTGATGGGTCAGACACGTACTTTTTAAACATTAAAACATGAAAAATATTGTGCACTCTGCCCAATTATAGTGACAAATCCAAGCGATATGCTATAGGAATAATTCTAGTAGTATTCTCAAATAGTCCAATATTTCTTGTAGTAAATTTGCCTTTTAAGTCTAAATCTAGTGATTCCACATCTTGGCGTGACTTTCAAGAATACTTGATTTCTAATTTTGAACTCTATTTCACGTCTCTTTGGATCCGTATAGTTTTTCTAACGATTCTGCATAACCTTGGATCTTTTTTGAATCTTGTTATTCTTCTTAATAGTCTCTTATATTAATTCTGGCCCAAGAGTAACACACTCATTTGCATCAACCCAACACATAGGTGATCTGCATAATATCCTATATAATACCTCATATAGAGCCATGCCAAGACTAGTTTGGAAGCTATTGTTGTATACTAACTCCATCAATAACATGTGATCATTCCAATTTCTACTAAAATCTAGCATGCAAGAGCAAAATATGTCCTCTAAAATCTGAAGATTCTTATCAAAATGGCCATCTATTTGAGGAAGATGAGTTGTACTGAAATTCAGTTTAGTTCTCAAAGTTCTCTGTAACACTCTCCAGAACTTAGAAGTCAATCTCAGGTTTCTATCAAAAACTATGCTTGATGGCACTTCATATAATCCAATAATAATTTTAATATAAAGACGACTAAGTTTATTGAGAGAAAAATCAGACCTGATCGATATGAAATAAACAATTTTTGTCATTCGATCAACTATCACTAGAACTGCGTCATTCTTTTTTAAAGTTATTGGTAAACCGATCACAAAGTCTATAGTAATCTTATCCCATTTCTACTCTAGTATAGGCAAATACTGTAGTAGTCCAACTAAACTCTGATATTCTGCCTTGACTTGCATACAAGTCATGCACCTAGCCACAAAAGTAGCTACAGCTCACTTTATACCTTTCCATCAGTATTGTCTTCTCAGATAATTGTATATCTTTGTGCTATTAGGATGTACTACAAACTTAGACTTATGAGCCTCTATGAGAATAAACCCTTTAAGGCAAGGATCATTAGCTATAACTAGCTTTCTTCTGAAAAACATAAACCCTTCTCTATTTGTACTCCAACCATCTAACTGCTCATTATTCTGGAGTTGATTCCAGATCATTCTCAATTCTTAGTCTTGCTATTAACTTTACACTATTTGGAGAAGTGCCAGTGTAGCTATAATATTACTAAGATGAGTAGCTTTGTCAATCTCAAAGTACTACAAACTGTAATTACTAATTGCCATTGAATTCATCCAATCCTGAAAAATAAATATAACTAGTGTACTGTGAGGTTTTCTATACAAAGAATCAGCTATAACATTGGCCTTGCTAGGATAGTACTACAGATCGAAATCATAGTCTTCTATATACTTAACCCATCTATTCTGCCTTAACTTCAAATCACGTTTAGTGAAGAGATCCTTTAAGCACTTATGATCGAAGAATACATCAAATTTCACACCATATGAATAATATCTCCAAATTTTGAGAGCAAAAATTATTGCTGCAAATTCTAGGTCACAAGTAGGATAATTCGTCTTATGTATCTTTAACTCATGAGAGGCATAAGCCATTACCTTACTATTCTGCATCGAGACACATTTCAAACCTAAATTGGAGGGATCAATGTACACAACATAGAGTTCATTACTCTTAAGAATAGTAAGAACATGTGTAGTTGTTAATTTTTTCTTCAATTCTATGAAGGCTTCTTTATAGTTGTCATTCTATGTGAACTTGATATTTTTTTTCTTGTAATTTCGTTAATGGTAAGATAACTCTCGAGATATCTCCATAAAATGACGATAATAACCTGCTAAACTGACAAAACTTCTTATCTCAGTTACATTCTTCGGTTTTTCCCACTTTAGAATAGATTCTATCTTAGCAAGATCAACTGAAATAACCTCTTAAGAGATCACGTGCCTAAGCATCATTATCAGTAGTCTCACAATCCGACGTGATAGTTATACAGACCAAGTCTATGACATAGGCGCTTAAGTATTAATACAAGTTAAAAAAATAAATATAATTATTTTACAAGTTACCAATTTTCTAACAAGGTAACTAGCACCTCACTACTCCACTCATGAGTTCCCAAGGTCACACTGAGTACTACATGAGAGTGAAAAAACTAAGAGGATGAGTATTCACATGCTCAATAAGAATTCAATTACCTTTTTAAATAGATGTAATTTCTCAAACTTGCATGGTTAGTACCTTTAAATCCATTTATAAATCAAATTTATAAATTATTAAAATTCAGAATAATCACATATTCAGAACAAAAATCAAACTACATCATTATATATATCATACATCAACAAGATAGAAAAATGAGTTCTCACCCTCCTATCACGACCCTTTATAATACCTCTATAGCAGAGGTACCCAACATCCTAATATTGTTCATAAACATATCAACAAAAACCTAGTACTACAACTACTCGCCAGTGATCTAAAATACCAAGATGGAATAATGGAACTCAAGTGTGTGATCCTATGGTATATACAATATGTAATAGTTAACAACAACCATACATCCAATAATCAAATCATGTTTTAAAAATTTAACTTGGCGTTATTTTGGGATTTACTGTAACATGGGCAGCACACCGTTGTTTTACCTCATAATCACAATGTAAAAATATGTATAAAAATATACACAGTTTAATTCTAGTACAATCCAATAATTTCTCAAATCATAGTAAAATCACGACTTTTCATAAATAAGTTTATTACATTTATAAATCAAAATAGATATAAAATTAGATAATCGAACCCCTACCTTAATATGGTAGTAATACCATGCTAATGTTGCTCAAAGAATCTCCCATTGGTTGCTAGAGTGTTCGAACGGTCGTCTTTCGAACTTACTGAGTATAAATTCGAAGTCAGAATTCAGTTTCAAGGTCCTAAGCATTAATTGAGCTTTAAAATCTGAAAGTTACAAAAATACTACTTTTGAAAATATTTAGAAAAATATCATCTTTTTCTATTTGAAAATTATCGTACTTCTACTAATCGTAATTATTCGTGATTTTTACATCCTTTTCATCTCATATAATTATCTAACAAAATAATTATAAAATTATCATTGTTTAGAAACTTTAGTAAAATGGCCAAAATGTTAAAAAACTTACCAGTGATAAGTTAATGGCCATGAGTTCAGAAAAGGACGGCGACAACAAGTGGAGTCCAAATGTGTCGGCGGCGAGGTGAGACGACGTCCGTCGGAGCTCCAGCGGCTAAAAATATGACACGGCTATGGAGCCTTTGAGTTGCTCGTTTTTTGGCATCCGGCAATGAAATCGAGCAGTGACGGTCGGCATTGGATCATTAGCGGCTTCTAGTAGGCGCGGGCTGACATGTGGGCAGCGAGGCACGACGGGGGCTGGACGGCGAAGTTAAGCAGATTCTGTCTCTCTCTCTCTCGTGTGTGAGAAGATGGGCTTTTCAAGGGGCTTTTAAGTAATTTTTCATAACTATAGCAACTAATAAAATAATCATGATATTTTAATTAAATATTCTAAAAAATTAAAATTAGCAAATTGCCAATATGTTGAAAATGACTCCTTTGCCCCTTTTAAAAACAGGTTCTTTAGAAATACAAAAAATAGAAATATTACCAAGCGAACCCTTAGGCTTAATGTATATAATCGACACAAAGTTCATATCTGCAATATTGGCATGTTCATCTAGATAGCAGAACAAAAAAATAACTAAAGAAAGAAAGAAAAAGAAAAAGAAAATGAGGATCGAAAGTGTAGTACGATCGAGTCCCGTTTGACCAAGTAATAACTTTTGAGTAAGGAGAGTGGAATATTAATTATAAGGCAATGGCCGTAAGAGCTGTCACGATCCTATATGGCCATGTGGCTATTAGAGATTAAGTTAGATTCGGAAATACCTGGGGAGTAACCAATAATTCAGGCTCTTTTGGAGATTCTATACAGCTGGAATCCCGATTGAAACTCCATTGGGGTCCCATAAAGACCAATCTAATTGGTGGAATGGCCATGATTACAAGATGATATTACTCTATTTCATGTCCTCAGCCACAAAATCTTTCCCATGCATATATGAAGAACAGCTATACGGAATAATATCTTTTATCTTTTATCTTTTATCTTTTCACGGCCGGTTAGATCGATCGTTTTTGCGTTGCAGTCACTTTCCGCCGTATGTTACAAAATCAAAAGCATCCACTGACCCCATCTCTCTTTCGCTTTCCAGCCCTTAATCTCTTTTCTATTAATCTTTCTAAGTTAGTTCACTTTTTTAAGGATAATTTCCACAGTCTAAACCTGTACCTAGCTAGCAGCTTGAATATCTATGTAAGTATTTTTTTTAAAAAAAAATTAACTAATAATTATTTTTTATTATAAATTTAAAAGAAAATATCAGGTTAAATTTTGAATCTTTCACCCCTTAATTTCACGTACATATATATCTCCTAAAATTTTGAATCAACTAAACTAGTTATGTTTATCGTTACTAAAAAACCTCTTTTAATCATTTGTGTAAAAGTGATTTGATTTTGCGTTCTGAATATCCATCCCTTGAGGTGTAGTGTTTTATGTTTCTATATACATTACGCAAACATATAAAAGTTAATTTTAATAATCTAATTAATTAGCTATGACTCTGAATAGTTAATTTTGGTGCATTTCAAAGAGCCGGCCGCGAGTTGGTGGAAAGATAGGGTTGCGTACTTCATCAGCTCCGATATAAAAGAAGTCAATGATAAGCATGTTGGAATAAACGAATAATCATTCTATCGAATAGGAAATGTGAAAAAATAAAATAAAATAAAATAAAATTGTGGATTTTATGTAGGTTATTGTCCTTTTCTCTCTATATATGCTTTTGAGTTTCTGAGTACTTCTTTTTGACCAGCTGCACTTCTTTTTTTTTTTTTTTTTTTTTCCTTTATTATTATTAGTTTTCAATAAGAATGTGAGCAGTTTATATTCAGTAGGTTTGTAGGTATATACTCCCTGCAGAGGCAAGATTGCGCTTAACTGCTCCAAGGGCCAAACTGGTGATCCATATATATAATTTTGGAAGTTCTTATTTATCTATTTACGTTTTACACTTTGAAGGTTCTATTTCTAATTACATTCATTAATCAAATGATAATGATTCAGGTGTAAGATGTGTTGGTATTAATTTCAGTTATTAATTTCTCTATTAATTTCTTTTTCAGAAAGTTTATTTAAAAAAGGGTCATNCCCCCAAAAAAAAAAAAGAGTACTTGGTATCCGTAACTACCTAGTAGCTATTGTATATTAAAAATATTATGTGTCATTCTCGGTGAGATATGGTAGTGCATTGTGTTGATACAGTGAGACTCATTTACTTTTTTTCTTTTTTTTTTTACCACGTACGTCCACGTGGTAGTTCTTTTAACTTTGACACAATTGTACCACGTACAGCATTCACGTGCTCTTATGAAGCAACTCTACTAAGTAGTTTGAGGTTCTTTCTTGTTATTTCTAAATAGGAATATCTCTCGCTTTAGCTTGCGTTCTAATGTTACGTATACATATGTCTTCTTTGTCTACATTGTTTGGCAGCTGCTTTTTAAGTGTATACTATTTTCTATTGAACGGTTCGAATATTTTGGAATATGACCTGTTCAAAATATTTAATTTATAATGATTTTTTCTAAAATCTTGGCAATAATATTTGATGGGGATGAGCGATCTTTTGAATATTGAGACACACAGAAGATAATTAATCGTCCCTTTTGGTCAAAAAACAAGTTTCAAGATCCATTGGAACCACAGTATTCTCTCTCCCGTTTCAAGGCCAATTAGATGATGTGACTCCTCCGTACGTGTGCCAAACGAAACACAGAAAATGATGCCTTGGATGTAACAAAATCTTGTATCGTTGTTTCTTGTCTCTGGCTTCTTGTATTGTAGAAAATCTATGTTGTCAACTTTTCTGCTTTTGTACCATGATGTCTACGTAGAATGAATTTCATTCATAACTATATATATATATATATATATATATATATATATATATATATATATATATTTTATATGCCTTTCGTCGCCGGGATAATTTCTGGTTCGCTTTCCATTCCAGGCATGCGTAGCGTAACACAAATTAAATATTAGTGGCCTCACTGGCTTGAGAATATCCTATATAGAAATTAAGCCCCTCCTCAATGTGTAACTTGGGCACAATAATTTGAAGACGCTTATGAGTATAATTACTATAGCCTTAATTTGAAGGCCTAGAAAAACCAATAAACATTATAAAAAGATATATATATATATATATATATATATATATATATGAAAAAGATCAATGAAGAATACTTGAGAGAGAGATCATTATTTAATTGTTCTTTATGCCTCTTAATAATTGTTATAGTTATTATCTTGTGTCACGCATGCAGTGAATTATTAGTGGGGCTATATATTCAGCTAGCTTATTTACCGTATGCAGTAAAATGACCGTGAAATCTCATTATCTCCAGCAAACAAAATTCAGCTGAATCTCAATTACCCCAATAATAATAATAATAATAATAATAATAATAAAACAGCTGAATCTAAGAGAGTAAGCCGGGTCGGGATAAAATCATTCTCAAAGACTTTCAGTATCCAGTACTTTGAACTTGGTAAAATAAACAAAATGCGCCCCCACATATAGCTAGGTAGTAGCTACAGTGCGCATGTGCCAAGCTAGAAACTCTAAAGTCGAGACCTTTAGACTGGATCATGGTACTTTAGGAAATCAAAGCTACGTAGAACGTTCACTTCAAGTTCAAACCTAAGAAGCAATATATAGACATAATTTTCTTCTTCATATGTGGTGTAATAATCATTTGATAGCTTGATTCAGCTTATAATTATCGAGTAATTAAAGAGAAGGTCACTGGAAGAGATAAAAATAGAAGGGAAACATCTGAAGTAAGTATCTTATATTAACAGCATATCATATATAAGGCTAAAATACCTAACTGACCTCTTCAGACAAAACTGCCCATGCACGCGCGTGCGAGCCCACTTGTGTTTCTTATTCTTCCACATTATTGCGTAACTCTAAATAAACTATTAAGATCTTATCAAAAAAATAAAATAAAATAAAGTATTAAGGCACTTTGACCCCTTTCAAATGTGGGACTTGTGAACCTTCACTTAGTTGTTCATTTCCTGACTTTTATTTGAACAAGCTTCAATATTGTTGATCTGGATAGCTTGTTTATGTATTTGTAGCGCATGTACTTCCTTTCTTATATAAAACAGGTTTTAATAGTACATATATTGAGCAAGTGTTAATTATCCAAAGACATCTTTTTTTATTTCATACATGATTGTACTTTAGTCTTTACGAGTACTACTCTAGAATTTCTATAGTGATATTACTATTTTAATATATAATGTTATATCATTTGTTAATATTTTATACATGTCTTTAAATACTCACTCTAATCATTATCAACCACGTCCTAAACCACCACATCATTCAAGTTATATATTGTTATATGATATTTAGCATTTTCTTTTTCAGTTTTTTACTTTGTGCTTTTAAAGTTTTTTTTTTTTTAATCTGTCTACTTTGTGTTGCTTTTTAAGTTTTTTGTATAAAAGAAAAACAGAGTTGTATTTGTCTGTATAGTATTTTCTTCGTTGACATTAATGTATTTTTCTTCCTTTTTTCACGTTGATATATATGTACATAGGTTCCCAAGCTAATACATGTTGTTCCTGTGTATTTTTTTTAATTATTAGATTATTATTTAATTGTTATCATAATTTGATTAATTAGAAAAAAAATAATAAAAATAAATAATTTTCTTTCTCCATTTTTTATTATAAAAAATGTGAGTGATGAATTTCAATTAAACAAAATTGAATTGGTACTTTATATATATATATATATATATATTAGTTTAAGACTAGCATATCATGATGTTAGCTTATAGTTAGTGGCAGTGCCAATATTTATTGGAATCTGCTTTAGTAAGTATTTTCTGGTGTTGTTTTTCTTAATTGTCATTTTTCATTATTAAAAAAATATAAAAGAAAAGATTACAGAGATTGTGATTATTTTTTCACATTGCACTTAAAAGAATGAGTGCTTCAATAATTACATAGACAAATGAGTGCTTCAAGAATCACATAGTCCAACGATTGATTACGACGATAAAAATAAAAATTAAAAATTAAAAAAAAAAAAGAATAAAAAAGGTACTTACACAAAATGGTTGGTCGTACTATATGTATAAATAATGATAAGTCATAAATTACTCATCGTATTTCAAGCGAAAAAAAAAAAAGACATCGTAAATTAGAGCATGTAAACAGCTGACACCTCCTCAGTAATTGATTCATGTTCTGACTAAAATCTTGAGTAGATTTTCTACGAATAATAAACATGCAATCAGTCTTGAACACCTGTCGGACACTGAAAAAGAGGGAGATCAAGAACATGACACGTGTAGCGGGACATATCACATACACAGCCGTAGACCTAAGCGTTCCTCTGACGACTCACAACAATGATCTCGTACGTTGTGCGCATGTAACAATATACCGAAAAAGAGCCGACAGAGTCATGACAATGCTTATAGACATAGTACATATATAGTAACATATTGTTAAACATGTGAAAGTGAAATTGTGACAATCCGGGGAATGAGGGAGTGGAATTCTGAAAAAAACACGTACGATGAGATCACAAGGAGCAATCTTAGTTGCTTTCATGAGATTCTCACTACTGGAATGCAATTCCTTAATAATTATACATATATCTTATAAGTATGGGGTCACCTTAGATTGTCATTTCAATTAATATGGGGCCATACTAAATGAAATTGATATTAACCGAAATGTTCATATATATATATATTAAATTAAGTAATCATAAGATTTAACCCTTTTTGTTTTTCTTTTTCCCCCGAAAGAAGACCATATACATGGTTGATTAAAGACTATACCACATTATTAGATGTAATTTTTGATGTAGTTCTTGTGTATCCCTACTTACTCATTTTCTTTTGGGATTTAACTATTGCTATGCTTGAATCATGGAGTTCGGAAGCATTCCAGGTGGATAGGGCCTTGAGGAGAAACAAATATTATCATATATGTCGCCCGGACCAATTCCTTCTCATCATAATTGGATCTTCTTTCGTACGAACGTACGTCGAATTGCTCAAATCTAAGTATTTCTTTCTTTTTTCGGTAAACCTTTCTTTCTTTTCTTTTTTTTTTTCGTTGGAATTGGTTGAATTGAAAGAGTGTGTCTGTGTATTGTATATATAAACATATATCGTCTCAAAAAATAAAAAAGAAACCGTATACATATAAATAATTAATATTTATAATAACGAAATGGGGCCGGAGGGTACTATATTTTTCCTATTAGGAGAAAGATTAAATTTACAATGTATGTCAAAGGTCTTGTCCTTTTCCCGATCGTGTCGCGTGTTGATTGCCCAACCAAGCTTTAGCTAGAACTTTATGGGGATGGTACATGCATTCATTCAACGAATAAAAATTTTATTGGAGACATGAAAATTTAAAATATGTGTGAATTCGGGAGTTTAAATTTTAATAGTGTGTGATAATTTTTTTAAAATTTATAATAATTGGTAATTATTAATTAAATTTTATTTTAAAAAAATAAAGGAGAATATGAAAAGAAAATATTTTAGATCATTAAATATGAAGATTGAAAAGGATATTCAGTTTATATTCTAGCTTAGCTTTTTGACATTTGAAAGCAAATGATAGTGAAATCTATCGCAAGATAATGTTCGATTGTGATATTAATGTAGATCGTAGATATCAAACTCTCATTCCGATTTTAGTAATACCAATTCCTCAACCAATGAATCAAGGCCAATATTAGACGCTCCCTTCATTTGAAATCCTTTTCTACCTCCCTTACTCTTATCTTTATGAGTTGTCACTCAACTGGATAGGAAGATTGTTATAGGATCTCTGATTTCGATCGGGTAGGTTTTTCAGACTCTTTTTCTTTTCTTTTCTTTTCTTTTTTTTTTTTTTTTTTTTTAAATAAGCATCCCTCCACAAGTTAGAATGAATGCATTTGTTATTAGAGCTTTAGATTTATGATTGTTTTCTCTCACCTATTTCTATGTGTGTACATGCACTCTATTTATTTCTATTATGGCTTTTTAAATTAAAAATTCTCTGAACTTAGAATAATTTAGCAAAATTAACTCTAATTCAATTTTTTTTAGAGAAAAATCTTGTGAAATCCCCTAATATTACGGTTTAGTCTATATTTTTTTATTTGTAGCTTTTAAGTCTTCATTTTTAGATTTATGTTTCATGTTAATTCCTTTGAATCTTTTTTATATAATATTATCGTTAATTAATACTTCCCTAAAACATGCTCATCTCAATAGGGTAAAATTGAAAATAAAAGAAAATTATTATTTAAAAAAAGTTGGGTTATCATTTTTTTATTAAGATAGAGGTAAGAAACTAGAAAATTTATAGGTTTAACATAGATATACTTTGATCCAAGTGTGCATATATCTTGAAGAAAAGTACATGAATATATTGTCAATTTTATGTTTTGTCGTTCTAATTTTATAGGACATATATTGCCAATTTTATTGGACATATAGCCCAGTTGATTCAAATCTTAAATGATGTGTATGTGAGTTTGGAGGGTTAAGGGTCCAAACCTTGGTAGAGTGTGTGTGTTATTTTTCTTTAAATTTGTAGTAAGTGGTGGTCATTAGTTAAGCCCCACTTTAAAAAAATATATATTATCAAAATTTATATGGTTCTAATATAGATCTAATTTAGTCCAAGTATTTTTATACCTCTTTCCTAGATACGTGAATACTTGGATCAAAATAGATCTATATTAGAACTATATACAATTTTCTAATTTCTTATCTTTGTTTTGAATGCAAATGATAATAGAACTTTTTTTTTAAATAATAAATTTTCTTTATTCCCAATTTTACTTCTACTAAGATGAGCATTTTTTGGGTAGTGCTATTTAACAATAATTTTGGACATAAAAGATAAAAAGAGATTAACCGGAAATAAAGAATAAGATGAGAATATAAAAACTATAAATAAAAGAATAGGGACTTAACCAGAAGGGGGAAAAAACGCTAATAGCAAAACCTTTCCTTTCTAACAAAATAAATATTAAGAACTTCAGGTGATTTTGCTCTAAAATATTGAGTTCGGGGTTAATTTTACTAAATAGTTAACTTTCCATTATTTTTGTACAGTTGTAGCATATTGATGGTTTTCTTCTGGATATAAAGCTTGTATGTTTTCCATATTTGGAAGTATTCAGTGACAAATCATGATTTTAAATTCAATCGTTCATAATAATAATAATTATTTTAAGTACATACAATATTGATATAGCAACTTTAGAAAAATAAATATCCTCTCGAAGGATAAGGCTTACTTGAGAAAGAAAAAAAATTAAAAAGAAAGACATAAATGCCAACATCGGCATAAGAGAAGAAATAAGTAATTGTATCAGGTTAGAAAACATTTAAAGAAAGTGGGACATATGGAGAAAAATAAGTAAATACATGCAGTAAAATGAAAAATTTTAACAAGTTTTACGGGGTAAATTCAAGATTTTAGAAAGATGAGTAGAGCCCCACTTGCCTCTTATTATATTTGACCCTGGAAAGAGCCAAAAACACAAATTTTCTAGGGTTGTTTAGCCAAATGGCTGAGTTTCGAATTATAGTTTTTAAAATAGTTGTTTTTCAAACATTGTTAAGAATAGTCAAATTTTGAAATTTTTTTAAAAAATAGCCATTTTTCTTATTTAGTATATCAAAATATATTGATTTATTTTTTGAAAATATTAACCTCCTCAAAAATTTATTTTTTATAAAAAAAATTAATTTACTTTATAAAAAGAGAAAAACTAAACTAGTCATTTATCAAAATAAAATTATAAAATAGTCATTTATTAAATAGTTTTAAAAAGAGGCCATTTTTTAAATTAATCTTTAAAAAAAACGATTTCTTATAAATACTCAATTTGGTAATAGGTATTTATATATAATGATGTTCCTATGTCTTTAATTTTTCTTTTGGTTGCTTTAACCTTAATGGTAGCCACACTTGCCTCTAATGTTGAAGTATAGAGTTTAATTGCTCTCACCTCCAATATTTTTTTTTTTAAAAAAAAAAAAGAATTGAATTTGGATTTTTGAAGGGAAAAAATAGTGCAGCAAAAGTTGAAGAAAAAAGATGGGAAAATAGTTTCCTAAAATATTAGAAGATTTCATATTCAAAATTCTCTCTATTGTAATCTAAATCTCTATAATTACTCTATACACCCCTCGCTCTCCATAAAAAAACATTTCTTTCCATTTTTGACAAAATCTAATAATAGAAATGAAATTCGTCAGGATTATTTTCTTTTCTCCTTAAATCTAGATTCCAAACAATGAGAATGCATCTTTGGCCTGGAGTTAAGTTCAACTAATTCATATGTAATAATACAAATGTTATTTCTGTAAAAGCCAATTTCTAGAAGGGTAAACTGGGAAATATATACCTAATGGCAAATTTGTAAATAAACATTTTTTAGAGTACTTTTTTTAAAAATATATGGAATTTTAAATTAAAGTGCTATAGTTACTAATAATTGCATAAAAAGGCTTTAAAAACTCAATCTTCTTCATTGAAGGATCAGAGAGAGGGAGAGAAGAAACTAAGCACGTCACCACCCTATCGTGCTACTGGCTGATAGACGTGTTTGCCCGTGCGAGACATAAGCCATCGACGAAGCTCTGGATTCCATCACCGCTGTGGTATTTATGTAAATTTCTGATTTTGAACCTCAATTAATGCTTGGAATTTTGAAACTAAATTTTGATTTGGACTAATTGAGGTCAAGAGATGAATTCTGATATAAAATATGGCTATATTTCGAAGTGGCATGAAAATTGAAATTTTGCGGCTCATGAATAGTATCATTTTACATGCTACAGGTCGATCTAGTACAAGGACCCACTTTTAACAAAGTTTATGCCTAATCTAGCATTTTTTGGTATTCTGAATTCCATGATGATCATCGTTTCTTTATTTGAGACTCTGGTGGAAAATCACTTTTTCAATTGAATTTACCGAGGTTCAGAAGTTGCCATTCAAATACCTTAGTGACCAACGGGATATTCTATGAGCAGCATTATCCTGGTATTACTATCATATCAAGGTAGGGGTTTGATTACCTGATTTTATATTCATTTTGATTTATAATTGCATTAAAACTAGTTTATAAAAATCATGATTTTAAGATGAATTGATAAATTATTGAAATGTGTTGGATTGTATAGGGATTAATCTGTGTGGAATTTTATACTTACTTTTACATTGTGATTATAGAATAAAGTAACGGTGTACTTTCCATGTTACAATAAATCCCAAAATAATGCCAAGTTGGATTTTTAAAATATGATTTGATTATTGAATGCATAGTTGTTGTGAATGGTTACATATTATACGTACAATAAGATCTCACACTTAGTTCTATTATAACATCGTAGTATTTTAGATCACTGGTGAGTTGCTGTAATACTAAGTGAGAAACCTAGGCCATTGTATAGGTTTTACTGATACTCCTACGGGCAATGTTAGGATGCTAAGTACCTATACTACAGAGGTATACAGTGCCGTGATGGGAGAATGAGAGCTCACTTATTTACTTGTTGATGTATGATATGTACAATGATGTGGTTTTCAATTGATTTTGAATATGTGATTATTTTAGATACCAATGATTTATAAAATTAATTTATAAATAGATTTAAAGATACTAACCATATAGGTTTGAGAAATTGTATCTATACAAAAATATAATTGAATTCTTATTGAGCATGTGGATACTCATTCTTTATTTTTTTCACTCTCATGTAGAGTTCAGTGTGATATTGCAAAGTCAAGAGTTAAATAGTGAGGAGCTGGTTATCTCGAGGATAGTTGGTAACTATGTGCAATAAATTCTGCTTATTTATTTTAACTTGTATCAAAACTTAGAGTATGTTTTACTGACTCAGTCTGTATAATTATTGTGCTGGATTGTGAGACTGCTGATAATGATACTTAGTTTGTTTGATAAATTTCATTAACAATCTACATCTAATGGTGATCACAAAACAATGACAATTTCACTTTAGAAATTATTTTTATAAATTTTTCAAAAATAATTTTTAAATTTCTACTAGTGAAATTCTTTTTCTGCCACTGATCCATAGTTTGGGTCGTGACCTAATGAGTTAATATTATCGATGATATGCAAATCAATATTTATATATGAATCATTAGTAATGTTTGTTTACCTTTATTTTGCAAGTATGGATGCGTACTGTGGTCGTTTATGTGATTATAACCTGCTTGATAGCTAAACGAGGGGAAGCTTTGAAGTGGAACATTTGTTTGCCCCCTTTCTTAAGAATCCATCCTCCGGTAGCTGCTCGTGTTAGAACTTACCTGATGTTTGGTTTTAGTGCAATGATCGAATGGAATAGATAGAATTCCATTATTTGGTTGTACGTTGCGGTAACTTTATTGGAATAATTTTTCAATAGAATGACTATTCTTACTAGTTGATGGAGATTGTCATTCCTAAAGCACATGTGTGATAGATAATCCAATGTACAACTAAACTCGTTCTCCCTCTCTTCTCTATTCACTCTCTCCGACTAGTTTTGTCTCTGTCATTTTCTTCTAACTTAACTATGTAATTTCAAAAGATTTAGAATATTTATATCAAGATATAATAGATACAATTCTACTTCAGTGTTAATATAAAGGTGGTTCACGAATTTGGGAATTTACAGAGCGATGGAACTATCGTAAGGGCCTTCAATGGGGATTTTTGGTGAATTTCGTAATATTGTGGTATTGGTCAAAGTACCCGATTTTGGTGATTTTTGGGTCTAATCTACACGGAAGCGGCCAAGTGAATAAGACACACCAGCTTTGCTCGTGATGTAGGCCCAATTTCAGCCGAAATCAATCATTTATGACCAGTTTCGTATTAAACTTCTGTAGTGTGTTGTGAACGAGAAGTGACGGTGAGAATAAAGGTCCAAACATTTGGTAAAAAAATGTTTTATAAAATTATTGTGCTAGCATTTGGTAAACTATAAATCATGTATACTATAAAATATTATTTTAGATAATTTGTATTATGATAAAAAAATCAGCTTTAAAAAATAATTTTTATCAAATTTCTCCAACTTTGCTTAAAATTGTAATTACATAGCAACTTTTAAAATTTACTAATCAAAAGTAAAATATTGTTAGCTTTTAAAAGCAATTAGTGAAAAAATCAGAAATAAAGGGAATTTGATAAATTCTTATTTTTAGTTAGTTGATTCTAAAAATTATTGCGCAACTACTAGTTTAAATAGAATTTGAAAAGAAAAATAAATTTGTTTTTTAAACCTAATTATGCTTTCATAATACAAATTTTCTAAAATATCACTTTACAATATGCATAATTTATAATTTATTAAATATTTAGATAATACTTTTATATATCACAATAATTTTATGAATTAAATTTATCAAATGTCTATAATTTTTTTCTCATTTACTTTTTGCTCTAAGTACAACACGTTAATACCAAAATGACCCTTTAAGTATCTTTATTATAAGTCTCTAAACCTAAAAGTAAAACAATTTAAAAAGAGTGAGAAGAGAGAGAGAGAGAGAGAAGTGATGATTATCCAAGGCAAATAGAATTTCGTCCCTAATCACAAGATGTAGACTCGTTAACCACCATTGAGAGATATCAATCCTCTCCAGTACGCATGCTTTGTTGCGTACGTTTTTCTCTAGAGCCAGGATTTACTGCAATATTTTTCTTATTTATTTGTTTGAAGTTTGTTTAGAATTTCGGTTGTAGTGCTTTCGTTAAATATTTGGCCATCACTTTATCTTTAGAAATTGTGTTTAAGACGGGTGTGTCCTTTTTTAAAAAAATATATTTATATATATAAATTTTTAGAGGAGTCCATGAAGAGTTTTTTTTCTGAAAAAAAAAATTATGTACTTAGAAGTAATTTTAGTAATTAAAATAATTATTGAAACAATGTATGAGAACCACCCAATACAAAATTTCAACAAAACAATTAAATTTACTCTGTTTTTTTTTTCTTGTTATCAATTACCGTTGCTTTCGACTATTTTAATTAGAGCAACCATGTGATATTTAACATCACATAATAATTACAATAATTTAATAATAAGCTATATTTTATACGGTGTTAAATATCATTAGTGCCTATTGCGTCTCTCTTTCGATAAACTAAACATTATCTCGTCGAGCCCAAAAAAAAGAAAAAAGAAAGAAAAGAAAACTTACCTCAGAAGACTCGGGAAATGGGCCGCGGAGATCACGACAATTTTCAATCTAGCTAGACTGGCACATGTTGCTGTGACACCATCCTCTATTGATTTATTTGTTTATTCATTTATGTTGGCTCTCTGGAAAATTCGGTTAATTTCCTAAGAATTCAACGCTACATGTGGTGTTTTACGTCGAAAGGAAACTGTGCAAACAATTTTCTAGGTTTATTCATTAATTTTTTTTTTATTTTTTGGGGAAAAACATCATGTAACATTAAAAGAAAGAATTCCAAAAAATGTACATATATAAATATAAGGTGAGGTCCGAGGCTTGGCTCGAGAGTGTTCCACGTCTGCTATGGTTATACATATTTAGTCCGTACAGACCGACATGGTGGGTCCTATCAGAATCAGAGAGGAGCAGAAGGCCCGAACCGATCCTATCTGGCACGTCGGAGATCTTAAGAATTTACCCGGTTAATGAGCTGGATGCCACTGCATGCACCAACCCCCTAAAGATTCCCACTTCCACCTTTAATTACTTTTTCCATTTTTGGGTTTTCCCTATATTTAACATTACAATTAAATTTCCACTCAAAAAAAAAAAAACCTATACAATTAAAGGAAAAATTGTCCTTGAAGATTTTCTCTTTTTTTTTTTTTTTCCCTTGGGAAATTTTTCGGATTTTTCTTTCTATTTCTTTAATGGACAATTTCAAAGATAAAAAATTTTAGAGAAAAGAATTACATAAATGCAGAGAGCATATATATATATATATATATATATATATATATAGAGATTGTAGGTATTTTTTTTTTTACTATTTTTTTTAACCGTTAGATTAGTATATGAAAAGACGTGCATTATTAATGTTCTTTATGCATGTTAAATTTTCATGGTCTAAATTAATATCTATACATTGGTAAAAAAAAATACGGCAACCGTATATATATAAATATATATATATATATATCATCTGTCATGCATATGCCACGTTAATTAGTTGGACTTAATCAGAGCACTAGGAAAATGAGTAAAAGTAGTCGGAATAGGATTTAACATTCGATTAAATTAAAGTATTGAACTCACTTTCAATAATAGGAAAGGAACCAAAATGGTTCTCATGCATTCCAAATTTTAGCCAGCTCTAGAATAGTAATAAATGAATTTTTCACTATATATTTGTGACTAAAAAGTAAAGTTTTTAACATGTACGTTATCAAATTAACATGATGATTCCAATCCATCAGAATATGCATATTTGTTGTAATATTTCAACATCACTGTGACGAGGCAACAGCACCGAATCTACATATTATAACAATTATTTACAATGCAGTACTAGTCGATAAATGTTAATAAACAACCGGAAAACCTTGAGGCAAGAAGGTGCATGTACGTTTCTATGAAGCATAAAATGAAGAAAGGAAGGAAACAAAAAGGAAGGTATATATATAAGCACAAGCTAGTCTGTATAGATTACACATACGAATTTGATCCACGCACACGTAAAATAAACCAAATCCCATTAACTGAAACGCGTGTCTCTATAATACGTACGTACGAAAGGGACGATGTTCTAAGAAGATCACAAGTGTCCGTACATGTTACAACAATTTTTTATTATTGCATCATATTATAGTATTATAAAACAAACATTATATGTATGATGTCAGAATTTCTTATGATCCGATCGTTATAGGATGTCAATCTGGCGTACTCAAATAGATATAGGCTAGGACTAACCATGACCCCATATGCAATAAAACAATAAAATAAAATAAAATTAGTCACAAAAATTGTTAAGCAGGCTACTCATTTGTTATTACACAGCCGTTAATTTATAGAACTTTAAACAAACAATTAGATATCGTAAACAAGAGACATAATTTGATCATGATTTAGCATAACTGAATTGTGCCTACATCTACGGGACCTAGTCCAACAAGTAAACAGTCAACTAGAAATATTAATAAAATAAAAATACAAATACAAATCTTATAAAAAAATCTAGAACTCCTTTCTAGTTTGTTACCGATTTGAACTTTGATTTTCTCCGTAAATTTTGCTTCTTTAACCATGTGTTGAACTCCCTTCAGATGTCGTTGATCAGCTTCTTACTTCTGACAAGAACACGCGATCTTTTCTTGAAATCAGGTAATCGTGGAGCTCCACTTTCTCACCGGAATTAATGGTGGACTCTATGAACAATAGAAAAACTTAGAGCTAAATACACAAAACTCTAAGAAAACGAAACTTGCTCATAAAATATAAAGACCTCAAAAATTATCTTTGAAAGTAATGCTCAAAGAACCTCCAACCATATGAAAAGAGGCTTCCTATTTATATAGAAAAGTATATCGTGATTCAGTTAAAAATGACAGTTATCATTGTAATGTTTAAACATGTAGTGACTTAGATATATTACGCAAACTCAGATCTAAGGTCACGTTTGGTTCATGGAATGGAATTGAAATAGTAACAGAAATGGTAATAGAATGGAATTAGAAAAGGAATATGAATAATAATGTATTGTTTGGTTAAAATTGGAATCAACAGTGGAGTGGAATGAAATATATTGTGTATTGACAAAATTACCCTTACTTTGAAATATTTTAGTACTATTTTTACCAAAATTTGAAAGAGATTGGAACTTTGATTTCATTGATAGAGAAGTGGAATAGCAATTCTATCATTTAATAGAATTATAATTTCCATTCTCTTGCCAAAAAAATGAAACAAACATTGAAATGTACTATTTGGTAGAATGAGTTTTCCATTCCAAACTCCGTTCTTTCAAACCAAACATAACCTAAAGGTGGCATCTTGACAAGCGATCAAATACGCTGATTTGACATATAAATATTAATCGAACTCAGATCTAAATGTGTCATATTTACAAAATAATATGTCATACAGTTAAGACACACAAAGTCAACCTTAAAGGTGTCATCTTAACAGTACATGCTGAGAGACAGATTTAACAAATAAGAACTCAATTCCAAACTAACGACTATGAATATGTTAAGCTAATTATCTGAACAAGTAGACCACTGCACTTAACACCTAACCATTGAAATCAGTTTGGAGAAAAATTTCAGAATTTCAGTTACTTTAGTTGAGTGCTTTGTCAAAATAATTTTAGAGCACGATTATACAGAATAACACATACATATACAAGATTAAAACTACAACCGAAATATAACTTTAAAATATTATTCATTATATTGCAATAAGATCAGAAGGTGTTAAACTAAATCTTGCACTGACAAAAATTCTGTGACTTAATTTTTTTCAAATTTTTTATTGAAATTGGTTTTGAGTGACTAAAAGAATCTTGAAATAGTTTTAATTTTATCACCATATATATATAATGAATTATTACCAAAAGTATATTACTGATGATTCGTTTTGACCAAGTATATTTAGTTTCAGTCAATTATCCTTTTTCAGTAAGTAGATAGTTGTCACAAATTAATTACTCATCTTCTTATAACCCAAACATGAAACTGAATAAATTGTAGGGCATGGCGCCTTGGGTAGTAATTGTATAGATTGTGTTAATGGAGGTTTTATCAACAATAAATTTAGAAAAAATTAAGAGATGTGGCTTGTGTGAGTTGGGTTATTAATCAAAGCAAATAAAGAGAGAGGATTTTATAGTGGTTCAGCCCCAAAAAAGATGAGCTTACGTCCATTGTTTTTCACTATTTTATGGAGAATTACAAGCAAGATAAAGTTACAATGTCTTGTCTGGAAATCTCTCTCAAATTGGGAGTCGGAATTTCGAAGTCTGAAAATTAGAAAATTAGAAACAACTGGAATTCCCCCGTCTGGAACATTGAGTCCCCTTTATATAGGTGAGGGTAACCCAATGTTCCTAATTGTGAAAACAGGTAACTATACAATCGGGTAATACAATTCAAGTAATAACATAATTGGATAACCACTCAAAACGGGTAACTGGTTGATCATAAATAGAGGACTTCTGTTTCCCTTTCCTTGCAGGTTTCCTGTTTGACAAAGCATAGACTTGTTTCTCTTTTCTTTCGGAAGAGGTCGCTCATAACCTATACAGAGAAAGTCGCACATAACTTATGCAAAAGAGGTCACACGACTACAGGAGGAGGTCGCATGTAACCTAAGCGGAAGAGGTCACATGTAACTTAATCCTTATGCGACCTAACATAGGATTTTAGACCGCACAACAATTGCTCCCCAGCTTCATTAGTTCTTTAGGACAAAATGGAGCTTACTTTTAACGTGCGATCTTAAAAAATGCGATGTCATGACCTAGACTTGAGATCTTTGAAGAGTCGAAGAGTCACCAGATTTCAAATCTCATCTCTCAAGATCACGCGTATCTCTTTCTGACAGACAGAAACACGTGTAGCCTTTCTAAGAAAGATAGCAGAACTCGAGGAAGCCTAATGATACCAACCGTCGTTTTTAAACCAGATCTTTTCAAATTTTGAACTCTGATTTTTCGAAAAGAATCAAATCTCGTGTAAACTTCGGCCTTCAGTTCTAAAAATCAAATTCCTTGATCTACGGCTGTGATTTAACGGTGCTTGGAGTATAAATATCGGAAACCAATCTGTTTCTGTTCCATTTCACTGTTTCCATCTTCTCAGAAAATATCGAAACTTCAGAGAACCCTAAAGCGCCGTTTCGTCCTTCAGCTCGCACAATCACAGTTTCTTCTCCGATGAAGTTCAAACCATCTCAAGTCCTCCGCTTCTGAAGAAAGGTTAGTTCATTTCTTCTCTTATTTCTTCTATTTTTGAAAAAATAATTTCAATTTTTTAGGAATAGAAACTCATCCTACATTGAAGTGAAATGAGAATTATTTTTTATCCCTCTTTTTCAGTCCGTAGGGTAGACTTACTAGATAATAACCAGAAACGAACTTGTGAAAAGAATTTCTAGGGTCTGATACCCTATTTTATTTCCCAACGAACTGCTCGAACATTTATTTTTTGACGAACTGCTCGAACAATTTTTACGAATCCGTAGACCTCTTAGGAGCTTGCTTGTTAGTACAATCCTAGGATGAATACCCAAAGTGCTGACATAGTGAGAATCCTAGATGCTCGCATAAGACTAAACCCATCCGTATTTCTTTTCAGATGTCTAGTAGTGAGGAATTTAGGGAAGGGAATGCGTTTTCTGGAGAATCTGACTCAAGTGTTAGCTCCATTAACCTTGAAGACTATCTTGAGCCAGATCCGAGATAGAAATAACAGGGGCCAGATAGAGTAGTCCTCGAATAGGCGATCTTCCCCAGGACCAGTGGCCCAGACATATCAGGGATGCCCCTGCATTTTCATCTGGCTACCAATACGTAGAAGGGAATTGGTCATGTACCAATATAAGGACAAGCTGCACATCGAACAAACTCAGCAAAATTGCGAGCAGCTATAAGATCGCCATACCCCTTCGTCTACCTATGGAATTTAACCGACCACACCCTCCCCCACATGGACTCACTTCTTTTTCTGAGACAGTCCTCAAGTGTGGCGTGCATCTCCCACTCCATCCATATATAAAATCGATTATTGATTACTATGGGGTCGTCCCTTTTCAATTGACCCCTAATACCTATAGATATATAGTAGGTTTGTATATATTGTACCATAAACTAGGTTTAGAAACCCCTTCACCTGAAGAATTTGCTTGGTTTTACTAAGTGAAATCAAACCCATCAGATCTTGGCTTCTTCTATGCGAGCAAATGGTCGAACCAGGCAATAAAAATGATCTACGGGGTTCGCAACAACATGGGAAAGTGGAAAAATCCATTTTTCCATTTTGACTATGCGGCTAACGGCTTCTTTCAGAATCCCGGTAAGTAGTCTTCCAATTTATCGTCTTTTTTTTCCATGTTTACTTTTATACTGATCGCATTCGAATGTCATCGCAGATAACAGGGATCGACCCGGAATTTCCAGGGAACAGCTCGCAAGGGTATATAAAATCAACGACCTTCCAATTGAGGAATTTAATTGGAAGGTACTAGGTACTTCGAATAACCTAGTCGCTTGCGGTCTACTTCCAAAGGGAGCCGTTTTCCCAGACCCCCCAGTTCTCTCGTCTAAGCCATCGAGCTCGAAGAAGAAACCAAGGAAAAGGACGGATTTAGGTGCCTCGTCTTCAAGAATTAGAAAACGAAAAGCACCAGCCACACCTCCACGCTCAGAACCTTCATCTCCAGAGACAGTGTCACCACCAGCTCCTCAACCAGCTCCACAAGAAGAAGGTAATTACACGTTCAGTCTAATTACCCTTAAACTATATCTCCTCACTCACTAACATATCTGTATAGAGATGGTCATTGGTAGCGGCTTGCGAGCACCACCTTCAACTCTCGGGTCCATGGTAAAAACCAAAACACCCGAGAGTACCCGGCCATCAAAAGGGAAGGAGAAGGTTGACAGCTTGAAGAAAAGAAAAGTTGCCTTCGAGGACTTCTCAGCAAGCTCGCCTCCACCACAGCCTCAGCCAACGAGTCATCCTGAACTACCCACCAAGGCTGCCACTTCTTCGGAACTGATATTGGCAGATAAGGGTGAAGAGCTCTTCGCACTCCTCAACCAATTACCAGAGAAGGCTGGTATGAGCGCAGCCTTCATTGATCGCTTCACATCTGAGGAAGACTGGGAGCGGACGAAGCGACGTTCTGCCAAGGTCGCTTTTGGATTAGCGATGAGGATGCTGGCCAATGTAAGCTTTTCTATCTCCTCCTCGAATGTATTCTCTTGGTGTTAACAATTAGATTTTTTTTTTTTTTTAGACTGTAGCTACTGTTGTCCTGATGCATGACCCGGTTCTCGAATGCTTGGAGAAGGCTGAGAAAGTTGAAGAGATAACGCAAGCGTTCGAGAACTCGGAGAAGGCTCGGGAGGAGGAGAGAACGGCCTTCAACTTGGAGAAGCAGCAGATGCTCGAGGACCTGGCCAAGGAGAGACTCGAGAAGGAGAATCTCGAGGAGAAAGTCAAAGAGCTTGAGAAGACCATTTCTGAGCATCCGGATCGCATGAGGGAAGTGACCACTGAGGCGGTTCACAAAGCTATCGAGGAGTTCAAGGCGACTGAAGTCAAAGAACTCGAAGATAAAGCTAATGATATCGCCTCGTCGACCATCATCTTCAATATTTTCTGCGAGCATCTGGATTTTGACTTCTCCATCCTTGGCGAGGACGTGGTCGAGCTCGTGTAAAGTTAGAGGGAGGATACCGCCAAGGCTGGGGATGGCGGCGCGAGCCCTTCTGCATAACTCTTTTTTTTTATTATTTTTAGAACAATGCGGGCTTAGTCCCCCTTCTTTTCTGTGCATGTACGGGTGACTTTCTTTTAATAAATATTATTATTTTTCTTATATACTCCTGCAAAATAATGAAAACACAATAGTAATTTTAACTAAATAGTCAATCACAAGTGATTGATCAGTACGCTTTTAGCGATTTGAATCCAACTAACTTAAAATGAGTTTTAAGCGTTAGGATAGGTTAGGTCGCTTAAGAA
>JXTB01000091.1:1031189-1093482 GCA_002914805.1 Parasponia andersonii
CAAGTTATTGCAGAAGTCACGGAACTCGTCACAGTCGAATTACTTTCCATTATCAGAAATTATGGTATGTAGTATACCATAACGACAGATTATAGTTTTGTAAACAAAATCTATCATCTTCTTCGCGGAGATGGTGCTTAAGGCCTCGACTTCTGTCCATTTTGTAAAATAATCGACTGCGACCACCGCATACTTCAAACCACCTCGCGCTAATGGAAGCATCCTGATAATATCAATTCCCCACACAGTAAATGGCCATGGACTAGTCATTGAAGTTAAAAGAACATGTGGTTTTCTAGGAATGGTCGCAAATCGTTGACATTTGTCACATCTCCTAGAAAATTCCAATGTATCTTTCTTCATAGTTGGCCAAAAGTACCCTTGTCGAAGAATCTTGTTTGCAAGTGCTTGCCCCCCAGAATGATTTCCATATATTCCTTGAATTTCCCTCATAATATAGCGTGCTTTTTCATCATTGATGCATAATAATAATGGCGAGCTGAAACTCCTTCGATAAAGCTTTCCATCCTGGATGACATAGCGAGCTGCTTTCATGCGAAGCCGCCTTGCATCATCTTTATTCTTAGGGAGATCGCCATTTTGTATATATCGCATTATGGGATCCATCCACGACGGTTCTTCATCAACTAGCATAATTACTTGGGTTCGACCTCGATACTTGGTGATATAAGAAATTCAACGGGAACTACCTTCAACAATTCTGCATCTTTCGTCGAAGCGAGCTTAGCAAACACATCTGCCCGGGTATTTTTAATACAAGGAAGAAGCTGAATGTTATAAGTGTCGAACATTAAGAACAACTGCCGCACCTTCTCCAAATAGGCTATCATTCTCTCTCCTCTCACTTGATAATCGCCC
This sequence comes from Parasponia andersonii, assembly GCA_002914805.1. NCBI lineage: Eukaryota > Viridiplantae > Streptophyta > Magnoliopsida > Rosales > Cannabaceae > Trema > Trema andersonii. Next base: position 1,032,069 of record JXTB01000091.1, read on the forward strand.
TTAACTTGACATACGACCAGCTGGGAGTCGCTATACATTTCAATTATTTCGACCTTCATTTCCTGTGCGAGCTTTAGCCCAGCTATCAGTGCTTCGTATTCGGCCTCATAATTCGACGCTGGCAATTTGAAGCGAAGCGCATAATGAATGTTGTGCCCTTTAGGACTGATTAAAACTATGCCCGCACCTACTCTATTTTCATTCGATGGCCCGTCAACATAAAGTTTCCATAACTTTGATGTATCTGAGGCGGATTTTTCGAGTACTCTTGTGGGAAGATTGACGTCGTATGTAAATTCTGCAATAAAATCTATGAGGGCATGCCCCTTTATAGTAGTGCGAGGTTGAAAATTGATGTCAAATTGACTCAATTCAACAGTCTACTTAAGCAGCCGTCCTGATGCCTCAGGTTTCTGTAAGACCTGTTTCAACGAGAAATTCGTGAAAACCCAGATGGAGTGAGCATGGAAGTAAGGTCAAAGTTTTCTTGATGCAATGATGAGTACCAGCGCCAATTTTTCCATTTCTGGATATCTGGTTTCAGCATCAAGTAATCTCTTACTTATATAATACACTGGTCGCTGAATATTTGCCTCCTCGCGAATTAATGTGGCAATCGTCGTATACTTAGAAACAGCGAGATATAGGCATAATTCTTGTCCTGGATTTGGCTTCGACAAGAGTAGAGGAGAACCCAAGTATTTTTTCAATTCTTGGAATGCCTGCTCGCATTTCTCCGTCCACTCGAATCTTTTTGATCCCTTTAACACCTCAAAGAAAGGTTGGCATTTATCGGTTGATCTGAATACAAACCGACTCAGAGCAGCTACTCTTCCTGCTAGGCTTTGCACATCCTTGGGTTTACGAGGAGATTGCATATCAATCAACGCTTGTATCTTCTGAGGATTTGCTTCGATTCCTCGTTGATTGATCATAAAACCTAGAAATTCTCCAGATCCTACTCCGAATGCACACTTCTGGGGATTTAACTTCATCTGGTATCTCCGGAGGATTTTGAACATCTCATCTAGGTGCTTGATGTGATCTTCGGCTTTCTCCGATTTGACTAGCATGTCATCAACGTATACCTCCATTGTTTTGCTAATTTGCTTTGCAAACATCATATTGACAAGACGTTGGTAGGTTGCTCCCGCGTTGATAAGTCGGAAGGGCATCTTTTTATAACAATATAACCCTCGATCAGTGATGAACGAGGTATGTTCCTCATCTAGCTCGTACATGGGGATTTGGTTATATCCTGAATAGGCGTCCATGAAACTAAAAATTTTATGCCCCGACGTCGCATCTACAAGCTGGTCGATTCTCGGAAGAGGGAAGCTATCCTTCGGACATGCTTTGTTGAGATCGGTGAAATCAATACACGTTCTCCACTTCCCATTAGATTTTTTCACCAAGACCGGGTTTGCAAGCCAGTCAGGATAGAAAGACTCTCTTATGAACCTGATTTCGAGCAGCTTCTCCACCTCTTCTTTTAACACGACGTAGCGTTCTGGATTCATGGCCCTTCTTTTCTGTCGTATAGGCTTCTTTGTCAGATCTATGTTAAGACGGTGGGATATGATCCTTGAATCAATCCCTACCATATCCGAATGTTGCCATGCGAAGACATCCAAATTAGACTTCAGAAAAGCGACCAATGAAGCTCGCACAGGTCCTTGAACCTCTGTTCCAATCTTTAAAGTCCTAGAAGACAGATCAAATGATAAATCCTCCAGATCTTCAATAGGTCCAGTTCTGACTTCTTCGCCTATTTCTCGAGGATCAAAGTCTTCGCTGGTCATTTCGATTGACGCTTTCGCTGATGGTTCGACTGACGCTTTATCTGACGATCTGACTGGAGCTTCGTTCGCTACCTCGACTGACGCTTTGTCCACTGCCACGACTGACGTTTTGCCCGCTGCCACGACTGACGCTTCGTCTGCTACCACGACTGACGCTTTGCTCGCTGTCTCGACTGACGCTTTCTTCAGCAGGTGGACCATCATTGTGCGAGACGTCGCATCCTTTGCTACAAGTTTTAGCGAGTTGTTATAACATGTCCTCGTATCATATTAATTTCCTCGCACCTCGCCTACCCCGTGTTGGGTCAGGAACTTCATTGTTAGATGGTAGATCGAGGTGACGGCTCGAAGTTCCCTTAATGTCGGTCTTTCCAGCACAGCATTGAATGTAGAGGGGCAATCTACCACCAAAAACTGGGTCATTATCGATGAAACCCTTGGAAAGGTCCCAACGCTGACCATCAGTTCAATCATGCCCATAGGCATTAGGCTATCACCAGTGAAACCATAGAGTGGAGTGGTGGCAGGTTTCAGGTCGCTCTCATTCAACCCCATTTTCTTAAAGGCGTCGAAGTACAAGATGTCCACAGCACTCCCGTTATCGACCAATACTCGCCACAACTGTGTGCTTCCACAATTAATTTTTATGACCAGCGCGTCATTATGTGGATAATGGACCTCCCTTGCATCCTGCTCTGTGAAGGTAATGTCCATATCCGATACTCGTTGAAGCTTGCGTGGTCGCTGCTCAAGATGCATGACGTTGGTTAACGGCTGCTGTCGAGCTTCTCGCGCATACCTGTCTTGTGCTCTCTTGGAATCTCCTCCAACGTGTGGTCCTCCGAAAATAGTTCACACCTCGCGCTGAATTTCTGGAGGTCGCTGTTGGTCTTCTTCTCACCTTTCGTCATTCTGCCTAGTGTACTGCCGTAATCGCCCCTCTCTAATCAGCCTTTCAATTTCATCCTTCAGGGCAAAGCAATTATTAGTATCATGCCCAATATCATTGTGATATCGGCAGAACTTGTTGGGGTCGCACTTTGTCCTTTCCCCGTTTCATCGGTTCTGGTTGTCGAAATCACTCTTTCTGGTCTGTGACTGCATAGATATGATCTATGGGTGCGTTCAATTCAGTGTGATTATTAAACCTCATGGGAGCTCTTGAAATCTCCTGCCTTTTGGGTCTAGGCTGATTCTCATTTGTCTGTTCATTATTCCTCTTGTTTTTCTTATTACTGTTTTTGTTGGTAATGACCACATCTTTAGTCGCATCTTTCCTTCCTTCTTTTTTAGTCTTTTGAAGATTCTCGCGTGAAGATTCTAGCCTCATATACCGACCAACTCTTCGGTAGAAGTCTTCAAGAGTTCTACAGTCTCGCTCAAGTAATTCCTCCCAGAGTTTAGTTTCTGGTCGCACCCCAGCCATCATGAGAGTTAGAACTCCTCCTTCAGGTGGGTTGTTGACCTTTGCTAACTCTGAGGTGAATCGATTGAGATAAGACCGTAGAGTCTCCTCTGGACCTTGTCGGATCACAGACAAACTAACAAGTGGAACAGTGAAATTCTTTGTAGCTTGAAACTATCTCATGAACACCGTCTGTAATTGTTGCCAGGACGAAATTGAGCCGGATTTGAGTCCTCGAACCACTTCTTCGCTGCTCCCGAGAGTGTTACAGCGAAACATCTGCAACGTGCATGATCACTAACCCGATATAGTTCCATCAAGTCACTGAAGTGATCCATATGGTCCTGTGGATCAGTTTTCCCATCAAAAGTATTAATGGTGGGAAGTCTGAATCCAATGGGAAGGGCTGCAGCTCGAACCTCCTCGCTGAATGGTGACTGACGATACCCATCAGCGAGCTCATCGTCCCAACCAGTAAGTGCGTCTAACGCAATCCTTAAATTGTGAACATCGACGTTCAGAGGGAAAGCATCATCCCTCGCTGGCGGCACAGACGGCCTTCGTTCGTTATCCTGATGCATGGCGGATTGGTTAGGTAGAGTCTTCTGCGATCTGTGAGAGGAATCCAGTGAAATAGTGCGACGAGACCGACTTTGGTCGTTGTGATGCGATACGGATCAATCATGACTACGTCGTCGCTCCAAATACTGTCTTAGGTCTGCAGGATCTCGTCTCGATTCTCTGCTGATTCTTTTGAAGACGCTTCTCTATGGTCGTCCTTGTTCACCGCTCAAGCGATCTTGACTATTAGTGAATTTATGAGAAGGTTGTACACGATCACGGTTCGTACTTGAACTCTCTGTACCAGATTCTGGAGGCAAGTTTGCGACCTTGCCTTTTCCTTTGGAGATGCGATCTTCATGAAGCACTTGCTGAGTTCTTAGCTGGCCGAGTCTTCTCGTCTCTAGGATCTGTATTCCTTTCTTAGGTAATTAAGCAGGACGTTCTTTAGGACGTTCGTGTTGTGGTGGGGTCACCATCTGCCCTTCAGCAAGTCGTCGCAGGGTGTCATTGATCTGGTTAGTGACTTGCTAAAGGTTCACTAGTGTCTCCTCCATACGATCCTGTCTCTGAGAAAGGTTTTCTGTTGCAGTCATAGTAGGCTGATCCGGAGCAGGGTCTGCCTGTGTAGCAGTAGTACTTTGAGGTTAGTTTTCGCTAGTTCCAGTGACTCTGGTAGTATTTCTAGTGTTTGCCATTATTAAAAAAAGTAGAATTTGACAAACTTTTCCGCCGGAATAGTCCTCCTTCTAGCGCCAATTGTTAATGGAGGTTTTATCAACAATAAATTTAGAAAAAATTAAGATATGTGGCTTGTGTGAGTTGGGTTATTAATCAAAGCAAATAAAGAGAGAAGATTTTATAGTGGTTCAGCTCCAAAAAAGATGAGCTTACGTCCACTGTTTTTCACTATTTTATGAAGAATTACAAGCAAGATAAAATTACAATGTCTCGTCTGGAAATCTCTCTCAAATTGGGAGTCGGAATTTCGAAGTCTGAAAATTGGAAAATTGGAAACAACTGGAATTCCCCCGTCTAGAACATTGAGTCCCCTTTATATAGATGAGGGTAACCCAATGTTCTTAATTGTGAAAACGGGTAACTATACAATCGGGTAATACAATTCAAGTAACAACATAATTGGATAACTACTCAAAACGGGTAACTGGTTGATCATAAATAGAGGACTTTTATTTTCCTTTCCTTACAGGTTTTCTGTTTGACAAAACATAGACTTGTTTTCCTTTTCTTTCGGAAGAGGTCGTTCACAACCTATACAGAGAAGGTCGCACATAACTTATGCAAAAGAGGTCACACGACTACATGGAGGAGGTCGCATGTAACCTAAGCGGAAGAGGTCGCATGTAACTTAACCCTTATGCGACCTAACATAGGATTTTAGACCGCACAACAGATTGCAAACCCAGACAATTTGTACAATGGCTGGCCAATGCTCATGTCAGGAGATTTAAAAAAATAAATAAATAACACCGCACCGTAACCTAATTAATATGTGTCTAGTTGTATCTTTCCATTTGACTTTCCCGCAACCTCTTCATATATAGAACTTTCCTTTCCTTTCTAAACACTCATTTGACAGCTAGCTATTTCAAAGCTTTCATTTTGTTTCGATCATCAGTCAGCTGCTGTCATGCGTGCATTTACCTAGTTTTAACTTACAATAATCGACATAGTACTTGTTCGATCATCTAGAATTGTTTTTTTTTTTTTTTTCAATTTATCAATATTAACGAGTATTTATTATGCCAACACTAGGTTAATAGATGTGCAAGAACCACGTATAAATTTACAAATGGACCTACAATTGTAGTATTAAGGCATACATTATACAAGAAAACTCAAGTCTTATATATACAGTCGACTGATTGTCCTTATGTTGTATTAAATCATGGAAGTGCCTCATTATCACAAAGTCTAGACGCAAATCTTTTTGACATGATAGGTAAATCCCCGCACGAAATTGGTTGTCTATATATATATATATGTTGATGATGCAAGTCAGATTTATTTTGATTATTGGGTTAGTTATAACAAAGCAAGGGGGTCAAAGTCCACGGAAATTGCTAGACTTACGTTGCTGTTCCTTGAAAGTAAAACACTAAATAAAAAAAATAAAAAAGAGGGTACGGTATAGCGTCTTCTTTTGATTACCTATCCTAATCTACCACAATAAAAGGTTTGATTTTACCTTATCTATTTTAAATAACCTTCTAATATCCTAGAAAAATCCATTTTCTGTTGATGCGCAGCATTCTCACTTGATTTGATTTTTATTTTTGTATTCTTAGTAATCCACGTGAATTATTTGGAATTTATTTCGCAATCCATGAACAAGAGCATTGTTCGATCGGTTCAATTTCTAGTAAAATCAAGAAGGCATAGGCAAGCGTGGCACCCGTTTCTTTCTTTCTGTTTTTTTTTTTTTGTTGGGTATAAGGGAAACAGGCAGCAGAAATTTCATCAATAATAAGATTTTACAATAAAGCTAAGACTTTTATCACTCCATAACCGATCATTCGTCAAGGATATAACTAATAAAATTCTTACTCTTTTTATTCATATGCAAGATTTCTTCCATCTTGCAACTTTTGTTCATCATCCGTAGCGCATACAGCTAAAGAAATTCTTCATCTTTGTATAAGGCTATGTTTGGTTGTGTCGCGATCCAAATCCCGGGCCAGAAGAGGAATTTCACAAGTGGAAATTCATAATTTCTTTTATAAAATTTTAGAAACTTCAATTTTTCAGGAAAAAAAAAATGACAGTAAGTTTAAACAACAGTTTCTATAACAATTTATAAAAATAATTTAAAATATAAATTCTCATAGTTTATGATTACTACTAGAAATAGACTGCTAATAATAATAAATAAATATACACGTACATCACTGTAAGAAGAAGGCATAGTAGGAAATACAGGCTAAATCTAAAGTATGAGCCTTAAATATTATTATAATTCCAAGATTAGTATCTAAGTAATTACCAATCACAAAACTAGGATAAACTTCTTCTTGAATTACTTCCCTCCGAAGTTGCCCAAGTCGCACTGTAAATCACCTGAGAAGGGAAAAAAAGGGGGCGAACATTCACATGCTCAGTAGGAATTTCAATTACCCTTTTTGGTATAAATGCAACTTTTCAAACCTGTATGGTTAGCATCTTTGCAAAGTAATCAAAGATCATAAGTAATCATGTTCATTATTGTACATATCATAAATCAACTAAGTATAAGTATATACATAAGCTCTCATCCTCTCATCACGGTCCTGTAATACCTCTGTAACAGAGGTACCCAGCATCCTGACACTACCCAGATGTGTGTCAGCAAATCCTGCGCAGGGACCTAGGTCTCTCACCTAGCATTGCAAAAACTCACCAACGATCTAAATGATACTAAAAGGGAACTCAAGTACGTGATCCTATGGTAGGTACAACATGTCATAGAGTGTGTAATAACCATGCATCAAGTATATTAAGAAATCATGCTTTAATACTCATTTGGTATTATTCTGGGATTTACAAAAAATCGGGCAGCATAACGGCTGTATTTTCCCAAAACTAAAATTTTAAACCTGCATAAAAACTATACAATCCAACCAAAATAATCCAATATATCTCAACAGTTCACAATCTTATTAATTATCCAATCAAGCCAATTAAATCTATTAAAATCGACAATTTTAAGAAATAGGTCATAATACACATTTTTATCAAAACAAGGATAAAAACTTGGTAATTGAACCCCTACCTCACTAGAATAGTGATATCATGCCAATGGGTCCTCAAGGTACCGTTAAATGATCACTCGGAGGGTCGAAAACTAATTTTAAGCCCTCGATCGCTCACTTGTGAAAAATCAACTCCTCAACGGAGCTTCGAATCAACAAACAGATCTCTTTACAGAACTCCAGTACCCAAAATAGCTAGATTAGATATGTAATTCGACCAGCTCAGATCTAGGCCGACACCATATCGGTGTTACGCAAAACGAGACAAAATCTAAGCTGTTAGATATGATTTTTCATGTCGATCACCAACTATAGTTAACACATATATATATATATCAAACTTTACCATTTTCCAAGTACATTCCAAAAATGACATCAAAAATAAAATCTAACGGTCGGATCAAAAGTCGAACACGAGCTCAAAAATACACAAAAATGGCAACTTTTAATCCGGAAAAAATGGGATCATGTAATATATACCTTGAGGTTCCTATTGACGACACAAACCCAACGAGTCCAAGAACACGATCTGAAACAGCCCGAAATGATGCCGAAAATTCAAAGTCCTTCGGGGCCCAAAACGGCGTTTCTTGGCGACAAGAGGCTCGGTGGTGGCTATGGGCGGGTGGCACGGCAACTGGTGGCGTGGGGAAGCTCTGCCGGTCATTTGTGAGGTGCGACGATGGCCGGCAGTGTGTCTCGGATGGGCTCGGTCCTTTGGCGGCTCGACGAGAGAGACAGAGAGAGAGAGAGAGAGAGAGAGAGAACGAGCGAGAGACGAGAGTGAGAGTAAGAGAGAACGAGCGAGAGATAGAGTGAGTGAGATCGGAGAAAGCAAAACAGAATGAGAGAGACGAGAGTGAGATCGAAGGAAAGAGAGAGAGTGAAAAAAATATCTCTTTTAAAAAAAAAAAAAAAAATTGGCCAAATGACCCTTTTACCCTTGATAAAAAAAACGAGATTTTTACATGTAGAGTGGAAAATGGGAGGGAAAAAAAAGTGTGAGGAAAACTTGGAGAGAAATTATTAAAAAAAATAGTGGTTGAGAGCACTCAAAATTCAAATTGAACTGAGTAAACAGACTAATTAATCCAATTCAATTGTCAAAAATTGGATATCTAATTATAATTAAATTGAAATAGATGTTAAACTCTAGATATTAATTGGATTAATTAGGTTGACGGATTTCTTGTAAAAAATCTAATTAGAACTAAATCAATCCAAGCTATAATAATTTATTAAAAAATTGAATAATTCAAGTTTTTTTTTTACTTGTATATCTTTTAATATAGATCTATACCAAGTAGACTAAATAAAAATCTTATCTCAATTAAGTAACATATTCCTTTCCTTCCTTCATAATTTGCCACCTCTTAGAGTTTAGAACCTAACAGTTTCATTATGTTATATAAGTTTTGATTTTTCTTTATTAGTTTGAAATATATTGGAAAAAGTCCCAAAAAAATCGGCACATAATCTTGCAAAAACTAATCAAATCCAATTACAAATTAGATTGGATTGGATTGATTTTTATAGGCAAATTAGATTATTTTAGATAATAATTTTTTAAAAATAACCTACAATTGGATTGGAATATTACTAAGATAAGTTAGATTCTAACCGAAGAGTACCTCTAATAGTGGGTAGTTTGATAGGAGAGACAAGATCGAGGGAAGAGAAAAGTAGATGAAAAAAATTGGGATAGAGCTCACCTAGTATTTGTCCCCTTAAATAGATAGAGAAAAAGGAAAGAAAAAGTTATGTTAATTAAAAAGGACTTGAATTATTAAACTACCCTTATACACCAAACTTTAAACAAGAATAACAAAAGGGTGAAGTAGTTATTTTAAATTAAACTAGTTTTCTTTTCTTCCTTATATCAAAGAACTATAGAATTGATCATAGGATTAGCCCGATGATAATCACTCACTTTCAATATTGAGGTATTAAGTTCAAATCGTCCACCCAAATTTTTTTTTTAAAAAAAAATTATTGAAGAAAATACACTTCTTTTTCTATTCTATATATTTTCTCTCTATCATTTTCCCCCATTTTCTTTTATTAAATATGTCCTTTTTCTATAGTTATTTAGTATATACTATATAAATAGGAGTAAAGGAACTGGTTTATTTTAAAATGATAATTTAATCCTTATATTATTTTTTGAAAAAATTTAGTATGTCTTACTAGTTTAATAATTCAACTCCTTCATTAGCTATAACAATTACTCCTTCTCATTTTCCTTCCATTTTGGGGGAGAAGTTTTGGTAGGATTTAAAATTTTTCCAATCATTTTTTCACTCATACCGAACAACTTTTTTTTTTCTTCATCTTTTCTCTCATTTTTTATTTCTTTCTCCTTTTTCCTCTCTGCCAAATATAACCTAATAGTCGCTTTGTTATGCAGCCCACTTTTTTTGCTAATTAGTAATGTCATTTATAACGTAACTAATTTTGGCTCGTAGTTTAGATTGGTAGAAAATAAATAAATTCACGTTTTTTGATAGTACCATGCAGCTTCATCCAAATTATAGCATATCTCTAGCAAAAAGAATTATAGCATATCAGAATCGAAGCTAAAATTTCCGTTATTACCTTTTGGTCATTAATTATGAGAGAATTCAAATAGCCAATAAATGTTTGAGAAGGATATGTGAGAATCTCCAATAAATGTAATTGCATTGCTTGGAGATATATATGCCTCAAGTACTGGACTCTTTTTGCAGGATATTCTCAGGGAGGAAAATTTTTTGTGAAGGATAAGAATTTGAGACGGAAATTGGAAAATAAATAAAAACCCACGTGAGGTGTAATATTTTTGTACATGTAAAAATAATAATGGTCTTGTCACATCGCACTTAAATTTAATTACTCTTAAGTGTCTTAATTAATGGACTAAATAAAATAATATGTTCGAAAATAAAAAGTTTCTAATGTCTATATAACGGCCTCACTTCCTCCCTCTCATTTCAGAACTCAAAAAATCCCTGCTATAAGCCTAAGCAGAGCAAATCTTCCAATAAATTATCTATATAACATATACATATTAATACTATAAGGCTCTCGAGGTACTCTAAGGAAACGAAAAGAGAGATCAGAGAAAAATGGTTATAACTCTTTTATATGTATTAATCTTTCTTCTTACTCTGCTCTTATTTCATTTAGTGAAAATGAGATCAGAAGTACCCCGAAAACGAGCTAAGCTCCCTCCTGGTTCAATGGGTTGGCCTTACATAGGCGAAACTCTTCAACTCTATTCCCAAGACCCAAACACTTTCTTTGCTTCCAAACAGCAAAGGTTCTAAAAAATTTCCCATGTTTTTACCCCCTTTTTTTTTTTTTTTTTAAATTTCAATTGCTTGAATTGACTTTAGTGCGTTTGAAATGGTTGTGTAACTTTTGTGTGTATATGTTTATATGTATTATTATATTAATTCAGGTATGGAGAAATTTTCAAGACCCATATTCTGGGGTACCCGTGCGTGATGCTGGCGAGGCCAGAGGCGGCGAAGTTCGTTCTGGTGACACAAGCTCACCTTTTCAAGCCCACTTACCCCAAAAGCAAGGAACGCTTAATTGGACCCTCGGCCCTGTTTTTCAACCAAGGAGACTACCATATTCGACTAAGGAAGCTAGTTCAGGGCTCTCTTTCTCTCGACGCCATTCGCAATTTGGTAGCTGATATCGAAGCCGTAGCTGTCTCTGCCTCAAGTTCCTGGAGCAGTGGCCAAATGATAAACACCTTCCACGAAATGAAAAAGGTACATACATTTATATATTCATATTTTAAATATGTCACGTTTGTTATGCTCTGAAATATACCCGCCGTTTGAAATGTTACATATTCTGTAACTTAAAAAGCGGGGTCTTCTTTTAAATGTTCCATTCCATTTATGGTTAATTTTTTTGGGGGTATTTTGTGTTATTACGGTTTTTCTGATCGAGTACTGGTCAATTATTTTTCGAGGCATTGTAGTATTCTTTCGAAGTGGGTATACTAGCAATTTTCGGCCATTTGGAGGCTTGTCTCAGAGAAGAGCTCAAAAACAACTATAGTATAGTGGACAAAGGCTACAATTCCCTCCCTACCAACATTCCAGGAACTCCTTACAAGAAGGCCCTTTTGGTAAGTTTCAATTAATAATATCATACAAATGTTATCCTATTCCTAAAAGGTCAACTGTTTGACTAAATTGAATTGATATACCTGATGATTAATTTTGATTTTTACAGGCAAGAGAAAAGCTAAGTAAGATTTTGAGTGATATTGTTTCGGAGAGGAAAGAGAAGAAATTGGTGGAAAATGATCTGTTGGGTTGCTTATTAAACTCAAAAGATGATAAAGGAGAGGTCTTAAGGGATGATCAGATAGCGGATAACATAATCGGAGTGCTTTTTGCTGCTCAAGACACTACAGCTAGCGTCATGACCTGGATTGTCAAGTACCTCCATGATGAGCCGAAACTTCTAGAGGCTGTCAAGGTATGTATGAATATTAATTGTGTATACATGTTTAATATATATTTTTTCAATTAATATTAGACTCAATTACTATACCATGGGTGGGTATGCATGTTCTAGAGAAAAAGCGGTGGTCTCCCTCCAAAAGTCCATTTCGCGTCTTTATACCTATGATCCTTCAATTATTTAGTTATTAATATCGTTATATATAGTGTTAATTACTAATTTATTTTTGCAGGCTGAGCAGATGGAGATTCGTAGACTTAATGAAGAAAATAACCAGCCATTGACTTGGAGGCAGACTAGGAACATGCCAATAAGTTATAAGGTGCGTGTACGTATATGAAATGGAATGCGATGGTAAACTTTATCTTATTGATACTAGTAATGTTATTGTACAAGATATGAAAAAGAAGAAACATTAGGGACACGTGTTTTCATTATGTTCTTTTTTGTTTTTTTAGCTATACCATGGATAATTTTTGCTCCAACAGTGGCTAACAATGAGACGACATTATGTGCTTAATCAGGTTGTATTAGAGAGCTTGAGGATGGCAAGCATAATATCTTTTACTTTCAGAGAGGCAGTGGCTGATGTGGAATACAAGGGTAAGAAGAAATTAAGTGTCAGACTAAGTATTCTGAATATGCAAGTATATACTGAACATACCCTAAAACTAATACTAAATAGTAAAAAAGGGGTGTTCAAATACCACATATACGGCTTTTATCACACGACATAATTTCTTTTTTAATCACATGATGTTATTAATATAGGTGGCTCCACACAAAGCGACAGTTACTCGAACAAAATAACACTTCGTTTTTTTTTCCTATAGAAAATATGTCAGACTGTAGAACTTAATACAGTTGACTTTCGAATACGAATATTAAATTAACCTAAAAGATGGTATAGATATGTACGTACGTTCTGGTACTGAAAAGTTTAAAATAATATAATATTTGATTAGTCGGATCAATTTATTGTTCCCTATAGTTTCGGATAATTTGTCTCTTGTGAAAATATATATATATATATATATACTTAAAAAAACAAATGACTGACTTTGGACCCTTGTGAACAGGCTACCTGATTCCGAAAGGTTGGAAGGTGATGCCTTTGTTCAGGAACATTCATCATAATCCAGAATTTTTCACTGACCCTCAGAAATTCGATCCGTCTAGATTCGAGGTATGGCACCAAAAGCTACCAAATTTATTCTCTCCAATTTTAGTTTCTGACCAGCAAAAATTCAAAGAATGAGTTTTGAATGTAAGTTTTTCTATTTTTTTCTTTTATAAAAAATGTATGTAGGTTGCACCAAAACCCAATACATTTATGCCATTTGGCAGTGGTATACATGCTTGCCCAGGAAATGAACTTGCCAAGCTGGAAATTCTGATTATGGTCCACCACTTGGTCACTAACTTCGGGTACCATATTTTCTTTCTTTTTAAACAATTTTTGTTATCCTAATGCAATGTGTATAGATTTGTCATTAGTAGTCTGGGCAGGGAAAACCAAAAAAAAAAAAAAAACAAGAGATTTTCTATTATATTCTTTTTTGTATTTTTCTAATATCACTGTCTGATACTAGAAAATATAAAATAGAATAAAAAAAGAAAATATATTTAGCTTTCACAAAAAATAATAAACAAAGTCAACAATTTTGGCTGCAGCTAATTATAGAGGATTCCTTCCTTTTTTTTTTTTTGACTAAAAGAGAGCTAATGGGGTTTAATCTTTTAAAAAAAAAAAAGATATAAAGGTTATCTATCTTTTTCTTTATTTTTATTTTTTTACTTTCTTTTGTTTTGAATAAAGGGGTATATATATATATATATATGTATGTATATATCTTGGTGGTGAGTGGTAAAGGATCGTGGAATTATAGCTGGACTGACAGTAACACTTTGTTGGTTGTGGAATTTCAGGTGGGAAATTGTGGGATCGGAAAGCGGTATCCAATATGGCCCATTCCCTGTGCCTCGGAATGGACTGCCAGCCAGATTTTGGAGGGAATCTATTACTTGCTAGACTCCAGAATGGCTATTTCCCGAAAAAAAAAAAATATGAAGAAGAAGAAATAATATTTCTACAATTTCTCAAATTTTAGTCTATGATTTTCACTAGCCCCCTCAATTTCGAGCATTTATCGAGTTTTTAGCCCTCCCCACCAAATATTATCTGGGGCTTATAAGATAAGCCTTTTTTTTTGAGGTCCATTTCCTGTTTCAATCTCAATTTGATATTGTAATCTTCGTTAGTTTAGTGATCTATTATTTTTCTTCTTTTTTTGTTCTCCATTCTATTACATTACTAACAACATTTTTTTTTTTTTGTCTTTGCGAAAGATTAATGATGCTTTAACATTAACCTATTGTAATTATTTATTAATTTTTTTGTATAATTTATTTGGCATTAATTTCTGCTAGAACATTCCATGAATTATATGAACAATAGAATCGGAACGAGGACAGATTCCAGAAAAAATTTGATCCATGGTACGTATCCATAGCTATTGTCACGTGTCTTTGTCGCATAAGGGCCGTGCGGGTCTATTCCATAATAGAGTCTTTTGTGTCAGAGGCTGGGAAAGAGCCAGGTGTAATACCGTAATTGGTCAACCGAATCCGGATAATACTTTCGGCCGTACGGTATTCAGAAAATGCTCTTTGGCTGCAGACCGATTCCCCGCGTAGACCATTACATAAATGTGGCTACCTGACCTTGCTAGTTGGGGTTTTTTAGTTTTGAATTATGATTTTAATTTTGGTGCTAATTATGAAGATACTCCTTTCGGGGAGATAAAAATATGCATTAACTGAATTTGTCAACTCAATATTTGTAATAAATCAGGAACTTTAAAGCTGCATAACATATGCATAGCTCTCAGTAGCATGCGTATGATATTTTGGGGGAGAGGCAGTACCACTAATTTCCCCACCGTAGTCCTAAAATTAGGACACAGCTGTGCCCCAGTCACAGGTTTTGGATGACTTTTTTGCCATGCCCCCATAGTGTCACAGCCTTTTGCTCTACGTTAAAAGCGTTTTTTTAATCCAAAGCAAGAAGAAAGTTCACTACTTTTTTCTTTTCTGGCTAAGAATTTTATTAGAAATTGTTCGTTTTTGTCAGAAAGTTGTTGACGAAGTAAGTAAACAAGTCAAGAGTTACAACCGGACACGAATCCCGCCATCCATAACTCTAAATCCCCTGCCTTTGAGTGCAATTTGACGTTTTAGGCTTTGATTACCTAGCTTTGCTGAAGTTTTTCATATTAAAAAATCTCTTCTTGGGGAGACTTTGGTGTTTGGGCTGAAGTTGTTAAGTGAACTCGTGTTCGGCTCTCAACCATTAGGAACTTATCTCTACAATTGAGCCTTCCGGTTCACATACATGACTTGTGTCATCGAGCCCACTGCCTGCCACTACGCCCCGGAACTTGAAATCGTTTCTCTTGTTTCCATGATCCCCCTTAGGTACTATGAAAATGACACATGAAACTTGTTTAGTAAAGTAATTTTCAGTTCATGTTGTATTCAATGGATGAGTTTCCCAAATAAGTTACAGCAAAAAACGCCGAGTTTCTCCATTTTCATGTCCCTTCAGGGAAGCCGAAACTAGAAAAACGATCCCATGTTCCAGGATTTCCACTCGATTTGATGACAATAAATGTAATGCTATTCCTCGATTGAAAAAAAAAAATGGTGATAACTGACTGACTTATAGTTTATTCTGTAGCTGTATATAGTTCATTTGACTAGCCTCAGCTTCAACCTTTTGCTTGAAAATCGGCAGAAAATGGAGTATCATCCAATATAATATAGCACAAGTAGGAAAATTGAGGGAGAAAGTGTTTGGAAATGTCGATATGTGTGAACTATATGTTTCGTATAGTACAATCCGTATAGATAAGTACGTACTTATATCTAGGCATCATAAATTAATTTTACAGTAAGTAACAAAGCGTTACTTGAAAATCTTATATTATCTGAGATGCAGGAGATGTGTATTTGCGAATCGCTGCAACAATCTTCTCTTTGTCCCTAGTTGGGAAGGATTCCAATAAGACCCCGTTTTTATAGAAGTGGAAAAGGGGCACGGTCTGCATCAGTTTGTTATTCAATTGAATTAAAATGACAATCTTTTACGAGCAGCAAAACTAAGCCTCATGTATCATTGATTCTGAAACGTTAAGAGGAAAAAGAACATGATATGACTTTTAAGCATCTATGGAGGTCAACCATTTTGAGGATCTAATTTAAGTTTCTTCTTATGTATATTTGCAATAGTTCCTGTAAAACTCTACTTGAATTGATTCAAGCATAATTAAGCAAGCTAGGAAAGTTACCTTAATTCTAAGTCGTTCCGCAACCTCTGATTGTTCATCATATTCATCAATTACCTGCAGTAAATTGCAATTTAAGTTCAATGCCAAATACCCTTGTACTTCATTGGCCAAACAAAAAAGAATATCAGTTGAATATTCTATCAGTTGCCCGGTCAGCATGTGGGAGAGGGTATACAAAAAGAGCTGTTAAATCAGACATAATTAAGGACATTCAACTGATCAGTTCGATTGCATAATACTCACATTGTGCTTTAAGAAGACTACTGAAGCTTCTTCATCACCAGATCCCCTGCACAACTTTGCAAATCCCTGCTCTATGTATTTGCAGCTTCCACACGAAGTGCGATAAAAATCTACTACAACTAAAGAATCATCTTCTTTGGCCTTATCTAGGATCTTGAAGAACTCCGAGTCAGTCTTAAATTCTCTAACACAATCGACAGGACAAAGATCCTCATCTTCGTCAGAAAGATCTCCTTGATTCCAATCAGCTGCTTTGATTTTTACCCGTCGGATTGTGTGGCTAAGTGTCAAAGAAATTTTGCTCCTCATAAGCCATAATCTGGCATGACTTCTATCCTGAAGCGAGCTAGAAAATATAGAAGCAGCACTTGACCTGAGCTGTCTTTTTGTATTTGTTCTGAAACTGAACAAGGCCTTGCAATGAAATGCATTCTGCCTTTGCATGGCCACAAAAACAAACCTCTAAAATGGTCTATTTACCACTCAAGATTAAGATTTTCAGGATGGTCTTTTGGAAAAGGTAAGTAATGCTTTGCCAAATAGAGCAGGCTCTCTTTACTATCTTCTTTTGTTTTGCAACACCATTAACTGCTGAGTAATATAACAAATGTTACAATAGGCATAATAAAACACATATAATAGAGCCTTTTCCAAATTAGAAAATTATGCATCTGTGACCAATTTAGAAATATCCATCTAGTATCGGAGAGTCTGCATCAGAAGAACAAATCTTTTATCTAAATTATGGAGGGCCCAGAGACAGTGTTGAGCTCCGTCAACCACCAATGGTGGAAGATAAAGATCATTCACAGTGGAGAATTTGATGTAAAAAATAACTGAAAACATGTATCTGTATCATTGGCAGCTAGAACAAGCAATCACTTGCTTCTTCAGTTCACCGAAAAATCAGATAAAACTTTCTTCTTTTTTTTTTTCAAAAAAGATGTGGAATACGCTTGTCTTCTACATGTTATGCATATTTAGTAGCTTCCCAGAAAAATATTTCCCTGTTTCTCTTCTACGAAAATGCATAAAATATGGTCGAAATCTTTTGTTTTTTCACATCTTTGATACACACAAAAAAAAAAAAAAAAAAAAACACTGTGAACCACATATGTTGTATCTAACAAAGGAAACTATATGTTGTATCTAACAAAGGAAACGTCGTGTACAACATGGATCACAAGAAATGCATAATCACTCATCCTTGAAATTCTAGTTCATTGGCAGTTCTTCATATTTATTGACTTAATTAGCAACTTCCGATGAGGACGAAATAACTATAACGATTGTCATTTTAGGTTCTTTACTTCAAGTTGTTTATCTAGTAAAGAGTTGATGCTATTGCTCTCTGTGTAACTATAACGAAGATCAAACAAATTTTCTTGTTTCTAACTTATAATAGCCGAAAGTACATGAAGCTCCAATACTCTATCTCTCACAAGCCTCAATGGATAGAAAGTCAGCATTTTCTAAAAGTAACAACAACAACTGGACAAAATTAATCCTAACTGTTTTTCGATAATATAATCCTCATTGTTATAGGTAGAAAAGTAAGTTAAAAAAAAAATATGATATTCAGATTGGAATGACGCTGTTACCAAATAATAACAAATGCATGTAGTTCACTTGTGGCTGAATTGGAAGAGATAATTGGTGCTTACCTCCGGCTGTTGGTGAAGCGCGTCCTCTACCGTATCTGAATTCTGAGAGAGAACGAAAAATCTACGAATGGGAATGTCACACGATCTAGTACCATATCCACTTCTATGTTCCAGTGGGTTCAGATTGATTTGGACCTGGCCCAACATTTGAAATAACCGAGGGAAAAGTACATAAATATCTGTTTTCTTAAATATATTTTCATAAATACTCGTTTTTGTCTTTATTTCCCCAAAACCTATTTTTTTGAGAAATATGTATCACAAGTCTTTTATACATTTCATGAATAAAAAGTATATGTAAAAATCGGTATACATTTCAAAATGTAAATGTATTCAAGCTATAAATATAAACTATTAATAAAAATGTATGTTGTAAATGTATATCACATATATCTCACACATGAAATGTATAACTAAAAACTATGCATATTACATATATCTTACTCTTCTTCTTCCCTCCTCATTCTAGGGTGAGAACTATGCTAGCTTCCTCTCCTTTGAGCACGACAGTTTCTATTCTGGCCCATTTTGTAGCCAAAATCACTTTTATTTAGTTCAAATCATTTCACTTGACCTGAGTAAGCTTTATATACTTAAATTTTTTACGATTTTTTTGTATTTTAACAATTTTTTTGACCTAGAATTTGTTCAAAACAATTTACGATTAATTGTTGCAATTCCCGAGTAACGTGTAATCTCATTATTTTTTTTATGTATTTTTTGGTTGTTTTAGGTTTTAATTTGGTCGGAAATATCAATTTTAGCATCAAATCCATAGTATTGTTGCATTTTAGGTCATTGGAGGTAATTTTATTTTTTATTTTTTTATTTAATCTGAATTTTTTTATGTCAAATGTAATTATGATTTTGTGTATTTTTTGATTGTATTAGGTTCTAATTTGAATGGATATAGCAAGTTTAGCATCAAATTTGGAGTATTGTTGGATTTTAGGTCACTTTGACATGTGTGTTCTTTTAGTGCACTCTATGTATATATATATTGCGGATAAGCAAAAGAGGGGACACGGACCAAAGTGGTATATAGTTAAGGTATGAGCTATAACGATGATAATATGTACTTATTAATCTTTTGATATTTATATATTTTAACTATATATAGTTCTCATTATAATAATCATAGTGTCTATCTCAACCCAATTACATGAAGCGTGGTTTTTATGTGTTGCACATGATGCGAGACTTGATAAAAGATAATAGTTCGGTAGATTACATTAGATCTAATATAAGTATATTGATACTTTACTTTATTTGTCTAAAAATATTTAAGTTCACACATTTATTTTTCATTTTTAGTTTCAAAATTTGATTTGTGTTTATAAACTTATAATGTCGCGGCCAAGAAATTTATTCAGTGGACAACATCAATGAAATGCGTGAAGAATGGGTCGCAACCATAACTAATTATCTATGATTAGTCCCAATTGGTTAGACTACGTTCTTGGACTTAGTTATTGGTATAATTCGTCGAAATTATGTTGCAAGTGTTAGTGATATGCTCAAATATTAGGTTATAATTCTAATTTGTTAACTTTATGTATATTAGATAGATTAGTCTAATCTTGAATTAAATTAATTAACTTGTAAGTAGTAGTAGTATACATATATTGTGTTGTATTTGTTTATGTAATAAAACTTTAGTTATATATATTTATTTGTAAATTTATTTGAGTCTGGATATTATAGAAGTCGAATGAGACTGTTTATATAGGTTTTTATTATGCGGATTTTGTACATTGCTTAGGAGAAGGGAGAAAATTTTCCCTTAAGGGGGAGACTTTAGCTGTGGTTCAACATGAACCGCCATTAAAAAGCTACACAAACCCTGTTAACAACAGGTTATAACCCACTGTTAAAGGGAATAATTACGGCGATTCTTATAAAATCGTTGTAATTAATCATTATTCAGCAAATCACTGTTAAATGGAATCAATTATGGTAGTTCTATAACTGTTGTAATTGATAATTTTTTTACGACGGTTGATAATCACTATTGACGGTACTTTTTTTAATGGCATTCACATTAACTATGGTTATCAACTATCGTAAAATTGTTTATTACTGTCGTTGTTAACTGTCGTGATTTTCTATTTTTTAGTAGTGTTGTTTAGATAATTCAATAAATGTATTGAATACATCAACTAATCTAATAATTATCACACTTTTTTTTTAGTATTATCTAATGTGATATGTGAATTATTCTTTAATATTGATAAATAATTATACTTACCACAAACTGGTGTAATCCTTAACCATATTCTTTATCGAAGATGTAATTAATAAGTTGATATACCAATTTTTGCCCACCCAAACCAAAGTACTAATTATAAGCTATTGAAACTCAGACATAAATAAAAGAATTACTCACGATCTATCTTATAAGCCCTTATTCTTTTTTCGGTCCTCTCAAAATAATATTCCTTGACCAAATATTAAACTTACATAATAATGGTCTATAAATTATGTAAATGTTACAACAATAGTCCGTTTGTTATAAATTATTAGTTTTTAAATAAAGAAAAGTCATGAACAATGTATGTAATTGGGCATTATTTATTTTTATAAATCATAATCTCGTTCTCGGTCATAATTACCAAATTATTTGTTTTATACATAACTTATTGTGTTAAAAATTTTATTGTTTCTGAGAAAAAATAGCAATTGATGTAATAATTATATAAATCTTGGTAGTCTATTATCTAAATTGAATTTTAGAGCATAATTTTTTACCATAATTAGCAAATTATGTACTTTATAATGACTTATTTTTATTAAATATTTAATAGTTTGAGACAAAAGAGTAATTATTGTAATAATTACATAATTTAAGGTCCAAAATAATATAACAAGTATAATTCATGAGCTACTAATGTAATTAACGTTATTTATACATTAACTACTTGATCAAAGATGTTTCCCATGTTGTATTACGAAGTTGAGGCACACATTTTTACAAGACAATAACAAAATCTCACAGTTGTGCCCCGGATGATAGTTAGGCAGTTATTACAAGTAAAACGACCTATATCTACCTTTTAACGACTTGTGGGCCGGCCTATTTACGAACCAATAAGGGCCGGCCTATTTACGAACCAATAAATTTGATTTTATCCATGCTGATGACATAAGAAGATATTTTCTTTCTTTTTTTTTTTTTTTCTTTTTGAAATGAACATATGAAAGGAATCGGGAAAGGGGAAATGGATCCCAAAATGATAATTTTAGACAGTTCTTTAGATAATTCTTTTCAAGACAACTTTTTTCTTTTTTGACATCTTAAGACAACCATTTTTATTTTGATAAAATAGTTTTTCTTTTTTTTTTCTTTTTTGTTAGGTTTTAGCAAATTGTCGATTTTGATATTTCATTGTAATATGTGTCCAGTTTTTCAGTTATTATTAGCCCAAGTCGTTCACATCGAATATATGAACGGAATAACTCATTATCAAAAAAAAAAATAGTTACCGATATAGTTATTATATAAATGGATATAGTATTATCACTTGATATTCATATGCCAAAATAAAAACTAATCTACAAGGCTATTTAGCTATAGGAAAAAAAAAAATAAAACGGATATATAGTAACAAAGTGTTCAAAAAAAGATACATATATATAATACTTACTCTTCTTATTTTTATTTATATTAGGATGGGGAATTGAAATCTCAGTATCAGAAGTATGGACACTAATCAAGTTAAGCATGCATCACTTATTTTTATTTTCAATAATAGTAAATTGTCAATATCATTATGATTGGTCATAATACAAATAGATACTAAAAACAACTTCTTTATTACGAGTCTATTACTAAAAATCACGTTTAATTCATGTTTAGAAAAATCTTAAAATATTCTTTTATTTTCTGAAAAAGGAAAAAGGTAAAAAGTATACCAACGCTAACTTTTTCTTCAAAAAAAATATATAAAAACCAACTCTGAAAAAAAAAAGGAAAATATTGGTAAAAGCTAAAAAGCTTATTACACAAGCGCAAAAGATTACAATCAAGGTTTAAAATGTCACAATATTTGTCGATATTATCGCGAAAATATTTGTATTTTGAAATGTCAATATCGATATTGGGTAGAAAGATATTTTTTCTATTTATTCGTGAAATATTCATAAAATATCGACAATATCGAAGAAATATTGATATCAGTAAAATGTGGATAAAAAATGAGTTAATATCGAGATATTTACGAGTATTGTTGCTATAATATCGTTGACATTTGGAAATGTTGATGTTTTTTTCTTTCAAGTCTTCATTTTTTAAAAAAAAATATAGTAAAAAATATAAATAAATCATAATTTTCTCTCCACAGTGTGTTCGCAAAGTTTTGAAACTATTTATATTTATAATCCTAATAAAGAGTTAAATTCAGAATTGCAAAATGAAATCAATTTCTTTAGCTATGAAATATTTATTCGACCTCTTCAAATTAATATTGATATATTCACGCATATCTATCAAGATTTTTCAATAAATTAGGTAAATTTGGATTTACTGTTGGAATAGATCAGTTAACATATATATGACTTATGAATGATTATTTTTAGAACTATTCTGACATAATAACTTAAGAAAGATATTGTACTTTGGACCAAAACAAGAATTTCTCTTATGATTTTTAGCCTCATAGAAACTCATTTTTTGGTTTTGAATGAATTTAAATTTTTCTATATTATCGTTGATTTTTTATTTATTTTCAGTGTAATTTAGAACTAGTAATAATTGTATAATATTAATATGAAATATATTAAATAAAATAATATGATATGTATTCTAATTTTAAAATTATTCAACGATTATCATTTTTCTACTACAATGTATATTTTATTGTCTTATATAGTACCACTTGTTTTAACATTTTTCTAAAGTTTCTCTTAAAAATTTTGAGTTTTAAGACAAATTTTAGTAATTTTTTCGAATATCTTCGACATCGATATTGTCACTGATATTATCCGTGAAAGCAAACCTCAATATTGATATTTTAATCTTTGATTACAATTTCAAACTTCTTAAAAAATGAGAAAAAAAAGTGGATCATTAATACAATAATAGCAAGAACTGTAAGCTACCATAATTCTGTAAGAGAAGAAGATAACAAAAACTATCAGCAAATAATTACATTCACCTACTATTGGATAGCGTTCTTGGCGAGTAAACTATGATTCTAACACCAACTGAGATCTATACCCACTAAAAAGAAAACCAACCTAACCGCATTATCGATCTAAATCAAAGAAAAATTCTCAGATTCAAAATCTAGTAAATTGAAATTAAAACATATGCAGATCAAATATCAGGTAGTACAAAAATCCACACAAATATTATACTACAACTATGTCGAAATATGGACTTATTAGAAAATTAAAAGGAAAAAAAAAAGAAAAACTTTTCATCCTTGAAAGAGATCAGAAAGGATATGGGAGAAATAAGTGAGACTGGAGACGGAGACTAAAACACTCCCTCTCTGGTCTATTATGAGAGCGACAACT
The DNA here is from genome assembly GCA_002914805.1 of Parasponia andersonii. Classification (NCBI taxonomy): domain Eukaryota; kingdom Viridiplantae; phylum Streptophyta; class Magnoliopsida; order Rosales; family Cannabaceae; genus Trema; species Trema andersonii. The sequence continues at coordinate 1,055,826 of JXTB01000091.1, forward strand.
AAGTTTTTTTTTTTTTTTTTCCATCGATGACTTTTTAGTCAAACACTTAACTTGAAATGTCTAAAATTCCCTCATATATATATATATATATATATATATATATATATATATATATCAAAGCAATATTATCAAACACCCTTACTCCCCGTTTCTTTTTTTTTTTTAAATAATAATTCAAAAAACGATTTAATAATTCGTTGGGTTTAACATTTATAAAGACTTATTAATAATTCGTGTATTTGGTGTAATAATTTTTAAGTTCATTATTTTTTTTTCCAAAAAATTGTCTAAATTTATCAATATCTTAATTAGGACCATTATCATATTTGACCATCTTTTAAGCTTATTTTTAAAAAAAATATAAATTAAAAGAAAATACTTACGACTACCTAATTCTCATCCTACCCCATTAAAGATAATAGGTTTTCACGCATGTCCTTGGTATGACTCGAATCTATGACCGGAATCTCAGATAGTAAGTATTCTTACTACTTGAATGAACCTTAAGTGTTTTTACTACTTGAGTGAATCTACTTTGTCGACCATTTTTTAAGCATATGAGTAAACATAAAACAAAGTATAAATTATTTAGAAAATTAAACCTATTTTTTTTCAAATGAAAATTTTGGAATCCTAGGCTTGCCTCACGTCCTCATTATAATTAAAAACTCAGCCCAAAAAATAAAATAAAATAAATCTATGTAAATTCAACTAGAATTAAAAAAAAAAAACTAGATCTAAGTTTCAAATGAGATCGTTATATTGGGAGCCAAGAACCAATCCGTCAACTCATGGTCATCGTCGTTGATTTTGTATTTGGATGACGCGAGCATGAAGGTGGTGATAGCGTTAAAAGGATGGGCCATGAGCATCCCCTTGGCTTGCAACCGTGATCGCGATTAACAATGCTGTACATAGCAATGTCAATAATTTTGGATATGCTAGAAAAGAAAATATTTGGGATTTGTTAAAATAAAGATATCTAAGTAAAGTTAGTTTTGTTAAATTTATATACTCATTTTTATCAAGAAGAAAGCATTAGTAGAAACTCCCTCAATCCTTTCTCTCTTTCTCACTCTTTATCTTTACTTGTGTCTTTTCCTAATTAAAAAAAAATAGTGGTGTCTTGCATGGAGACCAAAGAAAAGGTCTTCTCTTCTCATTGTCCAGCCTCTTCTCTTTTATCTTCTTCTTCGTCTTCTATGTTTTCTTTTTTTTTTTTTTTTTTTTTTTTCAGTTTTATTAATTTCGGATCTATATCTAGTCTGTAGTACTATATTTTATATAGATTTTAGTCCAGTCTAATTTGAAAAATTTTCTCAACTCTAAATTTGTTTAGTAACTGATTTTTGTTTCTTTTATTTTCTATGGACATGTATTTCAATTGAAGTTGGTTTCATATAGTTTATCCTACTAAGAACACGGCCAAGAGCAAGTGTTGAAGGTAATAAATTCCTAGTAGTCTTTATCAGTTTCTCTTAAAAAATCCAGATAATACATATATTTGTTCTTAGTTGTGTTGTGATCTATTTTTCGTCTCTTTTTTTTAAGAAATTTAAAATTATAATCCTGATGCTTATATTCAAATTTGAAGATTTTTATTTCGATTAATGGTACTTCGTTGAAGAGTCTGTTTATATATATATATAAATAAATAAAAGAAAAACTCCCTCGTTCATTACAAAAACATTATTGTCAATTTCATAAAGGAAAAAAAAGTAGAATTTGACCAAAAGGACTCTTTTTAGTTACAATAGACATTGTTTTTGTTATGTTCCCCCCAAAAAAAAAATTACCAGTCTTAAAAAAAAAAATCATCGTTCAAATGTGATCTCATCCCAAAATTAGTCCTAATACGATCCAAATCCAATAAAAATGCCAATTTTCCCGTACCAATTATCAAGCATAATAAAACAGCATATCCAGTATACTTGGTCTTCTTGACTGAATGTAGATCACACTCGCTTCATTTCGACGGCCGCATGTAAAAGATCACGGCATAGTCAGTTCGCCACTGCTAATCGGATGTCATCTACGTCAAGCTAAAGGGAGTACAAATTTATTTCCTACGTGCTAGAGTAAATCACGAAAACCGACCAATACCAACAAACTCGTCATCCTATCCAATTTGAAAACAAATTAACCTTCTAAAATTGGGAAAAAAATAGGGCGCTTCTTCAATGCCTCACTTCATTTTAAGGTGCCTGATAAGTTTTATAATCGTCGGATTGTCCATAAAGTAACTTTTACCTGATCTAAAGGCTATCAATCAGGCTAGTAACTGATACTTGTATTCTGAATATTTTAATGAAAATTCATAACAGTTGGGTTATCTCATTTTTTATGTCGTCTTCTTCATCCTTTTTTTTTTTTCTCTCTCTCTCTCTCTAGCTCGTTTTATAAAAACCCTAATTCCATTCCCGAATCTTAGCTTCTAGCTTATACAAAAACTTCCTCCTTTCTCCACCTAGTCCCGCCACATACCAACTTTGGCCCTAGTCTTCTTCTTCGCGCATTTCGGCCCAAGTCTTCTTTTACAAAGGAATCGAAATCAAATACCCAAATAGAAGAACATCTCAAAAAAGTGAAGTAATTTGGGAATAAGTCTTATCTTTCAGATTTTTGTGACTTTCTATCTAATTAGTATTGTCCTTAATTCACTATTTTTATATACTTGTATATATATATAATAGCTCTTATATGAACTAAGAAAACCCAACAAATGCAATGTTGTTTGTGCCATTTTTTGTGCTTTATTTTTCATTTTGTTTTATGCCTTCTATTTGTTCGATAAAATTTCTATGTGAGCGGGTTTGCGCTAGTTTGAGTTCTTGGCAAAATTTTGACATGGGCAATACGTTTTTATAGCATTTACTTTTTCTTATTTTTAAATTTTCTAGTATAGAGCAATACGATAGAACTTATAAGTTAGTACAAACAATTTTGTTATATTGAGTTAGAATCTTCATCCGAGCAATAGTCCTTTGTTGGGTTTTTCTGTGCTATAATTTTGAGGCTTTCTGCTCCAGACCCTTTGAATTATTTAAGATATATATAACTTATATTTCGTGTCTCGATTCTAAATGAGGTTAAGCAATAAGTTGAAGTTTTGGCCTTCGTGGCTTGTAATGGCACTGATGTTAGTTTTTTGGATAAGTGAAGATGAAATGATATAACTTGAGTAATTTTTTCGAATATATTTGTTGGTTAATGTAGTTAAACCAGTGGACAACTAAGAAAGTAAGTCTATTTGATGAAACATGGACATTTACAATCAAATTTTTTATTAATATCTTTTTAGGATAAGTTAATCTCCTGAAGTTCTTTTAATTTCATGGGTTAGATTATCCAATGCTCTTGATAGGGTCAATTGTTTGCGAAACTCCTGTGAAATATATTTCTATCAATTTCTTGTGCTAATAAGTTTTTTTTGTATTCATTGTTAAAACGTTTTGCTATTCAATTGTTTGTGAAAATGCCCGTTAGAAATTTAAATTTTATGAGTTCCTTAAAAATTTCATGATTCAATCTGAAAAAATCTTACGAGCTAAGGATCTTTCCTTTTCATATTATTATATGGCATATTCTGTTTTACATATGCTATATTCTATTTTACATATGGAGACTCTAGAATTCACTGTTTTGGGAAGGCATCATTACTTTGTTCTTGCCCTTCACCTGCGATTGCTGCCGCTTGATTCATTTTCCTTTCTTATCCTTTATATATATATACACACATAAATGTGTGAATAATTTATCAAATTTTGTATTGTCTATTGGTTAGAATGGCTTTTCATCTTCTTTTTTCTTTCCTTGTTTCCTCTCAAAAAATTTCATATGGGTTTTCTTAGATTTTTCTTTTTCCTATATGCTTGTTGAAAAAATGTAGAGTAAGTAACCCAAAAAAATAATTATTAAAGAAAGAAGAAGTCGTAGGTACGCTGGTATATACTTTGTCAGTGGTTTTATAATGAAAAGGATTGTGAAAAACGACGTTATCCATTCATTTTCAGTCTATATTTATGTACACCTAAAAAGGGAAACACAGTTTTCTTGTTGTGTTAACTTTCACTTTTTAATTTCTTGAATCTTCAATGGGTATGAATATTGGAGCTTTTAGGTAAGTTTTTATCGTCTTTTGGGTAAAATCTTCATAAACCAAAAACAACTTAGGGCAATCTCCATGTTGTTGATTTGGTCTATAGATTATATATGTATACTACTTAATTGAATCAGAAACTTCTACTTTGCTAGCTCCTTGTTGTTTCTAGTATTAGTTGGTCTATTATGGCATCAATTATATGTTTGGAGAATAGTAGAGGCACTGCAGTAAGAAGAAGTGTTGGAAGAGAAAAAGGGTAGTGAAAAAGTTGAAAGTCCATCTATTAATGTACTTAATGAATTCTTTTAGTAAAACTTCTTTATTTATGTTTCTTTTTTCTTTTATGAATTTTTTGTCTTGTGGATTTGGTTGTTATTCATAAAAGAGGGAAATAGAAGAATGCAAGTCTCAGAACTGAGCTCGTTTTTTGTTTTTCAAATTCAAGCTTCCTTCAGCTGGACTGACTGGTCAATATAATCTTTGAATTCAATTTTTTTTCGGAAATGAATATTGATATATGGTAGCGTTTGTTCTGCTCTGTATATTAAATGGGTTTTTGTGATATAAATGACAAATGTTTTACTGCACATTGGATGTCTAAATCAGGTTAATGGGAATGGAAGTGCTTTTGGTTTTGAACTATAGTAGAAACTATTACAATCTATCTTTTATCTATATCTTTAAAAGATAAAAATAACCTTAAGTCAAATATTTGCGATTCGCAATATGCTCAGTTACTAAGGGAGAAAGGAGTTGGTATCAGAACTATTATGTGTCCAAATGATAATTCATAAAATCGATAAGTAAACACAAGCCTATTCTAATGCACTTGCTTTGTTCTTCTAAATTAGGCTGCCAGATCAGAGCAAAACTGTCACTAATATTTATATATTAATAAATGCTTTTGTAGTCTAATGACTAAAATTGTCTTTATTTGCAGGCCACAATCTGACTTTGTTTTCTAGACATTGGGGTTTGATTCTAAAGTACTGCAACTAAGATGGCTTTGTCTTTGCTTGTTCAAATAATTATAAAGCACATGAACTTCTTTTACTTGAAGCAAATTTGCGACGTGAGAATCGCTTTTTGCTTTTAACCCAATTGAGTTCTAATAAATGATTCTCTGTATCTTTTTTTTTTTTTCTAAAAGAGATTCTCTGTATCCTAATCTATCATCTAAAAAATCCATCTGAATAATAAACATTTACTTTTTTATCTTGTTCTACTTGACTCATTAATTATTTATTTTCTACTACAAAAATGTTACTTAGAAAAAAATGATGGTGTTTTGAGATAAGCTGGGTAGTCTTAAACTTAGTAGGTATATATATTAGTTACATTAGAGTATAATATATACCCTGAGATATAATGAATTGATCTAACAATATTTGGCAGAAAGTTTCAACCACTTCACTTGTATATAATTTTGGTATTCTAGATTTCATTGTTTGAACAATATTCGTTTTTTTTTGGAAAGGATGAACCATACTCGATTTAATTTTATTGATTCTGAAGTTTGTGAAATCCTTTTAGACGTTGTATAAGCAAGATGTCTAAACTTTGATAACAAATTGGATAAAAATACCTAATTCAATATAAATCAATTTAATATTAGTTGAAAAAACTAATGGAAGTAAAAAAAAATTTAAAATAGAAGAATAAAAGAATGTAAACTTGAAACTATGTATTATGACTAATAATTATGTCAAGATAAGAACACTACAAATATTACATATATCATCTTATCATTTGTCAAATTTTTTAACTACTGAGAACTCATCTTATCATTTGTCAAATTTTTTAACTACTGAGAACTCGAATAGGTGGTAAGAGCTCTTGTCCCTCAATTGGTCCTTGAGTTTGAGTTATCGTATTATTTGTTTGTAAACTCACTTCTGTTTTTCATGCAATAAGTCATGAGTTAGATTTTGATAGCCACAAATAACTACATAGCAACATAACTATCTAAGTGAGCCTGTAAAAACCTATTTTTTAAAGGGGCAAAATGGTCTTTTGACCAGATTTAAAAAAAAAAAGATTATATATATATGTTTCCCTTTCTCTCTCCTCCCTCTCGTTTTCACTCTCCTCCCCCCCTAAGATCACTCTCTCTCTCTCTCTCTCTCTCTCTCTCTCTCTCTCTCTTTCTCTCTCTCGTCTCTCTCAGCCAAAGGAAGCCGCACCGCCGTTCAAGCTCTGTCTGACCTAGCAGATCACCGATGAGTCTCCTCCGCGCCACCACGAGCCGGTCACCAGCCGCCGGAGCAGCCACCATCGACAGAGAAGACGAAAGGGGCCGTTCGGACTTTTTGTCACCGACGAAGATTCCGACGTCCATTCGACTCTAAACCGGTCCAGTTGGATTCGTATCGTCGCAAGGATCGTAAAGGTATATATATCTCAACCCCATACTATCCGGATCAAAAATTGTCATTTTTGAGTATTTTGAGTTTTTGAATTTTAGTTTTTGATCCGGCCGTTGGATTGTGTTTTTGACTACATTTTTGGAATGTACTCGGAAAATTGAGAAGTTTGATATATATATTGTGTGGTTTGGTGATCGGCACAAAAATCGAGATCGGATGGTCAAGATTTTACCTCGTTTTGTGTGCCACCGGTCCGGTGTGGGCCCGGACCTGAATTGGACAAGTTATATGTCTAACCTAGCTATTTTGGGTGCTAGGAATTCAGTGAAGAGGTCCGTTTGTGGAATTGAAGCTCCGGTGAGAAAGTTGGTTTTTCGCAAGAGAACGATCGAGGGCTTGGAATTAGATCCCGACCCTCCGGGCGATCGTCAACGACACTTTAAGGACTCAATAGTGTGGTGTCGCTATTCCGGTGAGGTAGGGGTTTAGTTACCTTCATTTTATACTGTTTTTGAGTTAAAACTTATTTTCTGCAGCATATAAGAACAAGTGTGTTTTTAATGATTTGAATTATATGTGATGGAATCTGGTTATACGATATATACTGTACTGCTCTGTTGTGTGCAGGTTATTTTGGGTATATCAAAAATAGAGCCGTTATACTGCCCGTTTTTCTATAAAACCCTATTATACATGTTTTACTGGAAAACCAGAGTACTTACACTTCAGTTCTGTATTGCACGTGTCATAGGATCATACATGAGCACCGTGTTAGCATCATGGGTTTTACAGTGTGGCGCTGCATGCCCCACCATCGGTGAAAGTCCGTAAACTCGTGCGAAGTCTTATTACTTCTGATTACCTCTCTATTTGGCAGGTGAAGGCAATTCGGTTGCCCCTCCAGGTTTGGTAGGCGACACATAGGTGTCCCCTCCGGGTATGGGCTTAGGTATCATGCTGGTTGTTAGGTACACTTAGTGCTATCATCCTGGGTTTCCACAGATGAGAGGATGTGAGCTCATGGGTGTAGGTTGATTTGTGTCATGTGCATATGGATTGATGGTTTTGATTACACTGTTTTATATATATTGGCTCCCGGTTTGGATTATACATATATATGCGTGTATATGTTTTGGATTTGAACTAACCATGCAGAAGTTTTCCATCACTGAACTGTTTTTCTCCGAGGTAACTATTTTCTTACTATGCATTGTATGCTCACCCCTTACCTTTCTCCTCAGGTAGTGTCCAGTGCGATCTTGGTGATCAAAAGGAGTAAGAGGTCATCCTGATTGCAGTTCGTCTCTTGGTAATGCTAGGAGTTGTTGTAGTAGTCTTTAGACTATTTGGATTTTGTGTTAGCATTGAACCAAGATTACTGCTTTCTATTTTGTCTGCAAACTCATGTATGTCATTCTGGTGTTTGACTTCTGTTGTGGATGATGATGATACTGGGTTTTATATTTAATTTCGCATTTTCAAATAATTGTTCAATCCATGTTTGATGGTGTATACAAACTGTGGGAGTGGTTCATGGGATGGAATTCCGATTATTTTATTTAAATGGACCGTTTTTATAAAAACTAAAACTTTTGACATTTTTCAAATAAATCAAGGAATTTCCTACCTTTGTGAAATTCCCCTTCTGCCATTAGCTTGGGTTTTGGGTCGTGACAGAAATTTTTTGTATCAGAGCTTTAAGTTTAACAGCTCGGACGTATCACCATTAAACTAGATTGAAGTTGTTTTTATGACAAGCATGCATCATTATCGCACTAACAGTTTGACATATTGTTTCAGACTTGTAAGGATGCCTCCTAGAAGAGTTCCGAGGCACCAGCCAAGTGCTGAACTCCTCGTCAGGATTTCACTCATCTGATCGAGGCAATGTAGCAGGCATTCATCCAGATAAGCAATCCAGACTATCAGCCTCTAGCTCCTAGGGAACGTCAGTTGGATCAGGCTGATCACCTCCAACGGTTCATGCGTCTCTAGCCAGGGCAGTTTGATGGTAGACCAGAAGCACTCACGGCAATAGCTTGGTTGCGTGAGATAGAGAGGCACTTTCGAGCCCTTGGTACTCTGGTTGAGTTTTGGGTTGTGTTTGCTATTACCCATTTGACAGGGAGTGCCATTCGTTGGTGGGAGACAGTGGAACAAATGCAAGATGTAGTGGGCTTGACTTGGGAAGACTTTGAACGGATTTTCAAGGCTCAGTATGCCAATGAGGATCAACAGGATAAACCGATTTGAGACGTTGACCCAAGGTAACAGAACGGTGAATGAATACCTGATAGAGTTCACTGAGTTGGCAAGTGTTACTCTTGGACCAGGTACGAGTGAGAAGTATTGAGTTGCCAAGTTCAGGAGTCATCTGAATTGGAACATTTTCAACAGGATTGGTACCCAAACTTTCCATACTCTTCCTGAGATTGTAGTGGCTGCCCAGCGGGCAGAGGCCATCGAAGAAAGTTTGGATTCTAGGAGGAACCAGCGGAAAGGAAATGACAGGAAAACCACCAGAAGGAACCAGAGGCAGTGGTCAGCCCAGGGCACTCCGAGCAGTAGGAGCTCAAATAGCAGTGGTTCTTCTGGGGGTGGCAGAGGTAGTCCGTATGGAGGATATTTTGTTTGTGGCCAGCAGGGTCATCGGAAGAAGGAGTTTCCTAACCGTCTGCAGAAATCTCCTCTTTCTCAGGGAGGACCGCAGAGGAGCCAGTCAAGTTCTGCTTCTTATCAGAGCACTCAGGCAAGGCCACAATAGTCACAGGGTGCTTCGCAGGCTTTTAATTCCCCTCAGCCTTATCAGCATCAGTACCGCCCTCAGGGTTTCACTCAGAACTTTCAGACTCCTCAGGCTTCAGGGAGTCAGGGTGGGCGTGGATATGGCAGTAGTGGTCCAGGATCCAGCAGCAGCCGTCCTGGCTAGGGAAGAGGCAATAAAGGGAAAGGAAAGGTGACTGGCCAAGCCTATGCTTTTACTGGGGCAGATGACACTCAGGATCACACCGGCCGAGGTGTTGTTGACGGTATGATCATTCTTTCATACTCTTGGGCACATGTTTTGTTTGATACTGGTGCATCCCATTCATTCATATCCTTATTGTTTGCTCAACTGTTGGGGTTGAAATTTTCTGATTTGGATTATGTATTGTCATTGGGTACACATTTGGGAGGAATGGCCGATGTGTCTAGTGTGTGTAAGTCTTGTCGGGTTGTGATTGGAGATAGGAAGCTTCTTGCTGATTTGATTGTGTTGCCAATGGGACAGTATGACGTGATACTCAGTATGGATTGGTTGTCGAAGTATCGAGCCATTGTGGACTATCATAAGAAGGGGGTGACTCTTTTTCCTAGTGATGGACATCCTATTGTCTATCAGGCTGGGATGAGTCCGTTGAAGCCTAGTCCTGCTCTGAAAGCGTACATGGGTGGAAGGAAGAAACTTGAGTGTTATGGGAACTTGTTTGCCATGGATGGTAAGGTGAGGACAGACGATCAAGACCTATGGATTCCGGTGGTGTGTAAGTATTCAGAGGTGTTTTCTGAAGACCTTCCGGGGTTACCATCTGATAGGAAGATCGAGTTCTGTATTGAACTAGTTCCTGGAACTCAGCCAGTTTCTATTCCAGCCTATCGCATGGCACCTGCTGAGATGGAAGAATTAAGAGAACAGTTGGATGATCTGCTTTCCAAGGGCTTTATTCGCAGTAGTACTTCTCCTTCGGGTACTCCTGTTTTGTTTGCGAAGAAAGCTGATGGTTTATTGAGACTTTGTGTGGATTACCGGAAGTTGAACTAGTTGACAGTAAAGAACAAGTATCTTTTGCCAAGGATAGATGAGTTTTTTGATCAACTCGGTGATTCAAGGTTCTTCTCTAAGATCGATTTGAGATCCGGTTATCATCAGTTGAAGATAAGGGAGGATGATATACCGAAGACAGCATTCAGAACCCGATATGTTCACTTTGAATTTCTGGTGATGCCATTTGGTTTAACGACTGCACCTGTAGCCTTTATGGATCTCATTAATCGGATTTTCAGGCCGTTTTTGGATTGTTTTGTGGTTGTGTTCATTTACAATATCCTGGTATATTCAAAGACTCGAGAAGAGTATGCCAAACATCTGGGGATAGTATTCAAGACCTTGAGAGATCATCAGTTGTACGCCAAAAAATCGAAGTGTGACTTTTGGATGTCAGAAGTGAAGTTCTTGGGCCATATGATTTCTCACGGAGGTATTTCAGTCGATCTCGCTAAGATCGAAGCTGTTTTGGAGTAGGAAAGACCGAGAAATGTGACGGAGGTACGTAGTTTCCTTGGATTGGTAGGCTATTACCGTCGTTTTGTGTAAGCTTTCTCGAGAATTGCTTTGCCTTTGACGAAGTTGACCAGGAAAAACGTCAAGTTTGTTTGGGATCACGAAAGTGAAGAAGCTTTTATCAGATTGAAGCAGAGTTTAACCACTGCACCTGTTCTTACTGTTCTTGATAGTAACGAACCTTATGCGGCGTATATCGATGCTTAAAAATGGGTTTGGGATGTGTCTTGATGCAGAATGGTCGAGTTGTGGCTTATGCTTCTTGTCAGTTGAAGCCGCATGACAAGAATTATCCCACCCATGATCTGGAACTTGCAACAGTGATCTTTGCCTTGAAAATTTGGCGATGTTACTTGTATGGTGTGAAGTTCGACATATTCTCCGATCATAAGAGTTTGAAGTATCTCTTTACCCAGAAGGATTTGAACTTGAGACAGCGAAGATGAGTTGAGTATATGGAGGATTATAACTTTGACCTACAATACCATCCTGGTAAGGCCAATGTTGTAGCCGATGCACTGAGTAGGAAGCCTCATGGTGCACTAGCTGCACTGGTGTTTGAAGATTGGAAAAACTCAGTTGCGATTGGTGATTACAACTTGCAGTACTTCGAGAATGAAGGTGTTGCTTGCTTGAGCAATATTGTGATTTCACCATCTTTTCTCCAGACTATCCAACAGAGTCAGTGGCAAGACAGGGAGTTGATGACAACCTGGAACCGACTTCAGAATGGTGAACAGTTAGATGGTTAGAGCACTAACAGAGAAGGGTTCTTGCTTTTCAATGGGAAGTTGACTGTAGCTAATGACCCTAATCTTCGAGAAACTATTCTAACAGAGGCTCACAAATCAAGGTTGCAGTACATCCAGGTAGTATTAAGATGTATCGGGACTTGAAACGGCAGTACTGGTGGAAAGGGATGAAAAAGGATGTAGCTACTTTTGTGGCTAAGTGTTTGACTTGTCAGCGAGTCAAGGCTGAACACCGGAGACCAGCTGGATTACTTCAGCTGTTGCTAATTCCGGAGTGGAAGTGGGACAAGATCACGATGGACTTCGTGACTAATTTGCCAAAGACCTTGAGGAAGAACGATACAGTTTGGGTTATAGTTGATCGGTTAACGAAGAGTGCTCACTTTATACTGATCCAGATGGACTACTCTCTTACTAAGCTTAGTAGACTGTATGTAGAGAACATCATACGTTTGCATGGTATGCCTTCAAGCATAGTATCTGACAGAGATCCAAGGTTCACTTCTAAGTTTTGGAGAACCTTGTAGAAAGCGTTTGGTACGCAGTTGGATATCAGTACAGCTGACCATCCTGAGACAGACAGTCAATCTGAAAGGACCATTCAGATTCTTGAGGACATGTTACGTTGTTGCATACTGGATTTTGGTGGGAACTGGGATGATCATCTTCCTTTGGTGGAATTTGCTTACAATAACAGTTACCAGACCAATGTGGGTGTAGCTCCATATGAAGTGTTATATGGGAAGCCGTGTAGATCGCCTTTGTGTTGGGCAGAACCAGAAGAGCAGGTTACTCTCGGACCTAAACTGATTGAGGAGACTACTGAGAAGATTGAAGATATCCAAGAGAGACTCAAAGAGATTCAGAGTCGCCAGAAGAGTTATGCTGACCCGAAGAGGTATGAGGTAGAGTTCGATACTGGTGATTTCGTATTCTTAAAAGTGACTCCAAGGCGAGGTGTTACAAGATTTGGAGTTAAGGGTAAGCTTGCTCCGAGGTATATTGGTCCCTTTGAGATCACAGAGAGAATTGGACCAGTGGCATATCACTTGAATCTACCTGCACAATTGGGTCACGTGCATAATGTGTTTCACGTGTCGATGTTTAAGAAGTACATACCGGACCCATCTCATGTTGTTCAGTACGTACATGTACCGATCCAAGAAGATGTGTCCTATGAAGAGCAGCCTGTTCGCTTGTTGGCTAGAGAGTTAAAAGTGCTTTGCAACAGAGAGATACCACTTGTTAAGGTGCTTTGGGAACATCACAAGGAAAACGAGACTACTTGAGAACTCGAGACGGAGATGTACGAGAAGTACCCTCATTTGTTTAACTTTCAGTTAGAAGTTGTATTGTGATGTAAACCTTGACTTGTATTTTGAATTTCGGGACGAAATTCTTATATGGAGGGGAGAATATAAAAATTCATTTTTTAAAGGGACAAAATGGTCTTTTGACCAGATTTAAAAAAAAAAACAGATTATATATATATATGTTTTCCTTTCTCTCTCCTCCCTCTCGTTTTCACTCTCCTCCCCCCTAAGATCACTCTCACTCTCTCTCTCTCTCTCTTTCTCTCCCTCGTCTCTCTTGGCCAAAGGAAGCCACGCCACCGTCCAAGCTCTGTCTGATCGAGCAGATCACCGGTGAGCCTCCCCTGCGCCACCACGAGCCGGTCGCCAGCCGTCGGAGCAGCCACCGTCGACAGAGAAGATGAAAGAGGCCGTTCGGACTTTTTGTCACCGGTGAAGATTCCGACGTCCATTCGACTCCAAACTGGTCCAGTTTGATTCGTATCGTCGCAAGGATCGTCAAGGTATATATATCTCAACCCCATACTGTCCAGATCAAAAATTGCCATTTTTGAGTATTTTGAGTTTTTGAATTTTAGTTTTCGATCCGGCCGTTGGATTGTGTTTTTGACTGCATTTTTGAAATGTACTAAGAAAATAGAGAAGTTTGATATATATATTGTGTTGTTTGGTGATCGGCACGAAAATCGAGATCAGATGGTCAAGATTTTACCTCGTTTTGCGTGCCACCGGTCTGGTGTGGACCCGGACCCAAATTGGACAAGTTATATGTCTAACCTAGCTATTTTGGGTGCTAGGAATTCAGTGAAGAGGTCTATTTGTGGAATTGAAGCTCCGGTGAGAAATTGATTTTTCGCAAGAGGACGATCGAGGGCTTAGAATTGGTTCCCGACCCTCCAGGCGATCGTCAACGACACCTTAAGGACTCAATAGCGTGGTGTCGCTATTCTGGTGAGGTAGGGGTTTAGTTACCTTCTTTTTGTACCGTTTTTGAGTTAAAACTTATTTTCTGCAGCATATAAGAATAAGTGTGTTTTTAATGATTTGAATTATATGTGATGGAATCTGATTAAACGATATATACTGTACTACTCTGGGAGTTTGCTGTGTACGGGTTATTTTGGGTATATCAAAAATAGGGCCGTTATACTGCCCGTTTTTCTATAAAAACCTGTTATGCATGTTTTACTGAAAAACTAGAGTACAGTAGTTTTTACACTTCAGTTCTATATTGCACGTATCATAGGATCATACATGAGCACCGTGTTAGCATCGTGGGTTTTACAGTGTGGCGCTGCATGCCCCACCATCGGTGAAAGTCCGTAAACTCGTGCGAGGTCTTGTTACTTCTGATTACCTTCCTATTTAGTAGGTGTAGGCAATTCAATTGCCCCTCCAGGTTTGGTATGCGACACACAGGTGTCCCCTCTAGGTATGGGCTTAGGTATCATGCAGGCTGTTAGGTACACTTAGTGACATCATCCTGGGTTTCCACAGATGAGAGGATGTGAGCTCATGGGTGTAGGTTGATTTGTGTCATGTGCATATGGATTGATGGTTTTGGTTACACTGTTTTATATATATTAGCTCCCGGTTTGGATTATACATATATATGCGTGTGTATGTTTTGGATTTGAACTAACTATGCAGGAGTTTTCCATCACTGAACTGTTTTTCTCCGAGGTAACTATTTTCCTACTAGGCATTGTATGCTCACCCCCTATCTTTCTTCTTAGGTGGTGTCCAGTGCGATCTTGGTGATCAAGAGGAGTAAGAGGTCATCCTGATTGCAGTTCGTCTCTTGGTAATGCTAGGAGTTGTTTTCGTAGTCTTTGGACTATTTGGATTTTGTGTTAGCATTGAACCAAGATTACTGCTTTCTATTTTGTCTGCAAACTTATGTATGTCATTCTGGTGTTTGACTTCTATTGTGGATGATGATGATGCTGGGTTTTATATTTAATTTTGTGTTTTTAAATAATTGTTCAATCCATGTTTGATGGTGTATACGAACTATGGGAGTGGTTTACGAGATGGAATTCCGATTATTTTATTTAAATGGACCGTTTTTATAAAAACTAGAACTTTTGACATTTTTCAAATAAATCAAAGAATTTCCCACCTTTATGAAATTCTCTTTCTGCCACTAGCCTGAGTTTTGGGTCGTGACAGAGCCTCTCATGGTTTTGTCATTGGACCTACATAATGAACAATCTTGATTGAGTTTTTTAAAAAAAAAATTACATGGCATTTATAGTTCTTTACGTTATTAATATTATGAGGATTAATATAATTTTATTGCATCATACAATGATATAATTCACAATGACATTGTTAAACCATTCTCAAAGAGATAAAAAAAAAAAAAAAGAACATGCTCATTCATCTCCGGGGTCATTGTGAGTAAGAGCACTTACCATCCCATCTTATCATTTTACTTGAGTTGGATCAAACTGACTAAAGAAGACATAACATATACTAAAGATAACCAACGAGCTAAATGAATTAATTATTATATACGACCTACTGTTCTTTATTAGCCCAATCCATGAATCAGTAATTTTTTTGATAAAAAATTTTTGATTACACATGATTATGATTAAGGATAGTAAGATGATATATATTTTCAATTAACTTTGTATATTCTGTACACTTCAGAATTTTTTTTTTCACTTTATATAGTATGTATAATCTTATACTTTGGCATATAGTCACTTACTTTGTCATAATATAGTCAAAGATATTGAATTAATTAAATTTATAACTACTTAGTGCATACTCATTCATTTGTATCTAATTTGATCATGTGGCAATATGTATTGGTGTTATTATAAGTACTATATTCACGTACTTTGTCTTATTATTATGATTAGTAATGTTAGATTAATTTGAATTTTTACTTAATTTTAAAAACTTCTTCTATTTTTCAAATAATTTTAGAATGAGAAAATATATAGTATTATACTAAGTATTCTAGCGGCTTACTTTGCCATAATACACAATAATATTAAATTAGTGAAATTTCTCACTATGTAGTACAAAAGTCATTCATTTAATATTTGATGATGAGTTAACATATAATAATATTATGAAAAATACTATAGTTACAAACATAGTAAGATTATGAGTGGTGATAATTGATTAATGTGAATTTTCATTTAATTTAGCGAAATTCATCTAGTTTGTATTATATTTAAGTATAAGATAGTTTGTAATAGTATTGTACTAGGTACTTTACTCACTTACTTTGTCACATTATACTCAAATGTATTAAATTATCTTAATTTCTCACTAATTAGTACAATATATAATCAATATTATACAAATTACTATAATTAATGATGTCTTATAATTTGAGCATGGAACAATATATTGAGTGTTATAAAAAATACCTATAATCAATTGCTTAAAAAAAACACTATAATCAATTACTTTGTCATATTTTACTCAAAAAGATTAAATTAATTATATTTATCACTAATTAGTTCAATGTTATTCAATTTAAGTCTAATTTTACAAAGGAGGCAATATGTATTAAAATTAAACTACCTATTATAGTCACCTACTTTGTGATATAATCATTAGTCATTTGTCATGTTATACTAAAATATATTTAATTAATCAATTAATGTAAATTCATTCAATTTAAATCTAATTTGATTATATGACAATATCGAAATATTGTTATATAAAGCAAAATAATCACTTAATTTGTTAAATTAACTAAAATATATTAAATTAATTATATTTCTCACTAATTAGTTCAAAGTCGTTCAATTCAAATCTAATTTTACTAATATGTATAATAGTGTTACGCTAAATATTATAACTACATACTTTGTGATATAATTATTAGTCATGTCAAATTAATGTGAAATTTCATAGTATTTTGCTAAATTCATAGATTTTGTGTCTAATTTTAGCATAAGACAATATGCAATAATGTTAATCTAAGCACCATACTTACCTATTTTGTGATATTATGATTAATGATAATAAATTAACGTAATTTTTCTCTTATTTTTCCAAAATATATCCAATTTATTTCTAATTTTAACATATGACAATATATAATATTATTAAGTTAATTATAGTCTCCTAATTTGTCACATTATACTTAATGATATAAAGTAAACTGAATTTCTCACTAATATAATTTGTTTTATGATATTTTATTCATTTTTTTTAGTCACTCTTTGAAAGGGATGTGCATTAATCTATTTATATTGTAATATTCATACTTTTAATTGGACTTATTACTAATAAGTTTAATAAATTTATTAATTTGAAAGGAAAACTTTAAAAAAAAAAAAAGAAAATAGGAAAGAAACGAAGTGAAAATAGTGAAAATGACAACAAAAGCTTTAAATACAACTGAATACTTGTTCTTTAAAGTAAAATACATGCTTTTTATACATAACATTTGTTTTTTAATGCATAATACTTGTCATTAAATTGTTTTCACAAGCCAGCCAAATTACATAAAATGAATAGTAATTCTGTTGTAATTTTACATTTCAGCTTCTCATTTTTTTGAGTTTAATAATTTTTTATTTCAATGTTTTAATGCCATTTACCCCTAAAAAGCAAGTTTCACGTTTTTTCATAAATATTTTTGACAAATTACCTGTTATATTTTTTGGACAACCTACTAATTCAAGTAAAAAACTCTCTCACATTTTAGTCTTTTTGTGAGGTACTAAGCAGCACCAGAGAATTAGCCCAAAAAAAAAAAAAAAAAAAAAAGATAAATAAAACATGGGAAGGCGTGCCTTCTCAGCTCTCTCTCTCTCTCTCTCTCTGCCCATCTCCTTACGGAAGCAGCAGTTAATTCCACAGCCAACGCTCATCTATTGCACCATCTAACTAACCCTACCCAATCTTTCAGTGAGTAATTAAATTTAATTAATAAATGAAAAAATAATAATATTTATATAGTGATATATATAGGCGGTGAATAATCGAGAACAAGAAGCTTCATTTGGTTATGGTAGATTTGCTCCCTCTGGTTTTGGGAAGAAGTTATCAGCCAATTGTGATAAGAGATTAGCAGAGCCGAGAAGAAAATGGCCGGTGGTCAGCTCAAGTCGGAGACCTTGTTCGAGCTCATGAAGCAGCACTTCGAAACCGACGAGGGCAAAGAGCTTTGCAAGAAGATTGATCTCATTTACCAGATCAATATCGCACCCAAGGTCTTCCGCTTATTATTATTATTATTATTATTATTGTCGTTCATTTGATTTGAGATTGCTTGTGACCTAATTTTGGAGATTTCGGTTTTGAATTTGCAGAAAATTGGGGTCGATGAGGTGAGTTATACTATTGATCTCAAGAATGGGAAGGTCACCAAAGGTTAGTATTCTCCTTTTCTTTTTCTTTTTTTTTTTAAATAATAATTTTCCGAATTAATTTATTGTTTTGGTTGTGTTGGATCTGGTTTTTTTTTTATTTTTTTTTTTATAATTTTGTTATTTTGACTATTTGAAAGTTCCTGATAAATTTAAATCCGAATAATAATAATAATAATAATATCAGAATGTATTGTTTCGGGTTCTTCTCTGTCTCGGTCACTTGTACCATTTCTGCTTCTTTATCGTGATTAGTTATGCTTTATGAGTCTTGCTTCAACACTTGTTCGTATCATATGTTAGAGGTTTTTCCTTTTGTCAGACAAAACAAAGCAAATTTATAATCGAGTTAATAGAATAAAGTTGCTCATTGAACCACATAACATAACATAAACTTATTTACAAAGTTAATTGTAAAATTTCAGGGGCATATGAAGGAAAGCCTGATGCCACTTTTACCTTCAAGGAGGATGACTTTGTCAAAATTGCCCTGGGGAAGATGAATCCCCAGATTGCTTTCATGAGGTTAGACTGAAACCCTTCAATTTTCTTATTACTATTGTTACTGTTGTATTGTTCCATAAGATGTGGCGAAGTTGTGATTGCTTTTTTAAATAACCTGTCTATTTGAAAGGCAGGGACAGATCATGCAACAAATGGGATTTGGGAAATAAGATAGGAAAAGAAAAGTTCTTTAATGTGATTAGTGTCTCCAAATCAGATCTTTATGTGGACTCTTCTGGTCTTCTTTCTTGTCCGCCGGTTCTAATTTGGGTTTTTGTATTTACTACTTGTCTTTCGAATGCAGGGGTTTGTTGAAAATCAAGGGCAGTCTGAGCGCGGCACAGAAGTTTACCCCGGACATTTTCCCTAAGATTCCAGTTTCAAAGCTGTAAGCAGATCTATTCGGGGATATCAGTTGCGTTTGCTTTCTCTATATTTGTTTCTGAAATTGTTACTTATAACTGAATATTGAGCCTTGTACTAGCTGGGAAAGTAGAAATGGATCGAAAGTGTTTGTCTTGACCCGTCTTTGATATAATCAAGCATCATAGTCAGATAGTATGCTGCCAGTATAAAGGTATCCAAATATGAAGTTAGGAAAACTTTTTTTTTTAATGACTTTTATTTGCTCATTTCAATCGTGATCTGTTCTTGGGAGAGGGGTTAGGGGTTGTTGGCTTATTTTCTTATGAGCATTGGCAGATTTTTCGGTTTTATCGTATGAACTTATGATAATCAGGTTCGTGTCCCAATTTCTTAAAAAACAATGGCGGTTAAAAGCTTTACATAAACCAATTAAAAGGAAAATGTAGTAAGTTACCTAATGAGTAGTGGCTTTTTTCTCTCATTCCAATTATTACAGTAATAAATTTAAAATAAATTACGCTGGGCATTAATTCATGAAAGAGAACTTATGTGTGTCTTGAAAAGTTCAGTGTTAGCGGTTCTCCCCTGTTCTTAAACTGAGCTGTTAAGGAGGGAATTTGACATTGAAGAGAAATAATACGAATGGTATCCGCTAGAGTAAAAACTATACTACCCGACACACGTTTGACATGAAATTAATATAATTAATTAATTTTTTTATTAAAATATATTATAAAATATTAAGTAATGACGAGATAGAAAATATTTTTTTTAACAAATTTCTTATGATTTAAATGAAAAATAATAAACTAATAGACTAATTTATGTTAATAAAATAAAATTCGAGTGAACCGGTAAGTAACACAAAATTCGTACCACGTTAAGTTGAGATAATACGAATTATCAGTTTCAATTGAAAAAAAAAAAAAAAAAATCGTCTCCATTTTTTTAAGTGCTGCTGTCTCCTGTTGCAATTTCCAAGGCTCATGTGAGTTTGAAGCCCAAGAGATCCGACTCCGAGTGTTCTACTAAATTTTAAAGCCTCCCGAGTTCCTGACCGTCACCCACGGGTCTATTATGTATACTGTGGATTGTTTTACTTTTCCAATGAAAAATGTTGAGGAGCAAAAGTGCATCATATACCAATGAAGTTAGGTTTCACACCTCTAAAGTGAGCCACTTAGTTTTTGAAAGTACAGATAATTACGATATGTATTTTGTTTACTTATATTGATAGAGCAATTTATATATTCCTTCCAGCGCCAGAGCTCCATTACTTCTGCCGATTTTGAATGTTGTTTAAGGCTCCGGAATCCAAATTTTAGAGGAAAATAGAATGTGAGGAAAAAATCATGGAAAAATAAATAGAAAAATATTTTTCTTACAAATTTATAAAACATTATTTTGATATTTTTGGTTTTACTAATTAATATATCAAAATTAAATGTACTAGAATATGATACCAAATTAATTTTTCGCTTTTTTTTTTAAAGAAATTTTAATTATTTTTTATTTCAATCTAAATAAGAGAAAATTGAATTTCTTAAATTTTTTTTTCCTCTAAAAATTCAAGTTTTAAACAGAACCTAAGAAACTACTGAAAACAAATAATCATTTCTGCAATGGATGATTGTGGTCTATTTTTAGTCTACTTTCTTTTGGATTGTCTTTTTTTCCGGGCTTGCTACCCGAGAACTCAGATTGTTAATGCTATCTAGAAGAAGAAAAAAAAAAAAAAAAGGGCTTACTCCAGAGAGTTCCAGTCCATTATCCACATTCCACGCATCACGTTATGATGGTTTGTTTTACTATAAGAAAACTTCAATAAAAAAGAGATGGTAGGTTTTATCCGTGGAAAGTTTTGATACGTGTCATTAATCTTCGGGATAAAATCCATGATCTAGGATTGGAACGTCAAATTTTGCAATATTCTGGTTTGGCATTGTGAAACCTAGACTACAGTCTATATTTCATGTTGGGTGGCACTGAAATTCTCCTAAATGAATAGGACTCTTGGTGGCTTATGGGAGTACAGTATTGGGAAAGACTTTGAATCAATATAAAATTCTATTGTTTAGTCGTATCAGTTAAGTAGGACTATGACCCTAGTCTATTGACTCTTATACATAAATATAGGTACTCTCTTGTCATACATAAATGTAGGTACTCTCTTGTTTAAAGGTGAAGGGGGAAAAAAAAAAAAAAGAGTGAGTAAGCTTAAGATAGAACTAAAGAAAGCAACAACGTAACTTAATGAGATAGGACTCTTGGGATTTCCACATTAAAGAAAGCTAAATGCATAATCACAGGTTCATAGGATTTTCATGTTAGTGAAAATAGAGAGAATGTATTTATGAGCTTTTAGCCGCTTTCGAGTAGACAGAAACTATAGAGAAACAATAGAGTATAAATTATTTTCTTTCTTAGTGGAATATCTATTGGTGATCTCTAGTGAATATAGGCTACAATTTGTTATTGAACCACTTTAAAGACTCGCGTTCTTTATTTTCTCGTATGTGTAAAGTTAGATCTATATTTATTATAGAATTTAGGTCAATATTATATTCTTGATTGTATGGACATTACAACAAGTAGTACTAGAGCTTAGTTTGGTTGAGATCTTTGGGTTTAATCAAGGAAAAAGAGGATCAAGAGTGGAACAAGAAAATTAAAAATGGCAGGAGAACTAGTGGTGTGCATAATTTGGCTTCTAAAAGTCACAAAAGTACAATATTTATGCAAGTTATTGTAAGGGAAAAAAAGAAGTCAATGGGAATTTGATTTTGGTTGCGACTTTAATTCATTCCATAGAGGTACTTATTTATACTGTTACGAACGAAAATCTAAAACCGTGACTTTTGGTAATTTTAAGTAAAAATAAAATAAAATATTAATTTTACAGAATTTAAGAGAATTCATGTATTAGATAATTTCATTTTGATCTTCAAATCATTATAAATTTCATAATCATTAAAACTCATGTTAGTTTTAATTTTATATAAAAGAAATATTCATCAAAGTATAAGAAAATTTCTAACAATCTCTTTTAAAACTTTTTGAGAAATTATAAACTTCAATAAATTGAGTTTAACTAAAATATTTAGTTCAATATCCAAAATGTATTACATAAAATCATTTGTTGTTTTAAATACTCAATTAAACAACAAAATCATCCTCATACATCCACTTACTAATTTTGGCTAAATAACTGAACAAGGAAAGAAGTATAACAGAGTACGAATACCTACCAAGGATTAGGAGTAGAATAAAATACACAAACTTCATAGGTTGTTTATCCATCAAGACAACTACCTTAGTTAGACAAATTACCTTAGTTAGACAAACACCTAAAAGTGGGAGAAGTAAGGGGGTGGAGATGAGCATTCATATGCTCAGTAGAAATTCAATTACCTTTTTGAATAGATGCAATTTTACCAAACCTGCATGGTTAATACTTTCTCAAAAATCCATTTAAAAACCAGATATATAAAATAGTTAGTATTCAGAATAATCACATATTCAAAACTAAAATCAAAAGCACATGTTTGTACATATTATAATCAACCAAGTATATGAGTGAGCTCTTATCCTCCCATCACGGCCCTGTAATACCTCTGTAGCAGAGGTACCCAGTATCCTGACACTACCCGT
Source organism: Parasponia andersonii (assembly GCA_002914805.1). NCBI lineage: Eukaryota > Viridiplantae > Streptophyta > Magnoliopsida > Rosales > Cannabaceae > Trema > Trema andersonii. The sequence goes on from JXTB01000091.1 coordinate 1,078,549, forward strand.
AGGTGTATTAACTAAAAACCTACGCAAGGGCATGAGTCTTTTACCTAGTGCTGTAACAACTTGCCAACGATCTAAACTACCATGATGCAATAATGAAACTTAAGTGTATGATCTTGTGGTATGTATAACATGTAATTGTTTACAATAACCATGCATCCATGAATCAAATCATATTTTAAAAATTCAACTTGGCATTATTCTGGGATTTACTGTAATATGAGCAGCATATTTCTATTTTACCTCATAATCACAATATAAAAATATTAAAATAATCCACACAGTCCAATCCCAATATAATCTAATAATTTTCAACGATTGTCAAACCATCGTGAGATGACAATTTTTCATAAATAAACTTTAATGAAATTATAAATCAAATAGATATAAAATAAGGTAATTGAACCCCTACATTGATATGGTAGCAATACCAAGCTAACGACGCTCAAAGAAACTCTCGTTGGTCACTCGGGTGTTCAAATGACACTTTAGGGATTTAGGTAAGTCCACTTCAAAAAGTGACTTTTCCACCAGACCTTCAAATGGAGAAACAAAAGTCACCACTGAATTCAAAACACCCAAAAATATTAGGTTAGATATATATTTTACCAAAAATAAGTCCCAGTACGGAACCAACCTGTGGCACACAAAACGGTGCGATTTGTGCCACGAAATTCTAATTTTCGTTCAATAACGAAGCATAGTCGTATTTTATATCAAAATTCATGTCTCGACCTCACAGAGTCCAAATTCAAAATCAGAACTCAGTTTCGAGGTCCCTAGCATCAATTAAGCCCAAAAATCCGAGAATTACAAAAATGTCTCTTGTTGGAATTAATACGAAAAAGTCCAATTTTTCCAAAGTATTTAGCAAAATATCATCTTTGCTGATTATTTGCAAGAATATCACTTTGCTAAAATATTATAGAAAATATCAATAAAATAATTATTTAAGAAAATAATATTTTCAAAAATATTTTAAAAAAACAATATCAACTTCACTAACCATTTGTTAAAATGTCATTTTTGCAATTATATTTCGAAAAATAACAATTTTCTAATCTCAGCCCAAGGCCCAAATAACATACTCTACTCTAGTCCTACACTATTCAGTTTATAAAAATATCACTTTTGTTCTAACTTAGAAAAATACCATTTTTTAAATTAGAAAATTAACGCATTTCTAGATATCATTTTAACTTTTACCAACCGTAATTGTTCATGATTTTTACCCATCTTTCACCTCATATATTTACCTCGGGTAAAATAATTATCTAACTAAAAATTTACGAAAATATCACTTTTTTTACTTAGTTAGTAAAAACAATAAAAGTGGTAAAAACTCACTAGAAATGAATTTTGACGAGGAACTACTTAGAGTTGATTGGTAACGATGAGACGAGACTCCACTTGTTGGAGGTGTTGAAAACGGAGGTCGGACGGTACTCTGGTAGCTAAAAAACCTTGTCGGAGGAGAAATCTTTGCAGGATCGTTACGGCTTCGTCCGACGTCGAAACGAGGCGGGATCGGTAGCTTTGGATTCATTTTTGAAAGCTCTTCGATGTAGGCTGGCGCATCGACTGAGGCAGATGGCAGTGTGGTGGCTGAAGGTAGCAGTAGATCCGGCATTTTCTCTGTCTTCCTAAGGGCTTTATTTGATAGAATTTGAAAATTCTGAAGTCCTTTTATATAATTAAGGGATACCGTAGCACTTCAATATAATATTCAGATATTTTGAATATTTTATTCCGTAAATCAATAATTACAATTATGTCATTAGTTCTAAAAAGTCCAAAATACTCTTAAAATTTATCAGATTTTACATATACAATATAGAGAAGCTGATAGTGACATGAGTTTCATAGAAAATGATAGAGTTGGCTGTGTTGCGATTATCAATTTTGGGTTTGGTAAATAGTGTAAAGATGGAATTACCAAAACTATGGCATATCAATAGTTTTGAAGTGGATTAACCTTGGAACACTTGATATAGAAGGGTATACTTGTAAGAACCATGGATTAAAAGGTCACAACATTTGTCGACAGTTTCACAACAATATTCGTATTTTGAAGTCTCGACATCGATATGGAGTGAAAAGATATTTTTTTCTATGTATCTATGAAATATCTATAAATGTCAATAATATCGAGGATATGTCGATAATATCGAAGATATGTCGATATTGGTAAAATGTCGGTAAAAAATGAGCTAATATTGCGATATTTATGAACATTGTTGTGACAGTTTTATTGATATTTTAAAATGTCGAAGTTTTTTCTAAGTCTCTTTTTTTTTTTTCTTTTTTTGATAGAAAATGGTAGTAAAGAATACAAAAATAAATCATAGTTCTCTCTCTACAGTTTATCGAAAAAGTTTTGGAATGACTTGTATTCAATGAAAATATTTGCACTACTTATATTTATTATTTTGGAATCTCTACAAAGGACTCTCATCACCTTTGAAAGAAATTTTGGAGCAAGACAAATATTTCTTTTATAACTTTCAATCTCATTGAAATTTGTTTTGGTATTGAATACATTTGAATTGTTCTATACTATCAATAATTTTTATTTATTTTCAATGTAATTTAAAACTAATTGTAATTTGTAAGATATTTATATGAGATATATTAGATAAAATAGTGTGATATATATTCTGATTTTAAAATTGTTCCATGAAATAAAATTCGATCTCTTTTCTATTATATCGTATATTTTATTGTCTTATAAAGTACAAACAAGTTTTATTTTTTTAATAAAAACTTGTGTTTGTTTTTGTATTTTTAGAGTTTTCCTTGAAAATTGTGAGTTTTAAAAAAAACTTTTAGTATTTCTCATAATATTTTTGACAATATCTGTAAAATAGAATCTAGACATCAACATCGACACTATCATTTTAATCCTTGATAAGAACATAGGAACTCTTGAGTTTGTATAGATGGAGTTTCAGAAATTCAAAGGAAGTGTAATGCAAGATGGCTTGAATATTGATTGGGATAGTAATGGATATAATGAGAGAAGAGACTCATGTTGCAGAGAATTTTAAGAAATAGTAAAGCCGGTCACAGAAGATTCTTTAGAGTATTCAGTTCAATGGAGAACTTTCAACTGGTGAGTTCAAAGTAAGAATAGACTCTGATGATTAACGGTGCAAACCAATCATTTAAGTATAGTAGAGAGTAATTTGTACTAGTGGAGATAGCAAGAACTAAGGAATTAAATTTAATATCAGAGGGGGAGAATTGTGGGGTGGCTCTTAAATTCTTAGGAGTCCTAAGTGAATAGAACTCTTGGTGGCTTACTTAAGTAGAGTCTAGGGAAAGACTTTCAAGTAATATGTAATTCTATTGATTAGTGCTATGAGTTAATTTAGTAAGAATAGGAATCTAGTCTATTTATTCTTCTAAATTTAGGTACACTCTTTTATAAAGGCAAGGAAGCCAAAAAAAAAACTCTTCTAAATATAGTACTCTCTTGTTTAAAGGTGAAGGAGCCAAAGAAAAAACAATAGAGCTTATGGGAGAGTTAGAGAGAGAAATAATGTAAGTGGGTGATTGAGGGCTTTTGAGTTTTTTGGGATAGTAAAAGTTAAAAACATAATTATGGGCTTATGGAGTTTTGGATTAGTGAAAATAGAAATGTATTTATGGACTTTTGGGTACTTTCAAGTAAACAAAAACTAAACAAAAACTATAGAGCGTAAATTATTCTCTTTCTTCCAGTAAACTTAAGCTACAATTAATAGTTGAACTGTGTTAAATGTTTGTTTTTTTTTATTTCTTATGTGTATGCTATTAGATCTAAATTTATTTTAGAATTAAGGTTAATATTGTCTTCTCGATCGTGTGGGCATTACAATCTTAACCCTTCAAGGAATGAAAAATGAAATGTAGACAAATAAAGTGATATCGGCTCCAATTCCGTGGTCACGATCGACAGTCCTTAGAACATTGATTACTTATCCATTCAGCTACAGCTAAACATTCATGTATACTTTATCCGCATCTCAGTCACCAAAATTCAATGAATCCAAGTAAATTTTGAATTATTTCCAGTTAGATAAGATCAAAAACCAAATGTTGAAACTTCTTCTCTTTCTCTTTAACTTTTCTCCTTGATTGTCTCGGCTAATTATTGTGACTTTTATTCTACTGCATGGTTTTCGTCGTCTGTCTACCTAAATATATATGTAATTTCTCTTGAGCCACGATGCCTATCCCAATCTTGGTGCATAACACATTACGCCTATAAAATGGCAATTAACTCGTCTAACTTCAGTCATAAGTGGACAAAATGAAGTATCAAATTTCACTCGGCTTTTTATGCCTCTTTATCTTCCTCCCTTCCTTCACTACTCCAACAATATTATTTCAGGTACATACTAGCATTACACCACAGTGGTCTATATGATTGTAGCTAAATTAACAATAATATAACAGGGATTTTAATTGGGCGTCAAATGAAAGCAGAGGATGGTATAATTCCCTAAAAAAACAACATTCCTGATCTTGCCAACGTTGGAATAACTCATGTTTGGCTTCCCCCTCCCTCTCACTCTGCTGCAGATCAAGGTAAACTCTTATACTACCATCGTATGCACACAAACACAAACATATATGTATATATATTCATATATAAATTGTCATATTTCTAGACTTGCCATGTTTCCTCTATCAATTAGCCGAGTGGAGAGACTTTAAAACTTTTCTTATACAAAAAATTTTCAGGTTACTTACCGGGAAGGCTATACGATCTCAACGCATCAAAATATGGAACTCAAGAAGAACTAAAGTCACTCATTGCCGCTTTACGCGAGAAGGGAATCAAAGCCACAGCTGACATAGTACTAAACCACAGGTTAGCCGAGAAGCGAGACAACAGAGGAATACTACGCATCTTCGAAGGTGGAACTCCGGACTCTCGCCTTGACTGGGGCCCGTCATTCATCTGCAAAGACGACACCGAATTCTCCGACGGCACGGGGAATCCGGACACGGGGGATAGCTGGGGAGGAGTACCGGACATCGACCACCTCAATCCACAAGTACAAAAAGAGTTATCCGAATGGATTAATTGGTTGAAAACCGAAATCGGATTCGTGGGATGGAGATTTGACATGGTTAGAGGGTACGCCGCCAACATCACCAAGATTTACATGGAGCAAACGACACCGGAATTCGCGGTAGGAGAGAAATGGGATCGGAATGAGTTCTCCTTAGGGGTGGATGGAAAACCTGCCGCTGATCAGGACCACCATCGTCGTTTGCTGGTTGATTGGGTCGAGGCTGCTGGTGGCAGCGTCACTGCGTTTGATTTTACCACAAAGGGTATCCTACAAGCCGCGGTTTTGGGCGAGTTTTGGCGGTTGAAGGAATGATTGGAATAAAGCCTGAAAACGCAGTGACGTTTATTGACAACCATGACACTTGGTCTCAAAAGCTTTGGCCTTTTCCGGAAGATAAAATCATGCTTGGTTATGTACATATATCATAAGATTGCTAATATGTTTCTTTTTTCCCTTTTTATTTTCTTGGTGCAGTTCTATGATCATCTTTTTATTATTAAGAGGGAGCTAATGGAGCCGATAAGAGAGGTGACTGCCATTAGGAAAAGGAACGGCATCAATAGCAGAAGCACAGTGAATATATTAGCCGCGGAAGCTAATCTTTATATGGCTAGAATTGATGACAAGCTTATTATTAAGATTGGGTCAAAGGGTGATTTGGGGAATATTTTGCCCCCAGATTACAAGCTTGCTTACTCAGGGGAAGATTTCGCTGTGTGGGAGAAAAAGTGATTAGTTAGAAAGGCTCGAACGGTTTGGTTGGTGCGATAAAGCCAAACCAATGGAGATAAATAAATAGATGAACAATAAAATAAATTAAGGAGCCACAATATATGAAGGTTGGTCATGGATGTAATGTATCTTTTGGATAATAATAAAAGGAACGAAATTTATAATTTAAAATTTGATCAGATGCAATGCAACAGCTAGCATATGTTCATCATGATCTCTCTCTTCTTCTTTCTTTTTTTCTTTTTAAATAGAAAGTGTTGATGGAGGTTTTATCAACAATAAATTTAGAAAAAATCAAGAGATGTGGCTTGTGCGAATTGAGTTAATAATCAAAGCAAATAAGGAGAGAGGATTTTATAGTGGTTCAGCCCCGAAAAAGATGAGCTTACGTCCACTGTTTTTCTACTATTTTATGAAGAATTATGAACACTCAAGGTTACAATGTCTCGTCTGGAGATTGGAAAAACTGAAGAGCAATTGGAATACTCAAAACTTGCTTACCTTCAGAACATTGAGTCCCCTTTATATAGGTAAAGGTAACCCTATGTCCCTAGAATCCTAATTGTATAAACGGGTAACTATACAATTGGGTAACGTAAATTAAGTAACAACATAATTGGATAACCATTCAAAACGGATAACTAGTTGAAAATAGGAAACTTCTGTTTCCCTTTCCTTGTAGGTTTCCTGTTTGACATAGCATATACTTCTGTTTCCCTTTTCTTGTAGGTTTCCCACCACCTATACAGAAAGAAACGCACATACTTATGCAAAAAGAGACTTCACAGAGAAGGTCGCAGATAACCTATGGAAGAGATCGCACATAACTATCACGGAGGAGGTCGCATATAACCTGTGGAAGAGGTCGCATATAACCATCACGGAGGAGGTCGAACTTAACCCTTATGCGACCTTAGGATTTTAGACCGCACAACAGAAAGTAGAATCATTATATTTTTGAACCACCTTTCATAAAGATAATTTTGGTAGTAATTTTGTTCTTTGAGCCAAAAACACCACTAATCCTGCTACCGATTCCAGGAGCGATGTAAGACTGGGTCTAGTGCTTAGACTGAACAAATAACCCAAAAAAAACTAATCCACCCTAACTCCTCAGTGCCACATCATCATCTCGTGGAATTCCGGTTCAAACTGAATAATTTGAGTTCAATTATAGTTTATTCATTTGGGTTCAGCCCAGCCCTTATACTTTCTTTAAAAACACAAATGTTTAGTAGTACTCTAAAGGCCCGCCAAAAAAAAAATGTTTTTTAAAGAATTCAAGAGAAATGTAAGCTGAGTAGCAGTTTTGGAGAATTTTGTCATATTCATAGCAATTTTGGCAGTTTTTGCAAAGAACATTGCTACAAACTAATGCAATTTTCTACAACTGCTATTCAGGGGGAAAAAAATATCGTTTCTTACTTAGTATAAAACACCCATACCCGATAGAAACCTAAAAATCAAGCCTATGTTCAACCCTACTGTACATTGTTTGAAGTCGAGTAGGGCCTGGTATATATAGACTAAATTAGCTAGATTATCACTTTTTAAAAAATAAAATAAAATAAAATTCTGAGAGATTGATAATTTTTGGCCCTTCTAATTATTGAACTTCATAAGCTTATTCATGAGGTTAATTAGAAAAAAATATTTAGTGAGGTTAATTATTCATGAGCTTATTCATCAGGTTAATCATTTTTGGCCATTCTACTATTCTTCCACAAGAAAAAAACGTTATATTTAGCTCATGCCCCTAAAATTTGTTGTTATTACCTAACTAAATCAAAGCTTAAAAACCAGTAACTATGTAAGGGCCTGAATATGTATGTGGAAGATTTTCGCAAAGTTGTCCTTGAGAAGACATATCTTGGACAAAGTTTCTTTCAAAAGATCAACTGATCAGGGCAATACAGTTTCAAAGGTATTATTTCCTACAAAAGTGTAAACAAATCCTGTCATAACTAGAAATTCAAAGTCGTGACTTTTGGTAACATATTTTCTCAACATTGATACATGGAATACATCATGCTCACCTGATAATACAGGAAGTAGTGCTAATATATACGCCAGATCACCCATTCACTCTAATCTTTCGAAAGGTCCGATGAAATGAGGATTTAGCTTATCCTTCAATCCGAATCTCATCACTTATCTCATAGGTGCTACTTTCAAAAAGACCATATCTCTAACTGTAAATTCCAAAGGCTTTCTTATTTTATTTGCATAACTTTTCTGTCGACTTTGTATTATTCTCGTACATTGTTGGATCTTATCAATCACCTCAGCTAGATTTTGTACAATGTCCGGACCTATCAACTTTCGTTCTCCTATTTCATCCCAATGTACAGATCTATATTTCCTTCTATATAGAGCCTCATATGGCATTATTCCAATTGTGATTTGAAAACTATTATTATAAAAAAAACTCTACTAAAGGCAAGAATTTATCTTAAGAGGCTTAGAAATCGATCACACAAGCTTAGTTACTTTTCTGTTCGAGGAGGGAAATTGCGTAATACGACATGCTGAGGCATGAAGCGAGGAGAAAATCCTAGGATTTTAAGGAGATTCAGATACGTCGATGAAGTGATATTTAGACACTTCGATGATCTAAAACCCTATCTCCTCTGAATGGACGTTTGCAAAGTCCCTTAGGAAATAAGTAGGAGATAACTCTAATTCCACTGCCCCCCTAGTTTTATGGTGTCAGAAAACTGCCATAAAACTATAAATGAAGAATAGCCGAAGTAATAACCGAGTTGAAGTAATAGCCGAAGAAGTATTATTAAATATTAATGAAGATACAATAGGCTGTTGAAGATATCATGAAGATTTATTCATAATAACGACGAAGCTGTTCAGCATTCCAGGCATGCTCGACCTTTTGTCCACCGATGCGAGCTAAATGATATGTTCCAGGTCGAATGACATTATCAATAACATAAGGTCCTTCCCAAGAAGGCCCAAACACACCAGCACCATGCTCTCTATTATTAGGTAGAACTCGTCGAAGGACAAGATCTCCAACTTCAAAATGTCTACCCTTGACTTTGGAATTATAATATCGAGCAGTGCACCGTTGGTATGATGCAATTCGGAGCTGAGATTGTTCACGCCGCTCTTCTAAAAGATCGAGTTCAATTCTCAGCAATACATCATTCTGTTTTTGCTCATAAATAGATCACCGTAGGGAGCCCACACCAATTTCAACAGGAATCATCGCTTCATATCCATAAGCCAAGGAAAATGGACTTTCTCCTGTAGTAGTTCGTTGTGTGGTGCGATAAGCCCATAATACTTCTGGAAGTACTTCTGGCCAAGCTCCTTTATGCTCCTCCAGCTTTGTCTTTATATTTTGCTTGAGTATTTTGTTTATCGCTTCGACCTACCCATTGGCCTGTGGATGAACAACAGCGGAAAAGCTCTTTTTGATGCCCAAATTATTGCAGAAGTCACGGAACTCATCGCAATCGAACTGCTTTCCATTATCAGAAATTATGGTATGTGGTATACCATAACGACAGATTATAGATTTATAAACGAAATCTATCATTTTCTTCACAGAGATGGTGCTCAAGGCTTCGGCTTCTGTCCATTTTGTAAAGTAATCGACTGCGACCACCGCATACTTCAAACCACCTCGCGTAATGGAAGCATCCCGATAATATCAATTCCCCACATAGCAAATGGCCATGGACTAGTCATTGAAGTTAAAGGAACATGTGGTTTTCTAGGAATGGTCGCAAATCGTTGACATTTATCGCATTTCCTAGCAAATTCCAATGTATCCTTCTTCATGGTCGGCCAAAAGTACCCTTGTCGAAGAATCTTATTCGCGACCGCTTGCCCCCCAGAATGATTCTCACATATTTCTTCGTGAATTTCCCTCATAATGTAGCGTACTTTTTGATCATTGACGCACAATAATAATGGCGAGCTGAAACTCCTTCGATAAAGTTGCTCATCCTGGATGATATAGCGAGCCGCTTTCATGCGAAGCCGCCTTGCATCGTCTTTATTTTCAGGGAGATCGCCGCTTTGTATATATCGCATTATGGGGTCCATCCACGATGGTTCCTCATCAACTGGCATAATTACTTGGGGTTCGACCTCGATGCTCGGTGAGATAAGAAATTCAACGGGAACTACTTTCAATAACTCTGCATCCTTTGTCGAAGCGAGCTTAGCGAGTGCATCTGCCCGGGTGTTTTTAATATGAGGAAGAAGCTGTATGTCATAAGTGTCGAACGTTAAGAACAACTGCTGCACCTTCCTTAAATAGGCCATCATTCTTTCTCCTCTCGCTTGATAATCACCCTTAACCTGACAGACGACCAGCTGGGAGTCGCTATACACCTCGATTACTTTGACCTTCATTTCCTGTGCGAGCTTTAGCCCAACTATCAGTGCTTCGTATTCGGCCTCATTATTTGACGCTGGGAATTTGAAGCGAAGCGCATAATGAATATTGTGCCCTTCAGGACTGATTAAAACAATGCCCACACCTGCTCCATTCTCATTCGATGACCCGTCAACATAAAGCTTCCACAACTTCGATATATCTGAGGCAGGTTTCTCGAGTACTCCCGTGGGAAGATTGACGTCGTATGTAAATTCTGCGATAAAATCTGTGAGGGCTTGACCTTTTATAGCAGTGCGAGGTTGAAAATTGATGTCAAACTGACTCAATTCAACAGCCCACTTAAGCAGCCGCCCTGACGTCTCAGGTTTCTGTAAGACCTGTTTCAGCGGGAAATTCGTGAAAACCCAGATGAAGTGAGCATGGAAGTAAGGTCGAAGCTTTCTTGATGCAATGACGAGTGCCAGTGCCAATTTTTCCATCTCTGGATACCTGGTTTCAGCATCAAGTAATCTCTTACTCATATAATACACAGGTCGCTGAATATTTGACTCCTCGCGAATTAATGCGGCACTCGTCGCATACTTAGAAACAGCGAGATATAGGCATAATTCTTCTCCCGGATTTGGTTTCGATAAGAATGGAGGGGAACCCAAGTGTTTTTTCAATTCTTGGAATGCCTGCTCGCATTTCTCCGTCCACTCGAACCTTTTTGATCCCTTCAACACCTCAAACAAAAGGTTGGCATTTATCGGTTGATCTGGATACAAACCGACTGAGAGCAGCTACTCTTCCTGCTAGGCTTTGCACATCTTTGGGTTTATGAGGAGATTGCATATCAATCAACGCTTGTATCTTCTGAGGATTTGCCTCGATCCCTCGCTGGTTGACCATAAAACCCAGAAACTTTCCAGATCCCACTCCAAATGCACACTTCTGGGGATTTAGCTTCATCTGGTATCTCCGGAGGATCTTGAACATCTCATCAAGATGCTTGATGTGATCTTCAGCTTTCTCCGACTTGACTAGCATATCATCGACGTATACCTCCATTGTCTTGCCAATTTGTTTTGCAAACATCATATTGACAAGACGTTGGTAGGTCGCTCCTGCATTGATAAGTTCGAAGGGCATCTTTTCATAGCAGTATAACCATCGATCAGTGATGAACGAGGTGTGTTCCTCATCCAGCTCGTACATGGGGATTTGGTTGTATCTTGAATACGCATCCATGAAGCTTAAAAGTTCATGCCCCGACGTCGCATCTACAAGCTGATTAATTCTCGGAAGAGGGAAGCTGTCTTTAGGACACGCCTTGTTGAGATCGGTGAAATCAATACAGGTCCTCCACTTCCCATTAGGTTTTTTCACCAAGACCGGATTTGCAAGCCAATCAGGGTAAAAAGATTCTCTTATGAACCCAATTTCGAGCAATTTCTCCACCTCTTCCTTTAATGCGACGTAGCGTTCTGGATTCATGGCCCTTCTCTTTTGTCGCACAGGCTTTTTTGACGGATCTATGTTAAGACGGTGGGATATGATCCTTGAATCAATCTCTACCATATCTGAATGCTGCCATGCAAAGACATCCAAATTAGTCCTCAGAAAAGCGAACAATGAAGCTCGCACAGGTCCTTGAACCTCCGTTCCAATCTTCAAAGTCCTAGAAGACAGATCGAATGACAAATCTTCCAGTTCTTCAACGGGTCTGGTTCTGACTTCGTCAATTTCTCGAGGATCGAAGTCTTCACTGGTTGTTTCGATTGACGCTTTCACTGACGATTCGCCTGACGCTTTATCTGACGATCCGACTGGAGCTTTGCTCGCTGCCTCGGCTGACGTTTTGTCCGCTGCCACGACTAATGCTTCATCCGCTGCCACGACTGACGCTTCATCCGCTGCCACGAATGACGCTTCATCCGCTGCCACGACTGACGCTTCGATCGCTTCCTCTGGCAGGTGGACCATCATTGTGCGGGACGTCGCATCTTTTGCTGTGAGTTTCAGCGAGTTGTTATAGCAAGTCCTCGCATCATACTGATTTTCTCGCACCTAGCCTACCCCATGTTGGGTCGGGAACTTCATTGTTAGATGATAGATCGAGGTGACAACTCGAAGTTCCCTTAATGTTGGTCTTCCTAGCACAGCATTGAAGGCAGATGGGCAATCTACCACCAAAAACTGGGTCATTATTGATGAAACCCTTGGAAAGGTCCCAACGCTGACCATCAGTTCAATCATGCCCATAGGCATCAGGCTGTCACCAGTAAAACCATAGAGGGGAGTGGCAGCTGGCTTTAGGTCGCTCTCATTTAACCCTATCTTTTTGAAGGCATCAAAGTATAGGATGTCCACAGCACTTCCGTTGTCGACCAATACTCGCCACAACTTTGTGCTTCCACAGTTAATTTTTATGACTAGCGCATCATTATGCGGATAATGGACTTCCCTTGCATCTTGCTCTGTGAAGGTAATATCCATTTCCGGTACTCGTTGAAGCTTGCATGGTCGCTGATCAAGATGCATGACGTTGGTCAATGGCTGCTGTTGAGCTTCTCGCGCGTATCTATCCTGTGCTCGCTTGGAATCTCCTCCAACATGCGGTCCTCCAAAAATAGTTCGCACCTCACGCTGAATTTCTGGAGGTCGCTGTTGGTCTTCTTCTCGCCTTTCGTCGCTCTTCCTGGTGTATTACCGCAATCGTCCCTCTCTAATCAGCCTTTCAATTTCATCTTTCAGGGCAAAGCAATTATTAGTATCATGCCCAATATCATTGTGATATCGGCAAAACTTGTTGGGGTTGCGCTTTGCCCTATCCCGTTTCATTAGTTCTGGTTGTCGGAATCGCTCCTTCTGGTTTGTGACCGCATAGATATGATCTATGGGCGCGTTCAATTCAGTGTGATTATTAAACCTCATGGGAGCTTTTGAAATCTCCTGGCTTTTTGGTCTAGGCTGATTCTCATTTGTCTGTTCATTATTCCTCTTGTTTTTCTTATTATCGCTGTTGTTGGTGATGACCGCATCTTTTGCCGTATCTGTCCTTCCTCCTTTTCTAGTCTTTTGAAGATTCTCACGTGAAGATTCTAACCTTAGATGTCGACCAACTCTTCGGTAGAAGTCTTCGAGAGTTCTACACTCTCGTTCAAGCAATTCCTCCCAGAGTTTTGTTTCTAGTCACACCCCAGCCATCATAAGAGTAAGAACTCCTCCTTCAAGTAGGTTGTTGACCTTCGCTAGCTCTAAAGTGAACCGATTGAGATAAGACCGTAGAGTCTCCTCTGGACCTTGCCGGATTGCGGACAAACTGACAAGCGGAACAATGAAATTCTTTGCGGCCTGAAACTGTCTCAAGAACGCCGTCTGTAATTGTTGCCAGGACGAAATTAAACCGGATTTAAGTCCTCGAAACCACTTCTTCGCTGCTCCTGAGAGTGTTACAGCGAAACATCTGCAGCGTGTATGATCACTAACCCGATGAAGTTCCATCAAGTCACTGAAGTGATCCATATGGTCCTGTGGATCAGTCTTCCCATCAAAAGTGTTAATGGTGGGAAGTCTGAATCCGGTGGGAAGGGCTGCAGCTCGAACATCCTCGCTGAATGGCGACTGTCGATACCCATCAGTGAGCTCATCGTCCCAGCCAACAAGTGCATCTAATGCGATCCTTAAATTGTGAACATCAACGTTCAAAGGGAAAACATCATTCCTTGCTGGCGGTAAAAGCGACCTTCGTTCGTTATCATGTTTCATGTCGGGTTGGTCAGGTAGAACCTTCTGCGACCTGTGAGTGGAATCCAGTGAAATAGTGTGACGAGACCGGCTCTGGTTGTTGTGATACGATATAGATCGATCATGACCACGTCGTCGCTCCAAATACTGTCTTAAGTCTGTAGGATCTTGTCTTGACTCCCTGTTGATTCTTTCGAAGACGCTTCTCGATGGTCGTCCTTGTTCGCAACTCAAGCGATCCTGGCTATTAGTGAATTTACGAGAAGGTTGTATATGATCATGGTTCGTACTTGAACTCTCCGTACCAGATTCCGGTGGCAAGTTTGCGACCTTGCCTTTCCCTTTGGAGATGAGATCTTCATAACGCTCCTGTTGAGTTCTTGGCTGGCCGCGTCTTCTCGTCTCGAGGATCTGTATTCCCTTCTCAGGTGATTGAGCAGGACATTCTTTGGGACGTTCATGTTGTGATGGGGTCACCATCTACCCTTCAGCAAGTCGTCGCAGGGTGTCATTGATCTGGTTAGTGACTTGCTGAAGGTTCACGAGCGTTTCCTCCATACGATCCTGTCTCTGGGAAAGGTTCTCTGTTGCTGTCATAGTAAGCTGATTCGGAGCAGGGGCTGCCTGTGTAGCAGCAGTACTTTGAGGTTGGTTTTGGCTAGTTCCGGTGACTCTGGTAGTATTTCTAGTGTTTGCTATTATTGAAAAAGTGGAATTTTGACAAATTTTTCTGCCGGAATAGCCCTCCTTCTAGCGCCAATTGTTGATGGAGGTTTTATCAACAATAAATTTAGAAAAAATCAAGAGATGTGGCTTGTGCGAATTGAGTTAATAATCAAAGCAAATAAGGAGAGATGATTTTATAATGGTTCAGCCCCGAAAAAGATGAGCCTACGTCCACTGTTTTTCTACTATTTTATGAAGAATTATGAACACTCAAGGTTACAACGTCTCGTCTGGAGATTGGAAAAACTGAAGAGCAATTGGAATACTCAAAACTTGCTTACCTTCAGAACATTGAGTCCCCTTTATATAGGTAAAGGT
>JXTB01000092.1:0-116730 GCA_002914805.1 Parasponia andersonii
AACCCTAAACCCTAAACCCTAGACCCTAAACTCTAAAACCCTAAACCCTCTAAACCCTAAACCCTAAACCCTAAAACCCTAAACCCCTAAACCCTAAACCCTGTACCCTAAAACCTAAACCCATAAACCCTAAACCCTAAACCTCTAATCCCTAAAAGGGTAAAGTTACACTTTTTGCTGTAAAAAATCTCTCTCTCTCAATTGTTTATATCAATTGTAGCGTCGTTTGTCCTAGTTTTGAAAATGACATGACTAGAAGGACTTGAGCCGGAGCTTTTTTTAAAAATTACCCATCGAGGGCTCGATGTATACATCCTGTAGTGGAGATGTGATTCGTGATCTTGAAAAATTGGTTACTTTGTATAATGATTTTTGTTTTTTTTTTCTTTTTTCTTTCGTAATTAGAACATCCTTTTCATTTTTCGTTCATAATATTAGAACATCTAAGGCCTCACATATATGCTGGTATTATTAATAGTTACACAACTATCTTGATATCTTAAATATATGCAAGTATTAGTAATAGTTACACAACTATCACTTTTTTTACTTATTTAAAAGATAAATAAGCAGATTTAACATAGTATAATTTTTGCTCATGGCGGAGTTGGTAGCCGGATGCCAGATTTTTGCCGAAAATCTATACCGGAGATGGTATTTTTGAAAGCTTCTAAAGGCATCGTCGGGCAGCTTCAAGTGACGGGACCGGCGAAACCTGCTGGCTCTTGCAGACAAGCGCATTAGCGACAGGGAGGGGCAGTGTGTCGACGGTATTTGCTGACAGAACTTCAACTCTTAAGAATTTTGATCGAAGAAGAAGAAATACCTCTGGGTAAATTTAAGGGAGTTTAGGGGCACTGTTGCTAGTGGAACATATGGCAGTTCCTGATTTAGCCAAAAATCTTTTGAACATTTTAATTAAGCCATAGTATTTAAAAGATTCTTTCACTTTGATCCCTCCCTTTGTAAAAATATTTATATTTTCAACCCCAAATGAACATAGTCTTCAAGCGGTCCTCATTTATCCTAGATATTTTTGTTTAAATATTCCAAAAATTCATATTCACCAAAATGCCATTAACGTGAAAACTACTCTTATGCCCCTTTTAAATCTAGTTTTTACATGTTCTTTGTTCGAAAGACTAAATCACTCTAATTGGTGTTCTTTGCTTTTTTCTTTATTATTCTATGTTTTTACCTTAAATCATTAATCCTCATTAATCCTATTGTTACACCAAATTTGGTATCAAGAAAAACCTTATGTGTTTGGCTATATTTTTTTTTAGTTATTTTTAATGTTTAATTAAAGACATAAAAAAAATTAAACGCTAGCATTTTTCTTTAAAAAAGCCTAGAGTAGATTAATTTGACTAATTACATTTTTTAATTAAAATTAAAGTATGGACTTTTAAAAAATTAATTACATGAAAGTTCATCCTATATAAAATTCGTCCTTAATGTTTATTATTTATAAATAGGCAAACTAAGAGAAATTAGGTTAAATATGCATAATAATAGGCATATTTTGGTCTATATAATTTTCTCAATAAAAGTTTGAAAAATATGCATATATCACCTGAAAAGTCATATTTACCCCTAATAAACTATATGCTCTCTTCTCTTTATCAAACTGAAATCTCTTCTTCTCCATGCCTCTATGCTTCTCTATATCTTGATTCTTCAAGTTAACCGTCATATGAAGAACTGAAATTCCAAGATCAAAAAAGAATAAAAGAAAAAACACGAGAAAAGATAATTGGAAAAAGGAAAAAAAAACATAATTTAAGAAGAAAATCACGTTCTCATCTCTCATATCACCATCAAACTCATTATTTCCATCTCTTCTCTCTTCATTCTTCTCCACTTAGTTCTCGATATAGCTTCAACTAACATATTATCAAATTTCAAGATATTATGAGGTCATTTATATGTTGAAAATTCATTCTGAGGTTAATTTTTGTGAGTTTTGACCAAAAAAAAAAATTGCGATAATTTTCTACGGTTTTTCAATGATATTTTGATAAAAATTATATTTTCAGTAAAATTTTAATGAAAATGGCATTTTTGATAATTTTCGATGTCATTTCGATGTATTTTTTGATAAATTTTCGATGTAATTTCAATGAAAATGGCATTTTTGATAATTTTGATGCAATTTCGATGTATTTTTGATGATATTTTGCTCAAAGTAGTATTTTCAATAATATTTGACAGAATTTCGATATAATTTCAATGAAGTGATATTTCTGATAAAATATTATCGAAAATACCACTATCATCGAAATATTATCAAAAATATATGGAAATGCCTTGAAAATAATCAAAAATGCAATTTTATCGAAATATTACTGAAAATACCACTTTCATTGAAATATCATCAAAATTGCATCTAAAATTTTCAAAAATACTATTTTCATTAAAATTTTACTGAGAATATAATTTTCATCATTGAAAACCGTCGAAAATCATAGAAAGTTATCACAATTTTGACGATTTTCGATGGTTTTTCGATGATATTTTGATGAAAATTATACTTTCAGTAAAATTTTAATGAAAATGGTATTTTTGATAATTTTCGATGTCATTTCGATGTATTTTTTTTGATAAATTTTCGATGTAATTTCAATGAAAATGATATTCCTAGTAATATTTCAATTAAGTGGTATTTTTGATAATTTTCGATATATTTTTGATGATATTTTGCTCAAAGTAGTATTTTTCATAATATTTGACATAATTTCGATATGATTTTAACGAAGTGATATTTCCGATAAATATTATTGAAAATATCATTATCATCGAAATATTATCGAAAATATATCGAAATTGCATTGAAAATAATCAAAAATACAATTTTATCGAAATATTACTGAAAATACAACTTTCATCGAAATATCATAAAAATTGCATCTAAAATCTTCAAAAATACAATTTTCATTGAAATTTTACTAAGAATATAAT
Organism: Parasponia andersonii; assembly: GCA_002914805.1. Taxonomy (NCBI): domain Eukaryota; kingdom Viridiplantae; phylum Streptophyta; class Magnoliopsida; order Rosales; family Cannabaceae; genus Trema; species Trema andersonii. Next base: position 2,962 of record JXTB01000092.1, read on the forward strand.
TTTCATCGCAATATTATCAAAAACGGTCGAAAATCATCAAAAGTTATCACAATTTTTTGCCAAAACTCGCAAAAATTAATCTCAAAACTATTTTTCAACACATAAATGACCTCATAACATCTCGAAATTTGATAATATGTTATTTTAAACTATACCCAGAATTAAATGGAGAAAAATAAAGAGAGAAAAGAAGAAAATGATGAGTTTGACGGCGATATGAGATATGAGAACTAGATTTTCTTTTTAAATTCTTTTTTCTCCTCTTTCCAGTTATATTTTCTCGTATTTTTTCTTTTATTCTTTTCTGATCTTATAATTTCAGCTCTTCATATGACGGTTAACTTGAAAAATCAAAATACAAAGAAACATAAAAGTATAGAGGATAAGAGATATCGACTGGTTAAAGAGAAGAGAGGTATATAATTTACGGGGGATAAATATGATTTTCTAAGTGAAATATACATATTTTACAAACTTTTATTGAAAATAGCACATGGACCAAAATATGCCTATTACGATGCATATTTGACCCAATTTTTCTAATGAAAACCATAATTCTAAATATTCAGTTTTATTCTTAAAAAACCAATTGAATAGTCTTAAAAAAAAAAAAAAAGAAAGAAAACGAACTGAAATATGAAAGGAAAGCTTTTTGCCTTAGTTAAGTCTTAATAATCGTCTTAGCTTTTTCATCTTCTTTTGCAACACAAATAGCCACCTCCAGTATGGTAAAGTCTTGACAGCCATAGAATAGAATTAGAATAGAATTGTACTATTTATAAATTAGAATTAGACTAAAAAAGAGGAGAGGGTTCGTTCGTTGAGAGTTACTTGTCTTGTCTGACTCCGAGGAAGTGTCTTAGAGAGTGAGTGGCGATGAAGGGCCAAGCGTCGGCCTACTGGAAGGCTTCAGCCGTCAAGTTCAGGATGTAAGTAAGTTTGCTGCTGTTTTCGATTCTGATTCTCTGTATTGAATTAATCATGATTTTGTAAATTTATGGCAGCCCAACAGCCCAGAATTTGGTACCCATCAGATTGGACATCGAAGTGGACGGCCAGAGGTTCAGAGACGCTTTCACTTGGAACCCTTGTGGTATATTATTCTATTTTTACTTGCTACTATTTTATTTTTTTATATATAATCCATGCAATTCCAACTATACTACTATTTCATACAAAACTCACAAAGAATTGAATTTGCATTGGTTGGATTCTGTATTGTATTGTATTGAATTGTGGTTTTGTTTTGTTTTGTATTGTATTGTAGATCCTGATTCTGAAATTGTGGTGTTTGCCAAAAGGACTGTCAAAGACCTGAAGCTCCCTCCTGTATTCGTTACCCATATTGCTTCCTCTATTCAGGCAACTCTCAACTTGCTGTGACTTTCTCTTTCTCTTTCTCTCTCTCTTTCTCTTTCTCTCTCTCTTTCTCTTTCTCTTTCTCATATGGGTTTGTTAAGTGGTGTCACCTTTCCTTGTTTACTCGCCATTATCAGTCTCAGTTGGCTGACTTTCGGTCATTTGAAGGTCAAGATATGTATGCTGGCGAGAAGATTGTTCCTATTAAGGTTTGTTCAATTCAGCTCAGTTCAATTCAATTCAATCTCCTCCATCTCTGACCTCTATACCTCAATCTTATTCTAATCACTTAACAAGTAACTTCATCTTCTTCTCAGCTTGATCTTCGCGTAAACCATACTCTTATAAAGGACCACTTTTTGTGGGTAAGAAATATATATATAAATGGAACATTACTTGTTTCATCCTTTCCCTTTGATTTGATTTGACTTGAGTGAAACTAGCATATCCCATGTTGAACATTGAACGTATATTCCGCTATTTCCAGGACATGAACAACTTTGAGAGTGATCCCGAAGAGTTTGCTAAAACCTTCTGCAGAGATTTAGGTATTCAAGACCCTGAAGTTGCTGTAAGTATAAAACTAGCTCACTCCTCAATTGTTGTCTCATACTTTATTTCACGACATTCTGAAGAATTTTCTTTCTCAGCCTGCAATTGCTTTTGCAATCAGAGAACAATTGTATGAGGTTAGGTTCCACTGACGTTTTGATCTAATATCATGTGTTTCCACCATTATTAGGCTGAGCAAAAAGAAAAAAGAATTGATATAACTGTAGATGAAGTTTCATTTCTTATTGTTTGTTCTTTTAATGTTTTGGTCTTATCTTTGTTCAAGTTCAGTCAGCAATATACTTATGATATTCCATATTCTAGATTGTAATTCAAAGTGTAGCTTCAGCAAGAGAAAGTCGAATTAGCAAGAAGGGACGCCGAGGGGCTGACCACACACCTGCCAGGTTGTATTTGTAGGTTAAAGTTAATGAACTTATAGGAAAGTTTATGAGAGTTCATATGACTAATACAGCACGAATTTTTCTCTGACAGTAAAGCTGGTGGTGCCACTTTGGACCTCGTTAAGTTATTTGGTCATAGATCTAGCGTTGTTCGGTATGTCTTTCTCAGATAATGTCTTCGTGCTAGAATCTCGTAACATATTTGCTCTCTAGTCATAGGATTTGACTTGGAAGTTTAACCACTTTCTCTAATGAATACTTACGCTTGGCCTTTTGGCCAACGAAGACCATATGCCTCTTATGCTATTGTGTACCAATTTACCACTGGTACAGCTTCAGTCACAAGACTCAAATGATTTCCTCAAATGATCACCTTTATATGCTCAATAATTCAGTTTTTTGTTTTAATTTTCTTTCCTCCCATACCATAATCCAAAGCTCTCTGAATTTGTTAATGAACTCTTATTAGATTGAGTTCTTCCATTCTGCCTTGCTGTTGTTAGTTACCATCTCATCCAAGATGACTTTAATGGGAAAGTGAATCCCATCCATATTCAAGACTCAGCTTCTAGAATCAGACATCAACAACCTTTCCCAATATCAGTATCTTGTCAAGAAATGTGAAATTTCGGAAAAAAACAGGGTTAGCAGCTTCTTCGTAAGGGTAGCCTCAATTGCTCCAAATTCGTGGTTAATAAAAAGCTTGCATGATAGCAATTGTAAGAGCAAAAGAAACTAAAACTGTAGAGATCTTGAAGAATCCAAAAATAGCGGACCCTTTATTTTGTCGTACAATCTGTCGGAGTACATAGAGATGCAAAAATTTGCATATTTCTCTACATGGAGGATAGTGTCTGAATGAGCTTTTCGGTTTGATCTTTTGCCCAATCCCAGTACTTTCTGCCAGGTGCAGTATGTGGTCCAGTAGCTTTCTTGACTTGCATTTAGTATCACTAAGTCAGATTTTGACTTTTTCTAATTTGAGTTATTTTGAAGTGTTTAAGACGTTTGCTTTAGGATCAAGCGTCAGAAAATTAAAAGAAGATACTTACAAAACTGTTTATCTCGTGACTTGTTCCCAAATGCCAGGAAGAGAAAAGAGTGGGATGTTTATGAACCCATTGTTGATCTTCTCTCTAACGAGGAGATGGATGCTCTTGAAGCAAGAGAAGAAAGGAATGCTCGTTGACTTATCCCAGCAGCAGCATATCTCAATATCTTTAGGCAATGATGCCCCAGTTGAATTTACTGCTTGCTTTTTGTTACTTCTAGGGGCTCCGTGAACCATTTTGGTATCAGTGGTTTAATGTATATCTGGTCTTGGAGATATGAATGAGCAATGAAAATGTTTGTCATTTTCTTCTCACCATGGTCCTAATGAAATTGCAACTTTACCGGTGAGATTGTATTCTTCTGTATTGCAAAAGCTGTAAATTGAAGAAGTTTTCCGATCATACATTCTCTCGAAAAAGTTTTTCAATCATTATATCATCAATTTCCTATTTAAGTGGGGTTTTTCGGTCATTATATCATCATTTCCTTTCTTTTTATTTTTTGAAAACAAATCTGTTATTATAATACAAAATATCTTTACAATAACAGATTGAATTGGGAGAAAAAATTTTCCAATAGATAAGCCAATTCTCCCCTTCTAAAGCTATCCTAGCCAATGCACAAGTAAACAAATTAACTATGATGTTAATGTCAGGAAGGAAAAAAATAACTAAATGCATTCAACAGTAAATAAACTGTCAATGCGTCTGACTCCAATAATTGGAGATTTTCGGTTTAACATCCCTAATTGGTAGGAATACTAACTCTCTTGTAACTAGCAAGCTTATGATCTCACCATGTGTCTTTTGCTTACCATGTGTATGTAAGCTATTGAATCCTACTAAGGGGGGAGACCATCAGTCTCCCTCCTTCGATTTTCATAATTACTTCTTTTATTGTAAATATAATTTTCATATCATGATATCATGATAAAAGAACAAAGATTTAAATTTATAATAAGATATATGTAGAAAATCAGATAACATAAAAGATATTCCTTTGGCCTTGTGATTCAATAAAAGTCATAAACAAAAAATCACAGTTAAATATTGAAGACATGGAACAGTAAAAAATCTAGTTAGTTTACAAAGTAGATTTACCCAAAAATAAAATAGAAGACTCCAAAATAAATGAAATGAACTCAAGCTAAAAGCATTAACCTGGATGAAAATTAAATGAAATGAAGAAAATAAATCTCATTTGGAGATAAATGATCATAATATTAAGGAGTTGACACTAAATCCAAAACACAATAAACATGTGTTAAAATTTTCATGCCATAGTGAATATTTTTAATTGAATGTGAATTATTCCTAAGCAATTTTTATAGATCAGGAATATGACAAAAGGTTTAGTATGGAGTAGAGATATATCTTGTAATAATAGATTCAAGTAAAATATGGGTTTCCTCTAACCAAACGAGTTTATTAGTCACGAATCAGTTTAGTCAATTTATGTGCTACTTCATTGGCTTCACGAAAGATATGATTTACTTTGATACCGGAAAAATGAGAGAATAAACTTATGATATCTAGTAATAGATTTCCAAATTTAGAAAGGCAATTAATTCTATTGTTGAGAGTTTGAACCATAACCAGAGCATCTGATTTCAGCGTCTATAGATTGAAGCCAATATCTCTTGCCCATAAGAGTGATATCCCAATTTCCTTAGCCTCAGCATGTTTTGGTAAAAGAAGACCACCAAATTTTTTTGCCAATGTAGCCATTACTTCCCCTTTATCATTCCAAACTATGGCACCAATTCCAACAGTACATGTTTGTTCATTAAAAGCGGCATCAACATTCATTTTAAAGCATTCACGAGAAAGAGTTATCCACCCTGTTTATTTCCTTAGTAAATTCTATGGACAAGGTACATTTCTCATTCTTCCTCTTGCATTTTGATATTCCTCCAAATACTAAATATACCATTCCATAACCATACTCGGTATTTCAGTTTTCTACCCATGTAACATCTTATTTATTTTATTCCAGATGCACCATAATAGACACATGAATAAATCAAAATCCTTTAAACTCAGCAATTAGGAATACATAGAGATAATATCGAACATTGTCATAGTAAAAATTTACTAAATGGCAGCTGAAATTTTGATACCCTCCAAATGGCCTTAGCAAAGCTATAGTGAATCAAGGCATGAGTAAGAGACGCCCATGTACAATTACAAGAGCTACAATATGATAATGGAATTATTTTCCTATGAAATAAACCTATTGCCATTGGTAAGGCATCATGATAAGCATGCCAAATGTTTATCTTAATTTTACTAAGAAGAGTTAGACCCCAATATTTCCTCCACCAACTATGTATGCTTGCTAAATTTGAGCATGAGCTTCTCTCCAGTCGAGCTTTTGTTAGCCAATAACCTGATTAAACAGAATACGCACCAGAAGTAGTAAAGTGCCAAACTAAATTATCTCTTTGCGCCATAAAACTTAATGGAATAGTTAGTACTTTAAAAGTAAGAAATTTTAGTTAGTAAGATGTAACTAAATATTAGGAGTGTACTATAAGACATAATTACAAATCATAAATTTGGATAAGGATATTAGGAGTTCGTAAAATACGCGTACATATGTTTTGCATAAATCTAAATCATTCGCTTTCTTTCTCTCTTTATTATAATTATAAATTTTAATTTCAATTTTTACTCATAAATGAAATTTTGCAGAGAAATTGTTAGATAAGAAAATTTTATAATGTATATAATATTATATCGAAATTAATCATAACAATGATATAGCAAATTAAAATACTAAATTCTAAGGAAATATAATTATATGAGATAAATCAAAAGTATATACCATATAGAAACTATACATAAGTTATACAATTGGTGCAACAGGATAAAGTATACGTACAATTTTATATTACAGCAGGATAAAGTATCGTACAATTATGTACTTTTGTTAGATTAAGTGGAATAAATATATTACTCAAAAAGGAAACAGTTATCAAAAGATCATTCATCAAAATTTATTTTACAAGAAATTGGTCATCAAATTTGCAATCTCAAATCCAAACATCATTATCATTACAAATATGATTTCAAAAAAACTTTGATTTAGGCAAGTTGGTAAAGATCTCTTTCCTCTTAAAATGCATAGAATTGATACAATAAGATAAAGTAACCATAGTTGACATACCTTATTTATATCCGAGGGAGAAAAATACTAGTTTAACAAGCCAATGTTCCATTTTCACTTAGAGGTGATAAAAAGAGAAACACAAGCATTTTCATCATGGGAAAATGGTGCTATTAATTTAAAAGATATGCTACTTGGTATCCATGGGTCTATAATACAACAAATAGAATTTCCATCACCTACCTTCCATCATAATCCCTCCACCAAAAGTTATTTATCCCATAAAATACTCCTCCAAGTGAGAGAAGGTGAGTGGCCTAATTGTACATCCATAAATTCATTATAAGGGAAATAACGAGCTTTATATATCTTGTATAAAAGAGTTTTAGGTTGATGCTATGCTTGTTTTGTCAAAAGGGCTTGAGTAAAACCAATTAATGATCTAAAACCCATCCTTCCATTAAGTTTAAAGCGGTACATAAAATTCTAATTTTTCCAATGAATTTTGTGTCCTTTCTCCGATAATCCCCACTAAAAATTAGCCATCAAAGATTCAATTTCTTGACAAAATAATATCGACAAATGAAAGTAACTCATTGCATATGTTGGAACTAACTGAACCACTGCGTTCGAAAGAACTTCTTTATCTATCACTGAGAATAAAGGCTATTGCCATTAACCGCCATACCTTACATTTAATATCCCCAAATAAGGCTTTCTTATCATGTCCAGAAAAAGACAGGAGTCTAAGATACTACTCTTGACAATCATGTATTATCATTTGAAGAATTTGTTGATAGAAACATTTAATATCTGGAAGTGTGTTTGGAGAGAAAGAAAGTGTCATTTCCCAAAATTTATTTTTTATCCAGATGCTTTCCTATAAATAGTGAATAGATTTTTTAGCACTAGACAATCTTCTTTCGTTGCTTTACAAAACAATAAACTATAATCCGCAAAGAGTAGATGTGAAATTATTGGGGCATATCTAGCAACTTAAGATGTCAAATAATCATTAGCAATTAAAAAGCAAGTTATAGTTTTAATGTGGTTCTTTAAATATTATGACTTTTTTTAATTATAGTAGCAAAGGATATATGCTAGATATATCTACACTCTAAATATTAAAACTATAGCTATTAATTTATGTTATGTGAATAATACTAGAAAGAAGATAGGGATTTTTTCCATACTTTATGTTACTCAAATGTTTGTGTCCTTCTAAGAAATATAAAAAGAAAAGTGTTAGAAAGGAATTAAAGGATAATCCAATTGGAAAGAAATAGTACATTCAAGATAATAATACAAATTGCTGATTTACATGTTAATCTACGTCCAAATAGTAGGATTAAAAGTTTGATTATGCAGCATTAAAAGAGTTTGCAAGTTTATAACGATATAAACTATTGCATCACACACTTGAAAGTCCTAATAAAATCCTGAGAAAACATGTTTGACGTAGACATTTTAAGGGCCACAAAGGATGGTTGCCGTCTTTTTATTTCTTATTCAAATTCAATCTTTCTTTACTTTCTAAAACCAAATAAAGGAAAACGAGATATATTATCAAGGGTTCTTTGCTAATTACTGGTTTGATTTAGACTTTAGTTTAGAGGGTTTGGTAAGTTTGGTTGGTGAGAGGAGAGCTCTCTCAATAAACATACAAAAACAAAATAATAATAATAATAATAATAATAATAAAAGGAAGCCAAAATGCCTCATCATTTCCTATTTAGGTGGGGCTTTCAGTGGAGGATATACGTGAGCAAAAGGGTATGTATATTGAAGGCACTGGTTTCTTTTCCTTTCTTTCTTTTTATTTTTTTTTATTTTAAGGGGTTTTAGGTTGTGGATGATGGGTGCAAGTAAACTCCAGAAAGGATCAATCCCATCCATCCCATTTCACGGTAAGCCAAGTGTTATTCTCAGTCTAGTTTTGGCCTTTAGCGGGACCATCCTTGATCGATACGATCCATCTTCTGTCCTGGAGGTCGCTTTCATATCTTTATAGCATGTTTAGGGTAAAAGACATAGCTCTTTCTACTTGCGGTTGTGGATAAGGAATTGTTTCACTTGTTTATCTTTGATTTTTATTGTTTTCTTAAAAATTAATTGTCCGATTTTTTTTTTCTTTTTCCAGTTTCAAGCTTTAGAATCGGCGCATTATCAGTTTTGTGTTGAGCATATTTTAAAGCCCATTATAAATATGGGATAACTTATAATTCATTTACAAACATAGACCTTTTCTTGATGAAAAAATTTAGTATTCAATTTGCGGTCAAAAAGAACAGAGTTGATGACAAATTGCCTCTTCGACTTGGTCGTGATGAAAATTCATGGGGATGTTAGTGACGAAACTTGGAGTGGCCATGGTTTCAGGTGAAAAAATTGTGTGTTTTGATTACGATATGTAAGTAAAATTAAATAAGTATGACATTGAGATTATTTTTTAATAAAATTTTTGAATGAGACCATTAGTAGATCCTCGCATATAAGACTCTTTTCCGGTGAAACATACTCATTTGTTGTATGAGCATATACAAAATATCCTAATCTATTGGATTCCACAAGGAGTGCTTTTTTCGTAATTAAAAAAAAAAAAAATCAGATGCTTGCTATGGTTTAAAGGATTTTCCACTATGGTTTAGTGGATGACTCCTTGGTATTTTCTTCTTTGTTTTTTATAAAGGGGGATATTCAAAATTTCATCCGCTACATAAGAAATTACACAAAGCCATGCCTTATCTTCCATTCCAAGGGCAGTTACTCTTCCTATTATTATAGGCAAAGAAGGAGTGATATATATGGCATAAATAAATCAGTAATCATACAGAAGAATTAACGAGAAAATTGGAAAAGAAGATGAGTAGAGAGACGGAATTCTCAACTCCCGTTAATACTAATCTCGCCGTGATATTTCATTTTTATCACGGGGATTCCCTATAGATTAACATTTTGACCGGAAAATTACAAACAATAAAACAAAAGAACTAAAAAAAAAAAAAAAAACAGCAGCCAACTCTGCAACTCCTCTTTGTTGTCGATTTTTTTCTTTTGTTTTCTTTCCTCATGCCTTCCCACCTCTTGAACAAAGAAAGATCATATCTCAAAATAACGTTATCTACAAGCTAGCTACTTCATATCCATACCAGATCCAAATAAGTAACTAGTATGATGCTGCGCTCTCTCTCTTGTCTTTTCTTAGGTAATACTTGGAAAACACACACACACACACATATATATATATGTATATATATATGCAGACGTACGTGGGTTAAGAAGTGATTTTGTAGGGTGTAGTCTTGGACTTGTCCAGAATAGACCACATGACTTGAACATCTTCGTAAGCGCATGCCATTACTTCACCATGCAGATCCATAACGCTGCTCCCATTTTCTGCAAATCAATCAAGTCAATGAACTATATTAATTAATATTTTAATTAACATGATCATGACTTGCTAATCTGCCTGCAATTGCTGCAATATATACAATATGTCTCTTAATATATCTTAATAATTAGGTAGAGATGGTACTGAATGCAAATACATTTATTAAGCTATATATATACCTTGGAGCTGAGACTTTTTATTAGGATCCCTGGGTTGTTGATTGAAAAAAGTGCAAGCTTTCTTGAATGGGGATGTGATGGTCTTTTTCCAAGATGCCATATGTTATTGAATATACCTTGGTTGCAATAGTAACAGTAGAACTGCTCTGATCTTATGATCATGAATAGCCAGGAAGCCAATGATATATAATGTCTATTTCAACTCGACAACATTAAGACTCCACAACTGATCTCTCCGCCTTATATATATATATACACTACACCCAATGTGTTTGTGTATCTGTTCAGTGTGAATGTATATAATAATAATAATAAATAAATAAAAATAATAAAATAACCAAATAAAAATAATAGGAGATCATAGAGGAGAGAGAGAGAGAAGAAAGAGGGAGAGAGAGAGAGAGAGAGAGAGAGGGGCAAGATCCGTGAGATGAGCCTTAGATGAGAGGAACATCACTCCTTTAATTTTCTTATCTGATAGAAGGTCGCCGACTGCACCGAAGCACATGCTGCACGCTCCCAAACAGACCCTCTCGCCCCGCCTACACGTGAAATCCTCTTTTACTTTCCTGAGTGTGACGTATTTTATTATCTATTTTTATTTTTATATATCTACTCTATTATAAATATATATAGCATACTATTTCCCCTATCTCTCTTCTCTCTTTTATTTTATCTATTAAGATATCATCGATATTGGACCTCTCACATATATAGGACCTTCACTCAAGTGTCAGTTTCACTGTTAATGTTATTACAGTCTCGAACAATACACTCAACATTTAGTAGTGTTGATGCCTCTCATTAAGTCTCAATTATTAATCTCATCCCCTCCACTTTGTCAATTGTCACGGGCTGTATTCGGTAGTCGTACTAAGGCTAGCTTGTTCTTTCTCTTTCAACTGCCCCATACAGCCATTCCCTTTCCCTTTCGGTCCATAAGAGGATAAAGCACAACCATTGGCTCCTATTGCAATTGCAATTCACAATCACAACCGAACCCAATGTCTGCAAATTGATTGGCCTTGGCTTACAACGACAATGGACATGCCTGTGATGCCCACATGTGGTGGTACGGAGCAGGGAGACTGACCAAGATAGCCATATCTAGGTGCAGTCTCTGTGACTTTCATTTATTTATTTTATTTTTTCTGAAGTAAATCCCGGTCAAACAAGCCCAACCCAAGGGACACAAATTTCATTAAAGTCCCTGTGATTATAGGATATTATTACCCAAAACCCAAACATAATTATTTAACCATACGACCTTCTGTTTTCCTCTTTATTCAATTTGATGTGTTAGTGTTACTAAAACTACCAGCACTAGGTATGATTTTAGTTTTTCTTTGGTATAATTAACATTAAACATATAACTAATGCAATTATATATATAATGATTCGCGTGATCAAATAGGTTCGATAAATTATTTAAACACAAACTACATTAATAAATGAAAGAGCCATTGATTTTAATCATGAGTTTGACAGTGACATTTAGTCGGTTCGAAGGAACATGGTATTATGTTAATATTATCCAAATTGAGCGCCTCAAGAAAGCATATAACGTTAATTGGCACATGATCTTCCTTGTTTAATGTGTGCTAAGCAGTAAAATAATGAAGGACGGCCATACTTGCAAAGCTTATATAATAAAAGGACCTTTAAAGGTCAACCGTCAATGTTACCCGCCTTGAACTCCTAAACCCTCAGAGCTAAATTGAGTTTGAGATTGTTCATACTTGATAGGTTATGTCTCTAAGCAACTCTAATTTTGTAAATTTCACGCAACAAGATGTGACAGTGCATCCCCCTTTGTTTCTGTAGGTTGTAATTTTTGATTATTTAATTTCTTCTCTTGTCCATAATTATTTTTTTTATGTTTTTTTATCCTGTTTATTCTATCCCACATGACAAACAAGACTGGCAGTTTTAACAGTGAGAAATTATTATTGTCTGTATATACCATCGTTCTAATAGAACATATAGCAACAATCAATGGTTTTATATAAATAGATTTTTATTTTTAATAAGTAATTAAAGAAAACTGATTGATCAGTAGTGGTTTTCACATGTAGACAGATTGCATGTTTGGGCATTGAATTGGCTGTCCATTTGAATTATCAAGGCTTTTTTTTTCCTCATTATTTCTTCATTTTCTTTTTATGAGACCCCACATAACTATTCAACGGGAAGAGAGAGAGAGATTATGATTGTCATGTGGATGGAATAAAGCAAGAAGGGAGGGACCCATGATGAATCAAAGGACTAAGAAATGGAAGATTGGATCACATCCTCTCAGCAAATTTAAATTAGATTTCGCAAACTGCAAAGGAAACTATGCGGATAGGGGCCCAGGGCCAAAACTAAAATACAATGTGCTTGTGTTATGAGTCCACACAATGTGCTTCATGTCTCTCAAAGCCAGACCAAGTGCCAAGTGGCCCCCGCAAACCCCTCAATATTAGATGTTATTTGATCATTTTCATTTGCTTCAATCATAATCAGTCCATAGTCACCCTTCCTGCTTTGCCTGCATCAAATATTTATCCACAACAAAATATGTGCCATCTAATATTCTCAAAAATCCCATATAAACGGAAACTGAATTCCTCATCAATTTGTAAATAGCATGAACGGTCATTTACAAACACTTTCAATTTCAAAACGCTATAATGCCGCAGATACACACACGTATCCCACAAGATAAATTTAGAGCAGATCAATAGCAGTCTGAAACATTTATACACTCAAAAACATACTTGGACGAGGCAAAATCACAAAGAATTTCATAAACATAGTACTCTCGCTCAAGAATACCTAGATTCTTGAAAATATAATTTTAATTCAGGGAAGGCATCTAGAAAACTTGCAATAAGCTCAGGTCGTATTGTTTGTCCTTGTATAAGAATCCGATGATATCTTTCGAACAGTGATACCACAACTCTTTGTGGATCAATATCCCCCAAATAACCTGTAACACAACGCAGGATGTGTAAATGAATTTTAATATAGGATAGTATCACTTTTATACTTTGTATTTTGACACTTTATTCAATTTACATCTTGTGTTTTGATACATTGTTCAATTTATACAAAAATTAAAAATTAATTGTATAAAAACTGATCCGATAATAAGTTTATTAAATCGTCCTGGTAAATTAACTGCTTTAAATTAGTGTCAAGATATAAATTTGTAACAGATTTCAAATCTAAGGGTCAATATTGATAATAAACAAAATACAAGGTATAATTTGAATAAAGTGTCAAAATACAAAGTATAAAAATGAAATATTCTTTTAATGTTCCATCACTTTCAAGCAAAAACGAGTATGGTCTCAACATTTAGGTCATGTTTACTAATCCGTAAAGGGAATAAGTGAAAAAAGAATGGAAGGAGAAAGGAATAAGAAACAATGAGGGGGAGAAGGATATGATTCCTTTCATGTATTTACATAGCAATTAGTTACACAGGGAAGGGAATGTCTCTCCATTACGGATTAGTAAACATGCTTTCTCAATTTAGTTTGCTTAAAAGGCTTTTAAGTTAAAATTATGCTTTATCTAATATGTTATCAAAACAGGAGGCCTACCCAATTCAATCTCATCTTCTTGATCTTCCACATCCTCCTCTTCAATAACCGTACCATCTTGCAAAGAAACAGCTACTTTTGCATACCTATTGAGAAACTCTTCCTCAGTTTCTTCGTGTTCATCAGCCTCGGAGTCCTTCAAAACAAGAAGTAACAATGAGAATGTCAAATTTCCCAACATATGCTGCATGGGATAATAATGCAAACGCCAGATCCAAACAATAGCCTGTCTTTCCATTTTAATTGGAATTTTTTATTATTATAAAGCTCAACTTCAATAAGGCAAAACTAGAAATTGCATGACTATTTCTAGTAGAGGTACCTTAAAAAAAAAAAAACAAACAAACAAAACAAAACATTAAAGGTGGCACCTCTAAAATATGTCTACCTACTTAAGTTGCAGTTCTTAGCCTTCTGTCTTTCGATGTTATGCAGATTCATAAATAAACACATGGCATTGCAGATAACTGAGATGAAAATGTCATTTTCAAGTCAAACCTCATCATCATCTTCAGTTCCGTCATCGCCGTCCTCATCCGTTTCAACATCTTCATCATCTTCATCTTCTTGAACTTTGGCATTTTCTTCCAGAATTTCTTTTAATCGAACAGATGCCTCCATCAATGAAGAAAAGCATTCCTTTAACAACCTATCTTGTGGTTTCCCTAGTTCCAAGTGCCGTTCAACTATCTTTGCCAGTGCCATCACTAAGAGCCATAACAAACAATAAGTGATGCCATAAGTGTTCAAATATCTGGAGCTACAATTTTCTACACACAGCAATGTAGTAATAGATCAAGGATTATGGCGAAGGCATCTTTTTCTATAAAGCACGGACATATATCAAACCACGTTATTGATACTGCTCAATTTCTAGGAATTAGATGAGAACATGCAACTTCAGCTATCATAGTAAGATTCAGGAAAACGAACATGCCCATATTAATTCAACAATACTGTAACAGTGACCATCAAAACTGACTCGGTCAAAACCAAAATAAGCTAAAAGAACAGAAGTGATGTATCCTTTGGCATCATAAATAATTAAAAAGGCAATCCAATATTTGTTTAATTAATTGTTTGATGCATCAAAGCCATATAATTTTAGTGCATCAGTCAACGTAATTGTAAAAGTAATCAACTTTACGCAGGTTCAATACAGTCAAGAATAAACTACTAACCAATCAGCCTTATCTCAGATTCCATTTTCAGGCCAGCTTCATAAGACCTCGTGCAGACATATGACAATGTAGATGCCCAGATTGTGAAGCCACTATCGTCATCTTTATCCAATATTCTCTCTATGACATCAGGACAACACAAATAGCATGATGTTACGGCAAGTAACAAAGGCTTCCAGAGTGAACAAGGTTTGTTCCGAATTTCTTTAAAACGAGAGAAGGCAACCCTAGAAAAAGTGATTGCCAATGACTGCTTCACGTTCTCTGTTTCAAAAGAGTCTTTAGGGACATCTAGTAGCATATGGACACAAGAGCAAGCCCTCCACATTGCAGATGGATATTGTGAAATGGCCTCGCTTACAAAAGCACCAATGTCTTCTATTATTGAACCTTTAGGCACAGGTGGATTTGGAGTAGATGGCATTGGTCTTGCAATAAAATCTCTTAACCTGTATTTATTTTGTAGACTGACAACTTCCTGAATGCAATCAAAAATTGACATATCCTCTGATTCTTCCCATGCATGCCAACCCGCAACCAAATCAGCCCAGACTAATAATAATTCGGGTATTTTAAGCTCCAAAATTACGTTGCTTTCAGTAACAGATAGCATGATGGACCGCAGTAGTGTTGAAGCATCATCTATGCAACATGAAGGAGAAGCCCCACCTTTCTAATCCACATATAACCATTCAGAGAAAGATATGATTAACAGATAAAGAGAAAGTAAAGCTGAATATAAAAAATTGCAAAGTTTAAATGTTCACGAACCAATGGGGGCGTGGGTGTTAGCCAAGCCTGTTGCAAAAGAACAGAAAATGCTCCACCAACAGCAGCTCGACCAGATGCCCATTTTTCACTAGTGTCCTCCTCAGATTCTTCAGAGCAAAAATTTTCCCAAGATTGAGCCATCACTGCTAATGCTGCAAAGCCCTTTTCAACCATCTATTACCAAAAAGTATCAGTTCATCAAGAGTACCTCACCTTATTTTGTTACAGTACAACTCATAGTTTGAAAGGCTGACACACATTAACGACATTCTAAAACTTTTAATAAAATCACAACACATGCATATATGTTCTCTTTCTTTGTTCGGTGTTAAGCAATTATATAGTGCATCACATTTTTATCTATGAAAACATATGGACGCAATAAAGCTTGAACATGTCACTGTTTTAAGATGTCAAATTTTCTTGGCCATAAAATCAGAAAATAATCTCTTGAAACCTTTACGCTTAAGCATATTACTGACGATGCGAAATTTTCTTTTTCTTTTTTCAATTCCTTTCAAGCACGTGAAACTGACCAGACTATAGACCACAATTTCTGTTTAGGAACCTCTTTAGACTCCATCTTTTAAGAAGTGGGAAAGTCAATGCCTATTTGGCAAACATGCTAATAAGATGTATTTGTTTTCTTTTTTGTGCTAATGATGTAAATTTCCAGCCTGCTTATTCATAATCATAAATCAAGAGCTAGCTGCTTAGACAAATATATATGCATACTTGAGGCCATGGCTCCAGATTAGCAGGTATGCACTTAGAGATTGCACCAACCAATGATGAAACAAGAAATGGGATATGAACTGCAACATTTTCATTGCCCGCCTCAACCACAGAACTGAGAAGTTGAAACAATATAGAGTTATCTTCATCATCTTTACCAATCCTACCAATCACGACTTGAAGAAGAGGCAGCCAATCAGGTGGCAGGTAGTCATTCTGAAGCCAGAAGAACAAATATCGGGTGATAACCACATTATTACGCAAATAGAGGTGAAGAGGGTTCAACAAAAGGATTGATTTTCAGACTTACTTCAAGAAGCTCTGAAATTGCCCCAGCAGCAGAAGCCCGTACAGGGTAACAAGAAGTATCCCCATTATCCGGCATAATCAATGCATTAAGCAATGAAGAATATACATCTGCACTTATCTCCTGAAAATGATCAAAAAAGTATTTTGAGACCAAATGAATCAGTTTCCAAGAGACTATACTGTCAAATGAAATAAGGAAAACGTTATACGATATGGATAAAGAAAATTTGATCAATAGAAAGTGAATTCTTAAGCAGTTGCTCTTGCTAGAAAGGCATGACTAAAAGACATGACAAATGTGGAATGCTCTTACTTCAGGCAGACAGGAGGCTAGCTCTCCAAGTACCCAGTTCGCAGGAGCTACTAAGTATGGTAGACACACCGACGATTTATACAAAGGTAGTAGCCGCATCTGAACCAGAGTTGTAATGTGTCTAGGTTCTTGCTCCCTAAGAAACTGCATATGTGAATAACAAATTTGAAAAATTTCAGAGACTAGTAACAGTAACACATTCCACTGGTGAGTAGATCAACAGGATAATAAATTCTTACATCTAGCAGACTGCCATACCCCATCAGAACCCCAAAATAACTGCCATGGTAGCCACAGTAAAACAGTGAGAAAATCAGAATTATGTCATCCAATGTGACCACAATCTTTATGAGCAGTAGAAATGAAGATGACAGCGGAAAGAAATTGCAAGAAAGACTGGAAATAGAAGGTTGATACGAGAAGAAAAGGTAAGTTGGATCAACTAAAGGAAAACGAATGGTGTCTTTGAATTTCAAATGTCAAGTTATTAAGCGTTACCACACAAAAAAGAATGGTATCATTGCACAGATCATGTCAAATTCTCACAGTTAAGACTGCAGTAATAGAAAAGAAATTGTTTTAAAGGTCACTACTAAACAAAATTCTTTAATGCTTGCTCATTCAATCGCTTTAGGATAAACAAATTATCAGATTCTGTGACAATCAGGCATCTAAGAGAACCTTTGACTTGGAAGGAATTGCCGGCGACATCCCATCATCTCAATGAAGGTGTGAAGGTATGGTATTTGATTAATTCCTACGACCACCATCCTCTCTCGAGAATAGAATAAAATAAAAAGAACGAAAAACATACACATTTGTGGAAACCACAGTTTCCAATTCTACAAGCCATGTAAATTAGATATCAAATTACCTTAAAACAAAATAAAAATAAATAACGTGCTTTTGACCTCACTTGTTCAAAATTCTTGTTTCAGTTCCATTAGTTTCAGATGGAATAGGAAACTTTGAGAGAAAGGGAAGAACCAACAGTTCCCCAATAGAGCAGCGTTGATTTTTTCCCTTGTTCTTTTCACTTTTTTTCCGCTTTGATGAAGATGAAGTTCCAACTGGAGGACCCTGTAGGCACTAAACCTAGTGAATAGTAGAGCTAATGCACATAGCTAGAGATATTCTGAGAAAAAGTACTGAGCACAACCTTAGACATTGCAATGACACCAAGTAAATTTGTTGCACTTTTTCTGGCTGTAAACAGATCATCCTTCCACCCAGAAACTTCATCCTGCATGCAAAACAGACATGCTGCCATAACCATCCATAAAATGGCGAATTAAAATCATAAAATCAGTACTCTCATACCAGGTCAGATGGAAGATTCTTCCTCAAGAACTCATCTGCATCTTCTTCCCACTCTGAGATATCCTACTCACAGGAGTTTTCCAAAAATTACAGAACTTAATTACTTGAGAACCTTAGAGCAACTTTTGAACAATTGATATCATTTTTTCTCTTTCAGAAGAGTTTACCTTTTCATTCATTACTAGTGCTGGAAAGATCGCAGAATCCAATAGCAATGAAAAATGGGGTGCGACTAACCTCCATCCCTGTTTCCAAATAAAAATTAGTTCCTTAGAGGGAAAACAAAGTGTTATTGATGCAGATAAATAAAATATATTAGGAAATTATTATTATTATTGTTATTTATTAGGTTTTATTTAATTATTAAGTTTATTTTAATTTTGAATAACTAATTTTAAGTTTCATGTTTTCATCAGTTTCTATAATATGTTTAGTTTCCTAGTTGTGTCCAATTGCCTATTTAGTGTGTGATTGTTTTTCAGATTATGAATGAATATTGAACGATTATTGAGATTTCTCCTCCTATGGTTCTTCGTTTCTCTCTGAGTTCTTGATCTAGTTCTATTGCTTTTCTACCAATTCATCTATTTCTGCCTAAGTTCTATCACCTTTTGCTCTTCTACATATTTTCTTTCTAAATTCCCATTCTATCCTACATCAGTTATGCAGTACTACCAAAAAAAGGTCCACATCCTAACAATAACTTCATTGATTTCACTGACAAAATTAGTTGATTTCACTGATACAATCGATTAAAACTTAAATGATTTTTGTGAAAAACTCAAGTCAGAGTAGTATGAATATTAAGAGATTACTAATTAGATAACTTACGAGACCTGTCTCCAGAACACGTGAAATCACATCAAAAGCTAATGAAACAATCTGCTCTGACAAAAAATCAAGCTTCTGCATATTTTAGTATATAAATTGGCCATCAGTGCAAAAAACAATAAGTGCTCAACTACTGTATATGTGAGCAAGGTACAATAAGAATCATACAAAATCAGATTCAGTCCTAAATTTCACAAGTAAACCTAATAAAAACAACAAGAATAATAGAACCAACAAAGAACACTTTGATAGTGAAAGGAAGACCAAAGAATCCTTAGATGCAAAAACCACAACTACAAAATAATGATATAAAATTTTTTACGCTAAAACATCAATGATAAAATTGATAATACTGTCGTTATAATAATAATAAAGATAATAAATACCATAAGTAAGAACTTCACTATACATTAGAAATCGAAACTTTAGAGAATTTCAAACACTACAAGCATAACAAGAGTGCCTATTGGCTCGAAACCAGTCCCTTTAACAAAATCAATAAAAAAAACTTACACTTATGTTTTTAGTATATTTCACTATGTTTAAAGCACTGTTTATCATGTCTGGCATTAACCTGAAAAAATTGAGAGAAGAAAAATCGTGAAGAATAAGAATAATCATTAATAATTTAATGAAAGTGTACACCAAACCCATGTATTACTTATCAGAATACTTGCGGTGTCGTGTAACTAGAGCACAAAAAATTTGCAGACTTCTCTTCCCAGTCTTCAACCTCATCAAGTATTCCTTTTCAATAGTAACCGTATAATCAAAGCTCAAAGAACCAAGAATGCAAATAAGATCATGACAAAATGAAGGTAGAAGCGGAACTAAAGAGGACGGCATATGAGACCTCACCTACAAAAGCAACAGTTGTTCGGCAATCATACCAAAAACTTGAGAAAAAATGACTAAATATATTTATACATTCCCAATGCGTATAAAGTATGTATGTATATATATATATATATATATATATACATAGAAAGTTACTCACAGCAAAATACATGCATTTGCATATAAAAAGAAGTGTCTTCTCAGTTTCCATTCGGCTTGTAGTATTTATTTTAATATCCTGTTTGAAACATTAGAAAATCTATTGATTGTCATGACGGTTCATTGAGCAATTAAATTAGTAGAGAAAAGAGAGGGGGGGATGAGAGAAGAAGAAATTACAACCTCTTGAACAAATTGATGGAATACAGTTAACAAAGGAACAAGGATTTCTTTGGCAATTTGATCAAGCTGCATCGGTACAGGCTCCTTGGCAACTTTAGGATCCAAAAAATACTGCCATGAAATTGAAGAAGCAGTAAGCAAGTCCAAGTGAGAAGCCAACATTGATTTAATTAATGTAAAAATGGTTTATGTAATGTAATATACTACCTGAAAAGGCCTAAGAAGAGCATGAAGAAGCGTAAGGGCATTGATGGTATTCCACTGGGAGAGGGAGTGGGAATGGGAGTGGGCAGCATTGCTAATAAGATTACTATTCTGGATAGCAGATCGTAGGTCCGGCACAAGTTGGGGCCAGGAATTATGCTTAACAACATCGGCGGATACAATAATACGGAACTGGAAAATGGCAATACACATTACACCGTTGAAGTTGATATACTATATATATGATGGATCGAATAGAATAGAAAACAGGTATGATAAGTCTATGAGCTCATATACAATAATAGGTGATGTGCGCGCGTACGTACCACTTCAATCAAAACTCTAAGAAGAGATGGTTCGACTAGGAGCAAAGCACGCAAGAGCTCATCTTTGAACTCCTTACTTAATCCCTTATCGATATTTCGCCTAGTCAAGTTCTTAAGGTATGTGGCTGCAGCAATTTTTCGACCTTTATTCCTCTTACCTTCTTCTTCTTCCTCCTCTTTTATACATAATTTACATATATATATATATACACACACACACACACACACACACACACATATAAGCATTGAATTTGAAGAGAAGAGAGAGGCTGAGCTGATTGATGAGCTTTAAAATCTGCAATTGCAATGGACAGAAAGAAAGGAAAGAGGGATCGAAGAGAGAGAAAGAGAGTACCGGTGGTGATGATGGAGAGGAGATAGAAAGGGAACCCTGGAAGGAGAGAGTGGCCATCGAGAGCTTCCGTAGCAGCACGGACCACTGCGCAATCGGAGTTCAGCGTCTCATTAAGCAACTGAGAAATTTGATTTTGAGTTTGACCTTGAGCTGCCACCTCCATTTTTATTTGCACCTTCTTCTCCTCTCTCTCCCTCTCGATTCCTCAGAAAACCCTAATTTTGGAGGACAAGACAAAACAACTCTGTAAAGTTATTGCGCGGGAAACAAAACCATATTTCTCATTTGCGATTTCTGTGTGGATCGCTTCGCTGCTGTCATTTAAAAATATATATATATAGCGGATTTTTCAAATTTCTATTTTCTTTTTCTTTTATTCTTTAAAATAATTACTAAATTTTTAATACCATAATTTTAATACTAATACTGATTATTTAATTAATATATTAAAAACTATCATAAATAAATTAATATAACCGTTTTTTTTTAATTAATTTAGAGGCCAAAAATGGATTAGACCAAAAATGGAGATGCGGGGTATCGAACCCCGTACCTCTCGCATGCAAAGCGAGCGCTCTACCGTTTGAGCTACATCCCCCTTTCAGCTACGTTACCCATAGATTATTTATTTTAACTAAATACAAGACCTCGGCCTATACATAGGAAAAGTGTACACGCGTAAGAAGGGCGTTTAGTTTCGCAGATGGAGAGCAACAGCCAAAGCCACGCCACATGCCACGTTCCCTTCATGCACCACACCTTCCATTCTTTATACATCACAATACATTTTTATCCCCTATAATTCAAGTCTCAAATGATGAGTCTGTAGACTAGTGAATGTTTGAAGATGGCAGGCCTCACCCTCGGAGACACTATCCCCAACCTTGAAGCCCAAAGCACCCACGGCAAAATCACTCTCCACGACTACATTGGCGATAGCTGGGCCATTATTTTCTCTCATCCTGGTACGTACGTATGGTACTTCCTGCTGGCCAGTGCCACCATTTTCCATTAATATATATCATCGATCATTTCTTTCTTTCTTTCTTTTTTTTAATGCATGCATGTTATTGTTATATATATATACACACACACACATATTGTTACAATCAATTATCTGTAGGTGATTTCACGCCCGTATGTACTACGGAGCTGGGCAAGACGGCTGCCTGTGCTCAGGAATTTGCTAACAGAGGATTGAAGCTTGTGGGTCTGTCCTGCGATGACGTGGAGTCTCATCTCGAGTGGATCAAGGACATTGAAGCTTACACTGTGAGTAGTAGTAGTCTTGATCCATTTATTTATACTTAAATACATGTATAAAAGACGATTATTAATGTTGGTTTATTTATCTAAATTATATGACATGTAATATTAATGTGATTATGCTGCGCAGCCTGGTGCCAAAGTGAGCTTCCCCATCATTGCAGATCCCAAGAGAGAGCTGATCAAACAACTGAACATGGTGGACCCTGAGGAGAAGGACTCCTCAGGAAACCCACTTCCATCTCGAGCACTTCATATCGTTGGTCCCGATAAGAAGGTGAAGCTGAGCTTCCTGTACCCAGCCAGCACAGGACGGAACATGGACGAGGTGGTGCGGGTTCTGGACTCGCTTCACAAGGCTTCAAAGCAAAAGGTTGCCACCCCGGCCAACTGGAAACCAGGGGATCCTGTTGTTATTTCTCCCAGCGTCTCCACTGAGGATGCAAAGAACATGTTCCCTGGGGGCTTCAAAACCATAGACCTCCCTTCCAAAAAGGATTATCTGCGCTTTACAAACGTCTAACATTAGTCACTACTACTACTACGCTGTGAGCGCGCGCTCCTCTAGCTTTGTTTAATTAATGTTACATATATATATATATATATTTCCTAGACTACTTCGCGGTATTAATTTTCTGTATACGTATGCACTATGTATACTTATATATATATATATATATATATATACATATGCTCCAGTGGACGGAGGCATGCACGTTGAAAGCAGTTGGGGCTTTGAGTCCCACTCAATTTTCTCTTTCCTTTTGAAATATTCCATTAACTAAAATATGTTATAGATATTGTGACTATGGCACAGCTACACAATAGCTAGAATGATAATAATAATAAAATTGTATGGCGTCGTACAATTGATCAGGAACGATGGCTTCACTAATTTCTATTTATGAATATATATATATATATATATATATATATGTGTGTGTGATGGACCCGATGGTTTTGATATAAAACGCCCTTGGTCAATTTATCTTGCCCATCTGTTGTTTCTATTGGCTTACTGAACCGAAAGACAAGGAAAGGAAAAGAAAAGTACGGGATACGGGTTTTTCATTGCAAGAATGCAGTTTTTTAACCACGCCTTGATGGTCTATAATGCTACACTAGTAGGCCCTGGCATACAAGCGTACAGTGGACCAATTAGCTGTGCTTAAAAAAATAAATAAATTGCATTCAGTTTTTTTTGAAGAAAAAAAAAGAGAAAAAAGTCCCAGGCCGTGTATCAAAAGACGTGCTAATTTTCCTTCATGGGAGACAGCTAATGGAATGACAAGCCCTTCATCATCGGGGGTGATTTATGTACAAGTCTCATACTAATTATATACGCCGCGTTCGGTATGGTATGGATGCATCAACACAGTAAAGCCTTGTGAAGATCAGAAAATCCGCAAACACGGTCACACAGAGCTGCCGCTCAGTGTGTATGAGTATTACTGACTACTTTATAGACAAATTGTCAACCTGTGGATCCCACAAGAAATTATGAGAGCCAGTGTAACGTTCTTTGAAAAAAGAAAGAGGGTATAAGTCGTAAAAGGAGGAGTAATTTCCGCTCTATCGACTTTTTTTTTCCTTTTGCAATCACCATCGAGCCATTCATTTTGCTGTCTTTGTGACTGACTACTCTGTGCTAACAGAGGAGGGGAAAAAAACAAGAAGCTCCTCTACTAGCTCTATACTGGTGTATTAATTCTGGCATATTCTACCATGATGAAGATGATGATACACCGAGCAGTTTGTCACAAAGAAACTGCAGTGCCAGTGGTGAAGCTTATCATGTTGTCACTAGTACTACTAGTACTACTACTAGGTCTCCAATTTCTCCCTGGAGCCGTCGCTCTAGTATCCACTTGCCGCTCGTCCTGCGGCAACATTGCCATAAAGTACCCGTTCGGCGTGGACGACGGTTGCGGGGCGCCACAGTTCCGGCACATGCTCAACTGCAGTACTGAATTGTTCTTCCTGACCCCTTCTGGCAACTACAAGGTGGAATCCATCGACTACGACAAGCAAACCATGGTGGTATACGACCCCGCCATGTCCACCTGCTCCATTCTGCAGCCTCACCACGACTTCAAGATGACGGATATTCAATCCGCCATAATACCTCCCACCTCCGACACTGTCTTTGCACTTCTCAATTGCTCCATCGACTCCCCCGTGCTCAACCACTACAGTTATCTCTGCTTCAACTTCTCCGGCCATTCGTGCGACGAGCTTTACGGCGCCTGCAATGCCTTCCGGGTCTTCCATTTCTTAACCAACTCTTCCCCACCCTGTTGCTTCACGGGATACGACACAGTCAAATTCATGAGCATGAACATTCTGGACTGCACGCATTACACCACTGTGGTGAACACGGATGGTTTGAGAGGCATAGCTCCCTTGGACTGGGTGTACGGTATCAAGCTTACTTACACGCTCCCTGAAGCTGGATGCCAGAGATGCGCACAATCGGGTGGTACCTGCGGCTTTGACACCGAGACTGAGGGAAGGCTGTGTCTCTGCTCTGCTTCCTCAAATTCCACAAGACAATGCGGTACGCACATACCAAAATAAATACGACTAGACTAGACTCCGAAACATTTACTCAACTCACCTCAAAGCATGAATATTGGAAATATATATATATATATATANGAAGGCAGTGTTTTTGCCCAAGGATACAGACGTACTACTAGTAATCCCTGGAATCGGGTACTATATCAAGCTACATTTCTTCTGATTCTAGGAGCCCTTTTCCCCTCCAATGTAGTAGATGCATGATCATGGATGTTTTTTCTTTTTCTTTTTAAAAAAAAAAAAAAAATTAAGTCAGGGAACCATCAATAACTTGATGAGTTCTAAAACACCATCTCCTTGGATTCCCATGTTTGTAACGATATCTTTCATTTCAGGAAACGATCTGAGCTCAGCACCTCATGAATTTGTCCTATGGCCGTCTAATCCTATCCACTGCGTCTCCCCTACTCCTGATTTTCTTCTTTTATGGTATTAGCAAATTTCAAAATACAAACAAGTTAAATGCGTATAATAGTCGAGCTTTAACCACCATCAGAAAACGCATATCATTTTAACCCAAATTGACAAACTACAGGTACAGGGAGACATTTTGTCACTAATATTAAAGAAATCAATTTTTTGTTTTCAGGAGAATTAAATAAAACAACTTGAAAAATATTAAGAAAATGAAGATAGTGGCCGTAGTTGGCAAAATATTCAGAACTGTTGTACCATGACAGTCACTGGTTTTGTAGGACGGGTAGATTGAACTTTTTCTATTTTGGTTTGAGAGAATTTAAGTTTTTAGAAAGGATTCAATGGTTTAAAGAATTTTTTTTTTCTATTTATTACATAATTGTACATAGTTGTTTATAAACATAGAATTTGTTTTACGGGTTAAGCGATAGGGTGCATTGGTTAAGGCATTTTATCGAAACGAAACGAGTTTAGGGGTCTTGAATACCGGATAAAGTGCTAGTTTTCGTATTTCATGGATTTTAGGGGGGAAGAAAAGAAGGAAAAATTATACAAGTATAGTTTAGGGTATTGGGTAAGGAGTCGGGGTTTCGATGATTGTAGCTGTAGTATTCCGCTAAAATGTTATAAGGTTTTGTCAGATTGGTGTTGGTGCTCTTACTAGTTGTCTACGTGTCTCTGAACTGTTATTGCTGACGAGGTATTCACTAACTGTCCATGTATCCTTGTTATTCTGGAATGTCTTTAGCTTTGGACTGAGACAGAGAGGCGAGGGTAGCCACCTGCAAAGATTCTCCGATGCTTAAGTCAGTGATTTATCCCTGAGTTTGAACAGCAAAGATTTCGTTTTTCTCTCTTGTAAACGTTATTTTGTATATTCTATATATTTTTCTTTTGGGAGGAAACAAGGCTTATATATATAATTCAAGAACCGAGAGTTTTTTGGCTTTCAATCCCAGAATCGAGTACTTTTTTCTATCATTATTTATTCCAGAAACCACGGATCGTGATTACGGTGACCTCCTTTGTATAGTCGCAACCTGTTTTCCTTGTATATATATATTTTTTCCTTGATACCAAACATAGTGAAACTGACATAAAATGTGAAATGTGTTCATTTGGCTGTGGCGCAGTAACCACTTTAATTTGAAGTCGTTAGTGAGTTGATAATTAAGCTAGTTTTGTTTAAGCTGAAGTTTGTTTCTCCACCAAAATAAATAAATACATAAATAAAAATTAAAAGAAGAAGAAGAATACGAAGCTGAAGTTTGTTTGAATTAATCTTTTATGGTCTAAGCATAGTAAATCAATGAAGTCGTTATGGACTAAAATGAAAACTTTTCAAAAGTTGAGGGTTAGACATGGTTGGAGCGAGCATAAAGATGGACCGTTGAGGCTGAGCTTGGAAATTAGTAGGTCCTGTCCAAAATTAGGAAGTGAAAGGCAAAAAGTGAAGCAAAAAGCAGGACTAGGTTATTATAGTTTATTTGTAGTTTGAGTTGTAAGCAGAGGCTTTAATTCAAAAATGTGCAAGTCTTTGAACTCCCAATCATTTCATATAAGTCTCCTATATTAAATTATTAACGAGAATTTTAGACAAATTTGGTATAAAATTTGAGTCTTATTCTTTAAATTTAAAAATAATTTTTATATAAAAAGTTAAAAGATTTATCGTAAATGATTTTCAAGGATTATTCGAATCTTATACCAAGTCTCTATTTCAAGTATATTATTATTTTTTTTCTTTTTTTTACTTTCCACCGATGTGTCCACCAGTGGCAGAGCAGCAGAGGCCCCAGTAAGTGAACACTTATTGGGCTGCGAGAGGCCCACATTTGCAGTGAAAATGAGACGGGCCATAGGGAGGGAGGGATCACTTTCTGTTTTTTTTTTTAAAAAAAAAAATAAGTAAATTAAAAGGAAAGCGGGGAGGGAGAGCGTCATCGAGTTCGAGATTTCAAGTTCAAATTGAAAAGGGGCGGGGGCTGAGCTAAACCAGTAAAGCCTCAGGCCTCAGCCTCATTTTATTATTATTATTATTATTATTATTATTCATTCGCATCATCATCATCATGATGAGCAAAGAAAGCTCTAATTTGCGATTGCGATTCTCAGGTCGAAACGTTTCGACTTGGGAAGCGAAGGAGAATGAGTCGGAGGAGGAGCCGCTGAATCCCAATCCCATCCTTTATCCGCCGCTTCGAACGCCTCTCAACACCGTAGCCGATCCTGCTCAGTTCCATTCCCACTCCCGTCGGCATTCCTTTTCGGATAGAAAGCTCGAAGATTATGCTAATTGCATTGCCATTGCCACACCCCCGAGGGCCTCAGCCGCTCGTGGACCCAAGACTCAGACCACTCCCTCAGCCTCAGCCTCCAGGAATGGGAGTAAAATAACGCACTCTGTTTCAACCCAATCATCATCATCATCATCATCATCATCATCTGCTGAAATTGAATTTGAATTGCCGCATTTTGAGCTCCAACAAGATTCATCTTTCTGGGCCGATCACAATGTGCAGGTACCTTAACCTTTGCTTTCATATATCGTGTATATGTATGTACATATAATGCATTCTGGTCTCAACTCAGACATACATACATACATACATACATACATACAGGTTCTTATTCGAATTCGACCTCTGAGTTCGATGGAGAGAGTTTCTCAAGGCCAAGGCCAAGGCCACGCTCGCTGTTTGAGGCAGGAATCCCCCCACTCTTTGATCTGGCTGGGTCATCCTGAAACCAGATTTACCTTTGATCATGTTGCATCCCACTCAATATCACAGGTATCTATCTATCTATGCTCTTAATTAATCATATATTTCCAGTTGTTTCTCATTCATGTTTTAATTATCTAATCTAGGAAAACCTCTTCCGGGTTGCTGGCCTGCCCATGGTCGAGAATTGCTTGTCTGGTTACAATAGTTGTATGTTCGCTTACGGTCAGGTATGTCTTCCCACTTCCCACGACCTCGTCAACAACACTACACCCTACACCATTTACCATTTACCTTCTTTCTTTTTTAAGTTATTAA
Organism: Parasponia andersonii; assembly: GCA_002914805.1. Classification (NCBI taxonomy): domain Eukaryota; kingdom Viridiplantae; phylum Streptophyta; class Magnoliopsida; order Rosales; family Cannabaceae; genus Trema; species Trema andersonii. The sequence continues at coordinate 31,426 of JXTB01000092.1, forward strand.
CTTAAAATTTGCAGACAGGCAGCGGCAAAACCTACACCATGATGGGAGAGATAAATGAGATTGAAGGAAAGCTCAACCAACACTGTGGCCTAACTCCACGTATTTTTGAATACTTGTTTAAAAGGATTTTCACGGTAACCCAACATATTCACCTTTCGACTCTCTCATCTTCCTATTCCATATGTCTTACACCCTGGATTCCACCACTGTAGGAGGAACAAACCAGAAGAGATCAACAGTTGAAGTATACCTGTAAATGTTCCTTTCTCGAAATATACAACGAGCAAATAACTGATCTCTTGGAGCCTTCCTCAACTAATTTGCAAGTAATTAATGCCTTTTCTTTTTCATTATACCTATTATTATTCACACTTTCTAGTCTCTGTCGAATGGAAGTAACTCGTAATTCCATTTGTAGCTCAGAGAAGACTTGAAGAAAGGTGTGTATGTCGAAAACCTTACAGAGTACAATGCCAAGAACGTAAATGATGTGGTCAAGCTTTTGTTGCAGGTGTGATCTTATGCTGAAATTCTATTCATCCACTACTTACTACAAATTACAAATTCAATGCACAAGTGTTTTTCTACTTTTGTTTAGGGTGCTGCAAACAGAAAGGTGGCAGCAACACATATGAACAGTGAGAGCAGCCGATCCCATACTGTTTTCACTTGTACCATTGAAAGCCGCTGGGGAAAGGATTCTATGACCCATTTTAGATTTGCAAGGTTGAATTTAGTAGATCTAGCTGGTTCTGAGAGGTAAAGTACTTCTCTATTATTTTTACCTTTTTGTTTTTTTTTTTGGTCTCTCCAAAAGAAAGAAAAATCTTTTATTTATTTATTTATTTTTTTTTTCCAAGAATTTTAACCTTGACACCTTGTTGATTTAGGCAGAAAAGCTCTGGTGCAGAAGGAGATCGTTTAAAGGAAGCCGCAAATATAAATAAATCTTTATCAACCCTTGGGTAAATATAAGTTTCATTTTGTATTCTGTCAACACAAATAAGTATCTCATGAGAACAATAATTTCTTTAATTTTGTTTCTTTTGTTATGCCTTTAATTTAGTCTTTTAGTGCATAATACACATTAAGTCTTCCAAAAATGAATTGTTATTTCCTTGTTTAAAAATTCTTGTTCGGTTCACTAATTTGTTGAAACATTCAAAATATTTTCTTCTTTTTCCCTTCGCATCACTTACTTTCTGTGGAAACAGCATTTTTTGAAACTAAATATGAAAAACAGTCCTCCATGCTGCTTCCTCCATAGAGTCAGTTGCGCTCCAATTATGCTGTGGAGATCATACTTGGTGGATTTCACAGGCCACTCTTTATTAGTTCCCTTGTTGATGATAAATTAATTACTGTGTCTCGGTGTCATTACTTATTACAAGGAACGGTATAATTCTTCTGTGAGACTTCTATAGCTTTGCTTAATTGTTGATGTAATTGTTTTCTTCTTCTTTTAATAATATTCCCTCCTTTACTGGAGGCGCATTGATTCAAAATAGTCTTTTATGAGACTGCTTGACGTTCCTCTCAAACAACTCTAACAAGTTTTACAAGCAAAAAATGAAAAAATATCCTTTATTATTATTTTTTTTTTGAGAGGAATGAAAAAATCATCCTTGTAGAAGTCATTCTTGTCTAGTTGTAAAAGAAGGTAATGGTCAACAAATTCCAGTCTTAGGTATGGGGTGCTCAGTTTGACAAACATTTACGTATGGTTAATCAGTTATAGTTTATTTTAACTCCTCTAATCCTACTTAGTAGCACTCTACTACAGACACAAGTTTAAAAAGGTAATTGTAGCAGATTGTATCTTGGAGATTTTCATTTCCTTTTACCCTGAAAGGAATTTTTTTTTTTTTAAATAAATAAATGTCGTCCTGCTAGAGTTTTTCTGAAAAATAGAAATAATTCCAAAAGGTGCAAGCTAATGCTATTTGAGTTGGTGTTCTGATTAGTTTTCTTGTTTTGTTTTATTTTATTTTTTTTGGTGCTTTTAGCTTGGTGATAATGTCTTTGGTGGATTTAGCACATGGGAAACATAGACATGTTCCCTACAGAGATTCAAGACTTACATTTCTTCTTCAGGTAAGAAGCTAAAAGCTCTGCAACATGACATGATCATATTTATTGTGTAGTCTTTCAAATTGGCGGCTCAAAATAAAGTAATTTCAATGGATGTAGGACTCTCTTGGTGGAAACTCAAAAACAACTATTATTGCAAATGTCAGCCCATCTATCTGGTGTGCATTGATGCTGTACTGGAACCTCTATATTATTTAACTGTTCTGCCGTAAATTTTTTCTTTAACAGAAAGTGACTATTGCTTTTCATGCAGTTCGGCTAATGAAACACTCAGCACTCTGAAGTTTGCCCAGCGTGCCAAACTTATTCAGAACAATGTAACTACTATGTGAAATAGCACATACATACACAGTCACGGAAAAGAACATATTATTTGTCATTTTCACTCTCTTTCACTCTTTTTTCCCTCTAGGCTAAAGTGAATGAAGATGCTTCAGGTGACATAAATGCCCTTCAACGGCAGATCGAACAGTTAAAGGTATGTATGCAGTTGCATGTTTGTGAGAATTTACGTTTCATATGTACTAGATTGGAACTAAGGCATTTGTCAAACTTTAATAGGGGCAGTTGTCCTTTCTAATGAAGCATAGCTACATTCCGAGATCTTTACCAAGTTGTGTGCCAAGTTCTCAAGAATCTAGATGTGACTTGACTGAGGAACATAATTTTCTGGGGGACGCAGCAGAAATTGAAAATCAAATGATTGTTCCTGTTGAAAGCAATGTAACATTACTTTTCACGTTATACTATTTCTTTCACAAAGTTCGATCTAATGAACTGTAAATACATTTAGTATTAGCACTAACACTTAGTTAGCAGATAAAGTGTTTGGAAGCTTCTTTATTTGGTGCTTTAAGGAGAGAAAAATTGTCAGAGACTGCAATGCAAAAGTTAGAGGATGAACTAGAACAAATGAGAAGTTTGGTACGTATCTCATGATAAGGGATTCTATATTCTTACTTTTGAAAGTTCTTGAATCACTCTGCACGTTACAGTGTTTTGCTATGCAGAATTGTGAAAATAGTTAGTCTTTCTGGGTTTAATTTATTTCTACTGCATTTTCGTAGGCACAGGAAAGAGAAGAGGACGCTCAGCGTAGTAAAATGATGCTAAGGTTTCGTGAAGAAGAAATTAAGCGACTTGAATTGTTGACAAATGGAATGTTGTCTGCTGAGAACTATCTTGTGCAAGAAAATAAGGTTCTAATTGAAGAGATTCAGCTGCTTCGAGCAGGAATGGATAGAAATTCAGAATTAACCCAATATGCTGTAGAGAATAATAGACTTCGAGAGCAACTACAAAAGTAATTTCTATTAGTCTACTTATGCTATATATAGTGCTATTTATTCCTTTGGGATGCTAGTGACTTTCAATTTGCATCATTCATGTCAGGTTCCAAAACTTTTATGAACATGGAGAGAGAGAAACATTATTAGCTGAAGTGTCAAAATTACGCAATCAGGTCATTTTCTTTTTCATTCTCCTAGTCTTATATTTAAATCTGAAGCATTTTCAATACGTAGGTTCTGGATATCCTAGAAGAAAAGGTTCCATTTTCCTCATTTACTGAAAATCAGGTTAAAAAAAGAACTGTTCTATTGGTTGGGTAGTTATATGTTACAATTTTAGAGGTTTACAGTTGTTGTTATTCAATAATGCAGGATAAGGACACAACAAAGGAATTAGAAGACTGCAGGATTATGAATTCCAAATTGATTAGGTGCTTTTTTATAAGTGATACAAACCTCTGTTTTAATTCCGATAAATAATAATGACATCAGTCTATGGGCAATTATCATCTGCCTACAATTACAATTGACTAATTTGGTTTAACTCGTTTTACCATATGAATGGTTTATTCCTGCAGAGAGGTCAAAGAACTACGAACAGAATTGAGAAAGAATCTGAATTGCAATCAAGCTGCCTCTGATTCTGTAAGGATAATTTGCAAACCATTGAAGAAGGTGAAGCCAAGATGGCTGAGCATTTGTACATACTGCGAGGTTTNGCTATGCCATGACAAGAAGTTATCATGGAGGGAGTCCTTACTGATATTTTAGACATTGTTAGTAATTAAAGTGCACTAATATGTTCTAAACTGCATATACTTTCGAACTCGATGTATATTTTAGCCAAGAGCTGTTATAGGGACATTTTTTAGTTTAGTTTCTTTGCAAACTAGAAATGAAATGTATTGCTGCTTCATTTGTTTTCTGTGTTTTTTATACATATATTTAATTTCCTCTTTCACATGTTAAGAGCTTATCTATGCAAAATGACGTAAATGATATGGCTTCTTATGTCCAGACAAATGATGAGGCTTTGCAAAATCATATGGATAACGATGTGGATGATGTTCCCATTATGTTTTCTAATGTTATTGAAAAAGAGTTGATGAATGCTACAACAACGGAATCAGATCAAGTATGTTTAATCATTGAGCAACAATATCCACATGACGAAAGTTGTAGATACATGGAGAGTGTTAGCAAAAATGACAAGATAGAGGGACAATTTGTGCTAACACTTAAAAATGAGTTCTCAGGACTTGGTTATTTAGATAGCACAAACAATGGCCTGGTGGCAGAAAGCAAGAAAGAAACTGAAAGAATGGCCTTTCAAGCCAAGTTGGACAGAATGACTAAAGACCTTGAAGAAGTTAGGCTACTAAATAGCCATTTTCAAGAAGAGCAGGCGTTGCAGTTTTCTTGCCAACAAAAAGCTGAACTAGTTCGTGAACAAGTTGAGATGGAGACAGCTAGAACAATTCTTCAGTTACAAGAAGAGGTTGATGCAGTTCAATGCAAACTTGATGAGAAACTATATTTCTTGACTGAAGAAAATACAAAGCTGAGAAACATTGTTGCAAGTAAAGAGGAAGAAGTAAAGGCATTAAATACAGAGTGGGAAAAGGCAACCTTAGAGCTGACAGGCTTTCTTGTAGATGGTGCTAGATCCCTCAAAAATGTCTCAAACCACATAGAAAGTATTGCTTGTTCATTCCCCCCGGCTAATGTTTGGATTAGTGAACATGTACAGAGAGCTGCCAAAATTTACATTGAGAAGGAAGAAACAATTCTTCAACTAAGAAAGAGCTTGGAAAATGCACAAAACACACTAATTGATATGGCGCAAAAGTTGAGTTCCTTGAAAGGAGTAACAATGGCTTTAACTGAACTTCCACATTTAGATAATGATGAAATCTCCAAAGAGCATGTTGGGATGTTGTTGAATGATAAGATCAACATGATTAGGTTGTTAGAGAAAAAACTCAATGTGAAGGAGGCTCAGGTTACTGAAGCAGAAAAATTTGCTACCGTTGCTTTCATTGTGATAAATTGGCTCTTTGAAAATCATAAGGTTACTCACAAAAATGAAAAATATTGTATAGACCCTCCTGCCAAAATGGCCAATCTTGAAATCACTAAGGCTTTTGCAGTGGAAGATGTTATGGCACAAGTTGAGGTGATGAAGTTAGAAGTACTGGAATCCGAAAATTCCATGGTGGAACTAAAAGACAAATGCAAGAATTTTGAGTTGTGTACGATTGATACACCGTCGGTGGAAGCATACAAGTATCAGAAATTTGAAAATCAGTTCCAGATGCTGCATCAGATAAGAGATGAACTTACTAAAACAAATTTCAGGCTGAAAGTTATTGAAGATTTTGTTCATACTGAAGTAAATGTGTTTGAATGCTCTGCAACTAATGTCAATTTAGTACATGCAGATGTATGGAGTCCTGATTGTTCTTTGTCAAGCTCTGATTTTTCCATTGGAAGTGTTGTTTCGAAAGATAGTTTGGACGCTTCCTCAAGTGTTTGCTTGCCTAAGTCAACCAAGAAGATGACTGAGCAAATAGTGCTGACAACTGAAGGCCCAACACATCCATCTGGTCATCAACTTTCAGAAAATTCAAATGTGCCTTTGAAAGATTTATTCTTTAATCAAGCAACAGAATTTTACCTTAAAAGGGAACTAAAGGTGCTAATTGATGCTTTCGACCTGCTACGTATTCGGTTAGTCACACTTTCTAATGGTTTGGACTTCGGAGATTGTTCTGACCCAGAAGGTACGTATTTCCCTGAACATATACTTGAAATAATTATTGTTGTTTTTTTCAACCAAGGGCTCTAATTAGCTCATGATGCATGGCAGATTTGAAACAATTGAGTCCATCCTTTCAGTCAACATTGGAGAAAACTAATGTAGATTCTGATAATACTAAGAAGGTAAAATCATTATCAAATTATTCTAGTCATATGATTTTTATTGCATCAGCCAACTTGATTTTCTAATGGATGATATAATATTGGTTTTACATCACCCCTATATCATAAACAAAGGAGAGAGGTCACAGGACTTATACTTTGCAACATTCTTCATGTGCAGATAGAAGATGATGAGAAAATTGATAATGCTAGAAGATTCTTAACAAAATTTGAGGAAGCCCACGCTACAATAAAGGAAGCTGATTTTATGCTAAATGCTTTGGTGAAGGCAAATGAGAGTGCAAAACAATTGACTGGTGTGTGGAAACACACAGGTGAGGAGTTGATGATAGAACGAGCAAATTTGATTAAAGAAGTTGAACATTTGAAGTCTACAATACGAGTGAAAGAAAATGAGAATATATTACTTCATGATCAAGCCCATTGTAGTTTGGTAGAGATTGCAAGCTCAATGTCTTCGCTTCAAGAATTTTGTATACAACTGAAAAATGACGAGGAAAAGATAACAGCAACATACTCTGATGTCTTTTCTATAGGAATGGAAATGCTGCACTTCATAAGAAACTCAAGATCATTTTTAGAAGAGATATGCTTTGAGATTATGGAGAAGGATTTTGCTATGCTTGTGCTATACCAATGTTATCTTGGAGGGCTTATTAACCAAATCATGTCTCTAGATGTAGAAACTGATGTCAACCCATTCAGGCATCAAGAAATCAATGCCTTAGTGAGTAATCTGCAAAGTATGTGTTCAAATGTCGGAAATAAAGTCATGGTCATTAGTAATAAGCCCATCGGTGAAGGGGTTCAAAGAGAAGTAAACAACAACATGGAAGGCAGTGATATGTGCTTATCTAATGATGATCTGATAAATGAGAATTTGGCACTCAAGAAAGAATTGAAACGGAAAGAAGTTCTACTAGAGGGTTTGCTTTTTGATTTTAGTTTGTTACAAGAATCAGCATCAAACAAAAAGGATATCAAGGAAGAAACTGAAAAGATTGTATTTTCTTTAAGCCAAGTTCGACATGAGCTAGAGACTAAAACAAGACAACTCGAAGAAATGTTGGTCCATCATAAAAAACTCGAGTGTCGTCTAGTTGAAACTGAAGAGGCTCTAGATATATCAAATTCAAATCTTTCTCACGCTAGTGAAACAATTGAAATTTTCTCAGAGCAAAATGCTGAGCTGAAAGTTCTTCTAAAAGACCTCTATCTCAAAAAGTCAGAGGTTGAAGAACAACTCGAAGAACAAAAAGAGTTGGTTAATAGTTTGGAAGAAGAGCTTCTGCTGTTGACTTCTTCAATAGAAAAAGAATTCGAAGATAATTTGAAAAGGGTCACTAGTGAAAAAGACCAGCTTCAGGATGAAGTTCTGTCCTTGAATGATAAAGTCGAGATGGCCTATGCATTAGTTGATGAAAAAGAAGCTATAATAGTTGAAGCTCGCCAGGTACACAATCAAGCATGTTTTTGTTCTTTTTGTTACCAAAGACTCCTTTCATTTATATTTCACTTCTATTGAGCTAAATTTTTAGGTGTCTGAAGCCAATAAGATATATGCTGAACAAAAGGAAGAGGAGGTTAAAATTTTAGAACGCTCTATCGAGGAGCTTGAGTCTACCATAGATGTACTCGAAAAGAAGGTATGTCATATTCATTCTTATCTGTATTTTCCTAGAAATTCATATTTTTTCTTCTCTTACCAAAAAAAGGCAGTAATGTTATCATTTCTGATATAAGAATGGAAAACTTCACATTTCTGATACATGTTGCTTTTTAACAATATTTTTGTCAATCTAAAAATAATTTGTTATCAATTATCTGGCATGGTCTTTTCGTGGAATGGTAACATTTATCATTTAAACTGGTAACAGACATATATTTCTGCTCTTAGGTGTTTGAGATGGATGACAAGGTGGAAAGGCATCGTTTGATCAGAGACTCGCTAGAATTGGAACTCAAAGCTCTGAAGCAGAGATTGCTAACCATTGAAAACTTAACAGAAAATGTGGATTCAAACACCACAAATGTTGAACAAACTGAAAATCAAATATCTAGGTGAGGAGTATGTCTTGCTATCTTGATTTAAATTACAGCTTCCTTCTTAAGGAGAGAGTTTTTATGTAGGCAACTACAGAATAAATCCATGGAACTTCGCCAGGCTCAAACTCGAATAAAGCTTCTTGAAGAGGAAAGAGCTGAACAAGATAAAGAGGTAATACCTTCTTATGCGACTTTTGCTCTCCACAATATACTAATTTGAATTACAGGACATTTCTCAGCATCAACTATTTTCTATATGTTATATTTTCTTTTATTTTTAACCATCGTTAACTATTTTGAAGATCAAACAATACAAGGAGTATATCACTGAACTCATGTTGCACGCAGACACCCAAGCTTCTCAATACCAGCAAAAGGTGTTAGTACTAATAATGGTTTAAATTTGCTTTTTTATGTTCTGGGATTTTGTTGGAGACGCAGAAAACTACATAAATGCATATTCCAAATAGTCCCACTTTCAGCAGTCTCAACCCTCTTGGGAATCACCATGAGATGTTTGGCTAAAATGATTCTATTTTATATTCTAGATGTAGTAAGAAAAGAGAAACTAAAAAGGTTATGCAGTTGCTGCCGTTTGGTTTTAAGAGGGTCTGACTGCCCATGGTTAGGCTGACACAATTATTACTGGATATAGATTTTAGGTTTGACATTGATCTTTTATCACTTCATTGTCTTTCCATAATAAGCTGATTGTACATGCTTTACATTTCTAGTTGACGTAACTATTTAAAGTTTTGAACTGTCATTCGCAACCTTTTAACAGTATAAGACATTGGAGGCCATGGTTCGTGAAGTAAAGAGAGATTCAATCAGCTTAACACATTCAACGTCTACAGCTCCAACATTGTACAAAGCAGAGAAAACCCCAGCAAGGACATGGGGTTCCAGCTCACCATTCAGATGCATTGCAAGTTTAGTTCAGCAGATGAATTTGGAGAGGGATCAGGAATTGTCAACTTCCAGGCTCCATATTGAAGAGCTAGAGGCACTTGCTGCTACTCGACAGAAAGAGGTAATGAAGCTGTCCTTATACATTTATCTGTTCACATAAGCAAACACAGTCAAGAAATGTGCTGAATAAACCCATGCAGAATATATACGTATGTGCGACTGCTCATACTTAGAGTCTAGACCATTATCACTAGAAGAGTACTAATTCCATCATACTGAATCAGGTGTGTATGCTGAATACTAGACTAGCAGCAGCAGAAAGCATGACACATGATGTGATTCGTGACTTACTTGGTGTCAAATTGGACATGAGTAACTTTGCAGTAAGTTTAATACTAGCACTTTCAAGGATAACACCAAATAATCACATTTCTCACGTGTCTGCATTTTGCTTGGCATACTCTAGAATTTGATAGACCAGTACCAGATTAAGAAGTTAGTGGAGGATGCTAATCAGCAAACAGAAGACTTCCTGAAAAAGGTGCTTTCACAAAAAGTTCAATATTCAAACTTTTTTGGCTGGTTCTCCTGACATATGAATTTTGTCATTTGGCTAGGAGGAAGAACTTGACCGCTTAAGGAAGCAGATTAATGATCTAAATGAGGAAAGAGAAAGGTTAGACCCATTCCATCAATCCCTCTCTAGCTATTTTAAAAACCAACTCCATGGTGTCCCTCTACACAGCATTACTCTTTATAGGCCTCAGCATCATAGTAAACTGGGCTTTTGGTATGGTTGTCTCTTGAATTTATCGTGGATTGGCAATGTGGCCCTTGATACATTTATATGCCGATGTATTTTGTCACTGACAGAGTGACAGTAGCCATCCAATAGTAACCCCTTGCTGTGCCTTGAACAGTGTTTAAGACCCTTATGTTAAACCAAAGCTCTAATTTCATTTAATCAAGTGTCTTTTTCCAGTTAAGATGTTCTTTTTATTGTTTGGTTTCCGGGTGATCTTTTTCATCTTTCTCGCGATGTAATGTAGTTGCATACTGGAAATAAATAAGAGGGAAGGCGATTTACTTGCTGCCCATATAACTGTTGAACAACTCCAAGAACGGGATAGCTTGCTTTCTGCACAGAATGAGATGCTGAAGGTAGCGAATGCTTTTATAGCTGCTTCCTCATTTATTTGTTTCTTTTCCTTGGAATGAATTGCTTCTGAGCTTTCCGCTACCCTTATTCATAGAGGGACAAGACCAATCTGAAGGAAAAGGTAGCCAAGCTGGATGACATGGTGAAGGCACTTCTTGGATCAAAATTTACACAGGAGCCAACTCAGCCAAAGTCGCTACCTAAGGTATGCTTTGACATAAACAATTTGCAGAACTATGTAAGGTACGAACTTCTATGCTAAAAGGTCTATTTGATGAAGCAGAAGAAGTTGAAATCAGGTGATGCCGATTTTACAAAGAGGCTTGAACAGTCCGAAAAACTTCTTTCTCGTGTAAATGGTGAACTTGCTCAGTATTACAAATCTTCACGAGACAAAAATATAGATGGCATTGGAACAAGTTACAGGTTAGTGCATCGTAAAAGCTGCTCGAGTGAAACTGAGATTTAACACGGAGAAAAGAAGCAGCAGCCTTCTCTTGCTGATCGTTCTCATAACCTTGTAATGTATTAACAGGAACTCTGGTTTTGCTTGAGAGCAGTCCACTTCGGCCGCAAACATTTCTTTCGTGATTACAAACGCTGTGCTTTCCATAGACAGGGTACGGAAATAGAGGTTGGAGTCCAGAGATTTCAATCGTATTTTATACCACGAATTTTAAATTGTTTCTCTTAATTGGGAAATGCAGAACTCATATGAAATTACTCTTTAGCAGTCTCATACTCTCATTTACATGCATGTATGATAAACCTTTTTGCCCGGTCGTATACTCTTTTTACCATATTTTAATGTTTTTTAAGTTCATGGGACAATTAGTTGATGACCGATACGTAGGTGAACAGAAATGAATGCAATGTTCAATTAGAAATCAAGAAGATCTTTACTAATCCGTAAAGAGAATAAATTTAAAAAAAAAAAAAGTAATAAGAAATAATAAATGAAAAAAATTAGAATTTTATGTTTAACTATTCAGTACGTGAACATGTAAAATGTAAAAGAAAAAAATTCCTATTTATTTTCTCTCCGTACTCGTAAACATGCTTGAAAGCAAAATAAATAACCTTCACGTTACTCTGACGATGAGTACTTGCCTTTATCATTGCCATTAAAACCACGCCACTGGTACTTTGGAGCAGCTAAAGAGTAGATTACTATTATTGTCCCCGAAAAAGCACAGCGCCAAACGCATTCTTGCTTAACATATCTTTTTGAAAGGAATACCATTTTAAAAATAATAATAATAATAAAATTGACACTACTATGGATAGAAATCTTTAAAATTCCATCTATACCTTCTGCTAGTAATCATTTTCCTCACATCCAAAACATAGTACTGTACAAATTTTTAATCTGACAGCCACTCTTATCTTTATAAACCCGTGGCATTAAGATTTAACTAGAGTCTGCATTCCAGAAAGATATATACAACTAAAGAAACATGTACAATTTTCTCATTCCTCCTATCTAGTATTTGTAATTGACAATCCTCCAAGTAAATCATGTCAAGGCATCAGTTAGAGGTAAGAATATTAACAGGGCTAATCAACTAAAAGGGTGCTACAAACTCTATTAATACCAATGTAAAATTCTCACTGGTCATTGGAAAATACATGCAAGACTTCCTCTGTCACGCAATTTTGTGAAGTATCAACTCTCTGTGATGCACTATTGCCATCGTCACCAATCTGGTCAAATGTAAAAAGTAGAGTAGACACAAATCGATTAACTTGGAAGACTAAATAAATAAATAAAATAAAAAACTATTTTACAAGAAGAGACTATCAAGAAGGAACAGTCAAAAAAAAAAAACAAACAAAAACAAAAAGCTTTACAAAGTTTGTCCAAATGCCATGTTACAAGAAAGTCTGCAAAAGGGACAAATATATACCCGCTAGTTTTTACTTTTCTCAAATTCAACCCCACTATTGGAAACTACATTTTCACCCTTGTAACGTCTAATTTTAGGGAAAAAAGATTTAATTGATAAAAATACACTCTTCCTTAAGTGTATTGGAAAAGAAATTATTTCCAAATAGCTTCTAAATGAATAGAAGTTTTTTTTTTTTTTTTTTTGTTTAGTGTTTAGATTGTTTGATAACGACTTTATATTAATTCAAAAACTGTTACCAAATAATTTTTTGTTTCAAAACACTAATGAGAGTGAAAGTTACATCAATTAAAACTTTTTATCTAAAATTAAATTCTAGATGAGTGAAATTAAAATTTTTATGTCAAATCTCAAGAGACGGAATGTAGTTTCCAAGAGTGTAGGGTTGAATCTTAAAAAATGAAAAAAATACAGGGATATATTTGTAATAACCCCTCTAAAAAGAGAGGAGAGGGGGGGGACCAGAAGAAAGGGACCAAACACTTCCAGCTACACAACCAATTAATAATTGTTGCCGAGAAACTCCATAATTACACGACTATCTGTACCCCCAAATTACCAAAAAAAATTCTAATAGTGTAGCAAAAAGAACCTCAGAAAATTGGAAATCCAAAAGGGAAGTATGTGACAGATAATATATTCAAAGAAAATGATACAACAAAGAAAATTACCTCAAACTTCTCAAATTTAGAAACTAGCCTCATATATTGTTCACGGGCTTCAGGATGACGAACCATTGACTTGACTCTAAGAAGAGCTTTCTCTACTGCAGCACACTTCTGTCTCCTCCCAATACGCAGAAATTCGTATTCATCACTTCTTTTTATATCTCGTGATGCATCTTCAGTTGCTTTTTCCACCCGAAATCCCCGCAAACCAACTCCTTTCCGCCTCCAACGAAGTATTACCTTTTCCAATATACTGACAGACCAAACAAGCTTTTTATACTGCTTACGAACTTGATGTCCTCTGACATAAGCCTGAAAATAATATCACAGAATATTAGATATCAAACTTCAAATCAGCATGAACCTACTTCCAGTTTGATTTTAAAAATAAGTAACACTGCACGTCACTCTTATGTTAGTCATGGCAAACACATCTTATTGGAAGAGAGAGAGAGAGAGAGGGGGGAGGGAGGGAAGGGGAGGAAGAAGACGAAGATAAATCACAAAAGTTAAGCGAGCAGTGTTCTCCACTCCAGTATCAACAGTGTAGGCATAGATGCTTATATATCTTCATTTCGTAAAGAAACAACAGCAAATTATACCAAAGGAAAATGAAGAGGAAACCAAAGCGATAAAAAAATTTCAAGCTCTCTAGCCTCTAGAACATAGATAGACTAGCAAAAAGAGCACAAGAAAGAACCACACAATGAAAGTACCTGAAGCTTAACAATACGACTGCGTATATCCAAGAATTCCTTCCTCCCTTTCCAGCCACGATATTTCTTTTGGATCTTTTTAGCTGCAGAATGCAGGTAATCCTCAAAATGACTAGACTGCTGTACCTTGTTCAAAGAACCCAAAGCAACAAGGTCAACTGAATCATTGGAAACATCATCCCTTATCTTGGTTAATTGTCTATGACGGAATGAACGATTCCTAAAGGAAGCCTGAATTAGGGCAGCCGCATGAGCTGATTTCCGAACAGCAGCTAGGGACCCTTTAAGGGAATGGTTATCAACACCCAAACCTGATGTAACAACTTTTGCTTCAGTCTCAGTTGCACTTTCAGCAGCAGAAATATCTGCTACATTTTCATTAATTTTCAACGAAGAAAGATGACTTGTCAGATCTGCTTCTGCCAAATATCCAGCAATCCCTTTATGCCCTCTACTTGAAGCTAGATCAGCAGCCGTTTGCCCTCCCGGAAATGCTGGAGTTGGATCATCAACGGCTCCTGGGGCAGTACCCAATCTGACTAGTGCTACGACTGTTTCCTCTCTAGAAAAAAAGACAAGCAATCTATTATAGGTATCCAACTTGTACAAATTGAAAATAGAGACAATCAGAAAAGAGAATTCCGAACAGCCTAAAGAAACAATAACAACCAGGGCAGCTACCTACACATGAAAAACTAAAAGGGGAAGGGGAATATCTCTGATAGGCATGACATCCCCAATTTCTTTCGTTTCTTTATCTAATGAAACATAAAGGAATTTTGGAAGTTCAAGGCTTTTAACAATAGATTACCCTTTATGCATGACACAACAATTAGTCAACTAGTTAGCCAAGAAATAGTGCATAACTTGGACTAGAGAACGTATACACCGATATACATAACACAGTCGATCTGATAGCATGGGACAACTTTTTACCTGTGAAAAGATAATAATAATAATAATAAACAAGTAGAAGGAAAAATCAGGCTGTGATTTGCTGCCATGAGGTCCAGGAGTCAATTCCTACCTAGCTATCAATTTGCTAGACTTTCCTTTCTCCTAAAGATTGTACGATTTAGCACGAGGACCCGACAAAAGAAAAAGATAATACCAAAGAAAAAAGGTATCAAGTAGAACGAAAATCGTCATAAAACATGAAACCAGATTGAGTGTAATTCAAAAAATACAGGGGGTTGTTTCTAACGTGTTTCATGTAACTGTAAGTCTTCCACAGATGTACTAAATAGCCAAAGAAGAATACGTTGATAATATAGAGCATTTATAATCGGTAGGATTATGCACAACAGCAATCTCACCTCCCAAAACATGACGCCCAATGAAGCCCCGTTCTTCCACGTGCATCTCTAAAATTGGGACTAACGCCAGCAGCAACTATGGGCCCGATAGCCCATTGATAACCAAGAGCTGCTGCCAAATGTATAACTCCTAGGCCTTCATCATCCAAGACATGAGGTCCTTTTCCTTCTTCGTGAATTTTGAAAATTAGCCACCCATAAAGCCTATCCTTTAGCAAATTTTGAATTAAGATATCACTGGACCTCAAGTGACCAATTTCGAATTTCCTTAAACATATGCTACCCTTAAGCTTACATTTATCACAATCAAGGATAGAACAATTCAATGGCTTCCTCTCTGAGCCTAAACTTAACAATTTTCCTAGTCGTATCCGTAAGCGCAATTCGTCTTCTGGTGTGCTATTAACAGCAATTCCCTGAGGTTTCACCCGATATTCAAATTCCCTCACCTCACTGCAGGCTAATCTATTACTGCAGGTCACGTAGAATGGAACACGTCCAGAAGCATGTAAAGGAGTTTTACATCGAATGACATTATCCATGACAACTTCAGCAGGAACCTCAATCTCACCAAACATACATCCCCACTTGATCTCATCAGAATGCTTCTGGCTACCCAAAAATCTACCTGCTATTAAAACCTGAGATCACAGGAAAGACCATAAATGATGCATGATTGAAACAAAAAATTCTCTTGCATCAATAAGTTGACAAATTAAATGCACTTGACATTCCCTAAGACATGCTAGACCTCTCTGAGAAATAAATACCTTTGTTTCAACACCTGAATAAGTCCAATCTGGTGAAAAGTCGCATATACTAAATAGCTGTTCCTGGGAAAGAGAAGGCCCAAGTGAATCAATTTCCAATTGCATATGGTGTGATAAACTGGAAACTTCTTTGTCGTCATTCTCAGCATCAATTGCATTCCAATAATTTCCAGAGTCAGAAGCCATCAAGGAATCATCACAATCAACACCAATTTCTTTATCCATCCATCTCCCAAAACTGTCTAATTTTTTCAGCTCTCCTGATTCATGATTAGGTAGGGCAACATCTTTATCTTCAGATTTCTTCTCAACTTTGCTAGCGAAAGTTGCTACCATATGAGGATCAGAACAACAATGAAACGGGGGGCCTACGGAATTTAAATTGCGCTCCTGTGTCACCTGAAAGAACGGAGTAGATTACTTGGGAAATTTCTATCACATGAAACAGAAAAACAATTGAAATAAAGCAGGTAACTGTAACAGAATTATTATAGTGAATCTATCTCAACAAAATGCATAACTACATCCATTTTTACACCAAAACCTCAATCTCATGGTACATTAGAGATTCAAATTATTTTGTTGATGAAATGAATCATGAAAACAAAATTCTAATGAGAATACAAGGTGTTGGGATTCGAAATATACAGCTGACAAAGCATACCTCAATATCTCTCTTTGAAGCCAATGGTGTTACCTGGATACCCATGTCCGTGATCAATCTATCACTTAAAGCAAAAATGTCACTAACTTTACCATCAACATCCAACCTAGCATCAGTAAGCTTATGAGTTATAAAGTCAGCTCCACCAGGTTCTTCAACATCACATTTCTGGCCACGCGTGCTTTCTTCATGTCTGGTTGAGCCATGAGTTGGAGCCCAGACAGATGAACCAGCGGCATGATAAAGTTTAAGTCCGGGATACCACGAACCAGGGGGGTTCCTGGATAACTCTGTGAATCCTGAAATGCAGCAGAGAATCACGTTGGTCACACACACACGCACACACAAAAAAATAATAATAATAAACAAATAAAAATAAAAATTCCCTAAGCTTATTATTCAAGAAAACCAATAATGCCAACAAGCATAACTCAGGATGCGCGAGGGGTGGGGAACGCAAATCTCAACACTTAGGATCCATTTCGGACCTGGATTTTAGGGAGGAACGAAAAAAATTTGGAAGTATTTCATTTTCTCGTATTTGGATGTAACAAAGAAAGGAGGGAAAAAGAATGTTTAGAAAAATTGGAAGAAATTTTTGCATTAAGTTCGGAGAATATCAAATAATTACAAAAAGATAGAGAAAGACAAAAGTTTCAAAAAAATAATCTATAGAATTCTCGGACAATATTTTCCTCGGTTTTTTTCCTTTTGTTTTCCCTCAATATATTTTTCTCTCAGCAAATTCCGAGATCCAAACAGAGCCTTAAGATTTGCAAATACCACATAAGTATTAATGGCCCCACGGTTGATCCCAACCAAAGCCATTAGCAATAGAAGATGTGTAAATAAAACCCAGCACATAGTCATCCATTTTACCTGCATCACTGTGTGACAGCAGAGATGAATTATGTGATATAGAACCAAGTGCAGGCTGCATGAGAGTAGCTCCAGGATTGTCACCCGAATCCACATCTTCAAATTCTGAAGATAGCGTTTGTCCATTCCACTCAACTCTGTTTGGGTTTGTTGCAAAAGATGTTTGAACTGTAGAGGCAGGTGAATTGGCTTGTGCAAAACTATTTTGAGGGCTTTCAACCAGTGGTCTGGGGGTTGGCAGCAAACGGGAGACACCAGACTTGTACCCCTGCAATGCATAGGGGAAAACAAACCAACAAAAAAGGTAAAGGAAAAGAAAATCAAGATTTTTTGGATCTGGCATTAAAGTGAAGCAAAAAAGTCCAGTATAAAAAAGGATGGCAGGATATCATAGAAGTCAGCTACAGCCTAAAGACTTAATTGTTACTCCCAATTCCCCAATGTAAAAGAATAGAAGCACAGAGATATTCACTAAGTAGGCACCTCTTTTACTTCCCTGTAATGCACAAGAACAATGTGTTCTAATTGCCTGAAAAAAGAATAAATAAGCATGAGGAGAATGGAAGTGAAAGATGGAGGAAACAAAGTAGTTAAAAAAAAAAGTAGATTGTCTAAAGATTTTTGAAAAGATAAAAGGGGATGCCACATTTTTAAAACTAAAAATTGAACATAGTCTACAAATAGAGAGAGAGATAGAGATAGACCCACTCACCCATCAAGCATCCAATAACTGCGGCGCTGGAAGTTGTCGTTCTCCTCTCCATGGGCATAGTAACAATGAAGAACATCTACACTGCCAGCCTAACAAGGAAAGAGTAATGACTAGCTAGACAAGATTTGAAGAGCAAAGGGAAAACAATATAAAATATAAAAAAAAAGGTGAACTTACTAATAATAGATTGAACAGGGCACACCTTCAACTTTTCGTGAGCTTCTTTGACAGTTTTTCCATCTTTCTTTTTCCTCCAGCGGTGACCATCCTTACGAAAATAGCGGAGTGCTTTTCGATCAAACAAAAACAAAGAACCAGCTGAAATTTAATACAAACAAGACTTAGTTGGCATTTTGTATCCTTTTTATATAGTATTCTTATTCTTAAACAAATGAAAGAAAAAAAAAAAACAAAAAAACAAAACCTGGAGGCGTAAGGGGTGGATCTGGTGTCAGTTGGAACTTGTGATGGTTGCGAAGTATTTCACAGATTTCAGTTGGTCGGAGCCAACGATGTTGCGCTTCTTGCAGTATCTGTTCAAGGTCTTGCCAATACAAATTTGTAATAGTAATAAATAACATGTAATGCGAATGTCCAATGTTATCTTATACAAGATAAAGCAAGTTTAAGTTTTCATAAATGTTCTGCAATTCTGGCTCTAATAAGAACAATAATAGAATAGAATGAATACAAACACACTATCACCATTCATTCAACATATCTAAACCTAAAAAACAAAAAAAAAAACAAAAAAAAAAGAGGCATATAAGAACAAGAGTCATATTATATGATACAATATATATATATATATATAGATACAGAAATTTGTTAAAAATAACAAAAAAACGAGGGGGCAATGAATCAATAGATAAAAAAGAAAGAGGGAAAGAGGGTAAGCAGACCTAATTGTTGATTGGGAAGAAATCTTTTCAGCTCAGCCATGGACGAGTAGCAGAGGACTCAAGGAAACCCTAGATTTCAATATCCATGAAATGAAATGACTTTGAATCAAAGAAGCGAATCCACGACGAACAACGGAACACACGTGGAAGAAACAACTCTTACAAAGAGAGACAAAACCAACAAGTCAAATGGCTTTGCTTTCTGGTTCGGGTCGGTTCGGTTCGGTTATGCACTATAAGTTAACATTTAACATTAATCACCGTAGGCGTAGAGTATGCGTCCGTCCTACGTGCCACCTCGGACCAAGCCACCACTCGCTGCACCAAACAACACCCAACACACCCCATGCTGTTTTTTTTTTTTCTTTTTTCCTTTCTTTTTTTTTTTTTTTCATTTCAAATCATAAAACGACAACCAATAATTCATCGTTTATCAATCAATCTACCTAACCCAAACCAACGACATCAAGACTAGCATAATTGCATAAATGCATAATACACTAATTGTAATAGAAATAGAAATTCGTGCAATTAATTAAGTATTCTATTACGGACTGCTTGGTACGAGGAGTTCCAAGTTTTCATATTAATGAGAAAACTGAAAAGAGTAATATGATTATTTGAAAATCTGAATAATTGTATTTGATCGTAGACGTGCACAAAAATGCAAAATCCTGACCGACTTCAGATATCTGCCTAACCTGACCTAATCCAAGATTTTGGGTTCAAACAAGTGTACATGAATTTTTAGGTAAAACTCGATTGGACCGAAAGGTTTTTAATTTGGGTACAGGTACACATTTTGAACCCGAATCCGCCATTTTTATGTAAAAGAAAAAAGTCTTAAAATTGGTTATTTAATAATTTATTTCTCTTTGCTTTTTTTGAAACTCGAATACCCAATCCTTATCGGTTTGATTCCGATTGCTTATTTTTATATATCCGAACCTGAATGCTCGAATATTTGAAACCTGACCTAATATGTATTCCTGTTTGGTTGTGCACTGAAATCTTTTTCATAATTCCTGGAATATCAGAAAATTGTGTTTGGTTGGACATAAGAACATACTGATTTTTTGTATGTTGTCCAAAATAATTGAAATAATCATTTTGGGCCCTTTTTAATAATGAATAAACATATTTTTTAAAATAATAATATTAATTTCTCACAAAAAAAATATTTAAAATAATTATAAAATTCTCAAAATACTCTTAGGTCATATATGGTTTTATATATTATTTTTTGGATCATACGCTTTTTTAGCTCATATAAGGTTTTATGCGTTATTTTTTGAAATCATGTACTTTCATAGGTTGTTTACGGTTTTATAAATTATTTTATGGAATTGTGTACTTCTTTAAGTCATATACGATTTTATGTGTTATTTTATAGAATCGAATGAGGACCCATAGTTTTGAGTTTACGGAACATATGAAATCCACCATTTCAGATTGCTTTCATATTACCCACTTCCCTAGCAAAATGAGCCTGATGCATCCACTTACCGGAGTTTCAAAAAAGCTCAATACCCTATACCAAACATTGGAATCTCCGAGACTTCTATTCCCACCCAAACTTTAACTCATACCATACAGCCCTTTAAGAGTTCTAGTATTTCTTGGTGTGAATTTTATTCATCGAACCAAAACCCAAATTTATTGTATGCGTATAACTTTGAATAAAGTTGTAAATAAATTTTTCATCTAAGATCTCGCGGGACATCTACTGGGTTTTGAACATAGATATTAAAATTTACAATTTTCAATGCTTTATACATTACGTATATAGACTGAATCTTTATCCATTTTTCTATCTCTCAAAAACTCTATATTCCTCCTCAACAATCATTCTGTCATTATCTCATCTCACCCTCTCCAAGGTTTTTCCTAATTCATTGTTCATTGTTAATAATCTTTCCATTTGTGTAAAGGTATTGTTCTCCTAAATTTATTCTTATGGGGTTTTTTCTTACCAAACTCTAGATCTGTATAGATTTTATTTATTAACCTATCAGGTTCTAGATTTGCATGCCCTATTAAATTCTAGATCTGCATAGGTTTTATTTCTTTTTCCTTTGCCTTTTGTATTTTTCTTTTAGATATGGATCTTCTAGGATCCAAATCTTGAAGAAATTTAATGTAAGTATTGTATGGTTCATAAAAATAGAATTCGGGGTTGTTATATATCGAGATGAAAAAGATTTAGATATTACGGTGTCTTTAAAATTCAATGTCCATCTTTAAAATTCAATGTCCATGATCCCGCAAACGAGTGTTAGGATTAATTTTTTATATGTTAATGGTTTGTCTCGTAATTGGGAAGTTTCCAATTATATTGCTCGTAGCAATTAGTATATTTTAATAATAAATTTTCTTTTGACCTTAAAAAAAATTTACTTATACATTTTTCAATGCACAATTAATAATTAACTTATTAATTAATCAAATAGTAAAAAATTAAAACAACATTTTCAATAAATTGTGTATTGGGATAAGAATTTAAATTTGGCAATTTTAGTCGTAGACCTACCTAGTTGTAACAATACATCCAAAAACAACGAGGTCCCGAGTTTAAATTCCCATCCCCACTCCTCAGAGTCAAAAAAAAAGCAAAAAGTTAAATTTGATTGCAAGGCAAAGTCATCCCGAATAGTTACGATGGTAATGATGACACTCAAACCAATGAAAACCATGAAAAAAACCAAAGGAAAGTCGGACACATTCACATTAGGAGGTAATGAAAAGATTAAGCACAAGAACAACAAATCAAAAGGTCTTACGCAAAGAACTGGATGCCATTGCTTGAGAAGTAAATATATAATAAGCCATCAATACACCTTGTGAAGAGCCTATCAAGACTATATACAGCTGCCAATTTAAACAGAATTAAAAGGAGTGACAGCAAATCATCCCTTTTCACAGTTACAATATATGGAACTCGCTTGCGAGTCCGGCCAACTTTTCTACGACTTAATTGGAAAGAGCTTCAGTTTTTTTTTTTTTTTTGTTGGTGGAGAGCTTCAGTTTATAGCTGACTCTAGGCTTTATGGCAAAGGTTCCTGTGAATCTCCCAAGCGAGACAGGTGGAGATACGCATCAGTCCCTGTTTATATACGCGACACAAAACAAATTTATACAACCCTTGCATTAGATTTTCAGTGGATATGAACAAAGAAAGGTAAATTCGAGACAGGTGCTTAGAAAGCAAAAATGATGCTAGTTGAATTAAGCAAAAAGTGAGTGGCTCCATTTCCCTGACCAAAAGGACAAGATTCAAGTCATCACCAAGTAGTCAATATTCAATAGGTGTTTGTTCTCTAGACTAGAACTCCAAGAACAAAGTGCTTTACCAAGTGAGGAAGCTAATTACAACATGTCCTTGTGTAAAGCATGGTAAATAAAACACGTCAAAAGATCGATTCTGTTTTCTTTTATCTCTAAAGAAATGACTTATCCTCAGACTTACCATATCCTTCCATAGAGATGATCTGCAAATCTCCTCCAAAATACCGAGCATATAAGCGGCTTATTGGGAGTCCATATCCGTATCCAGCCATCGTGACAGTATCAGCCGTTCCAAGATCCGAGTGCTCGTCCAGAGGGTTTCTTGCAGTGCTGTAGAGATATGTGAAAATTTTTGGGAGACCACTTCTGGGGATGCCACCCCCTTCATCCGAAACCTAAGAATTAGCTTGGTAAGTATTAAGTAATAGATTGTTGGATAAACATATAAGTCAACACATCAAGAAACTCAAATAAACAGTCATACATTACCTTAATTGTGACATCCTCAATTCCATCAGCAACTATTATTCTAACGGGAGGTGCAACTTTGTCCGAGTCCATGAAACGCTCTTGGACAGCACGCAAGGAGTTCTTGACCAACTCAAAGACCATAAGATGCAAATGTGTTGGGACATATCTGTTACAAACACCAATAGGGAACTGATAAACAGTCAACAGAACATAAACATGTGTCTTTTTAACTCAAATTAATCAAGCAGGTTTCAGAAATTAAGTCCCATAGGGAAGGAGTACAATTTTTTTATTCTTTTTTCTTTTATTCTTTTTCTTTTTTTTTTAAAAAAAAAAAAAAGCAAAAAAGTGAAAAAGGGAAAAAGATTTTAAATAAAATTGAAAAGAAACAGACTCAACCAAGTGAGAATAGTGAAGAGAATATAACTTACGGGAAAGTAAAATCAGGATCCCCATAGATATTAACATCAGGTGCGCTGCCATACTCACGTAAGCAAATTGAACGAGCGTCCTCACTAGCATTTCGTGCTACCTCCACAGGTGACATTCTTGTATGTATGTAACCAACACAATGAGGAGGGGGATTGGGGTTGTGCAACTCAACATGCTGACCTGAGTATCACATATAATTCAGAAGCATATACAATAAATTGATACCAATGACCAACACCAACAAAAAAACCTAAATAAGTTGCAGCCAAGAGCCAAGTACTAAGTAGCAGAAAAGTAGAGTAAGATGGGCAAGCGTAAAAAGGAAGAAACCAATTAGCATGCGGATTCCAATTCTTGACATGTAAAAGCGATCAAGGAATTGGTGAATCTCATCAAGATCCTCGTAGACGATCTTGGGAGCCATTCCTTTCTTCAATTGTTGAACTCCGAGAGCCATCATAGGGACGACATTGTTGTGTCTGACCTTTATTGCTTTGATCATTTGGGTAAACTCACTCTCATCATTTGTATCCTTGATGTCAGGAAATGATCTGAGGTCACGGAAGGAATCCAAGTACCAATCTCGAACCTATGCGTAGCATTAAAACAAGGAGAAAAAGAAGGAAGGAAAAAGTGGTCATTTTTCAAACAAGTGCCTTAACAAAGATTGGTCCTTGTGGTTCAGAATTTGTGACATACAACAGTAGAAAAGAGAGAACCGGTGAAATACAATAATAGCATAGGAAAAGCTGACTGATAATATAAAAAATTGGAAAGAAAGAGAAAGAGAATGAGAAAAGATTTACTTTCAAAACGGCAGGCTTATGGGACAAGCCATAAGGGAGTGTCTGGAGCTCAATAGCACGCCTAGCAATTCGAATGGGGAGCTCCTTATGAAGGAACTGAGCAGATATGAGCAAATTGCGAGGAGTGGGTTTGGAGCCGAACTCCATCATGTACCTCAAGCTCACCCCTGTCTGCTTCATGCAACCCCATTTCTGAACCTCGTCGATCAGGGTCTTCGAGAAGGCCTCCGAGGCCTTCGTCTTCGCCGCCATCCAATTCTCAACTTGTAGCTACTACTGCTTCTCCTTCTACTTGTACCAGCATAAGCATATGAAAATCCAATCCAATCCAATTCAATTCAATTCAACTCAATCCAATCATATCATATCATACTATTATATATATATATATATATATAAGAGAGAGAAATAGAATGAGAAAGAGGAGAGAATTTTCACACTTAAAAGGCCAAGCGTCTCTAGGGTTTAGATAGTATACAAAGAGAGGGAGGGGTGGGGGTGTTTTAGCCTTGAGCCTCTTTCTTTCTGCTAAGTCACGCGCGCCCATGAAAAAGACAACTCCTTGTTAACTAAAGTGGTTGTTTATCTTTCTTTCTGATCAGGTCAATTCAGCTTTCTTTTCTCTTTCTCTTTCTCTTTCTCTTTCTCCCTAATAGTGCTATTAGCCTGCCTTAGGTTAGGCCTATAATTAGATAAAAACGAATTTATTATAATAACAAAGAGAAAGAGAAAGAGAAAGAGGAGGAGGAGGAGAAGGCGGCTTTGGCTGGGTGGGAATGGGATGATATCATAATTATGAGATAGATGAGTTTTATGATTTAACCCCGCCTTTTCTTTTCTTTTCTTTTCTTTTCTTTTCTTTTCTTCCACACCTGTTTCCACTTACCTGTACGCTACTCTCACTCGACGTTTCTTCTTTGGGCCTCCTTATTTAGGCCCATCTACAACACCAACTGACCCTGACCTTTGTGTGCCTGCGCTTCTTTCACTTATTAACCAAATATTGGCTTTGCCTTTCCCTACCTTATTTTATCACCTTTCCTTCTCCATTTATTTATTTATTTATTTTAGCACTAGTCTCAAATATGTGGATCATATAAAAATAATACATATTTCTTCAACTGTGAATTCATTTTGTCTTTTCATGGGCAGAACAAACATTTATGTCTAACCGCCGATGCATCTATCCTATCCCAATTCCAATCGCTCCAACACAATAAATTACACCTTAATATATGTATATTTTTTTACCTACTCCCTAGGCTTAGTAGGTGGTAAATCGTGACCTCACCTCTATCAACTGCTTATAGCCACGGATACTTTTCCTGGTAATCTTTAGTACCATTTCATCAATAGCAAAAACCAATGATTTGCTTGTCATAAAATTAATAAACGCATCATTTTACGAGATGGTTCAAAATCAAATAATATCAGCAGCATGAATGAACGCTGTAATTAAATTGGCCGAAATCAAAAGAAAAGCACCTTTTTATTTATTTATTTATTAATTAATTTTGGTTAATAAGATATATAATATAACGGACTTTATGATATCTCAAAAAGGGCGTGGGCATTGGCAACGTGGTGATGATTTAGCATACGCAAAAACGGATTTAGACCACTTGGCATTTACCTAAATTGTCACGTATCCGTGAGAATCCTCGTTGTACCGTGAAATAGAGGTGTCCAACTCCAACCAATCAGGCAATCAGCCATGTCATCAATATTCTTTAATTTTATTAATGTTTCAAAACTAATCTAAACAAAATAAAACTAATTGTTGGAGCTGTTCTTACCAACTGTTTACGTGTCTTCAAATCGTTGATGTTATTCCTACCAACTGTCCATATGTTCTTACTATCTCAGGATGTTTTTGATCTTACTCCGTATTGACGAGACGGGAGTAGCCACCTGCAAAGACTCTCCGATGCTTAAGTCATATATTTACTACCGAGATTGAATAGTAAAGACTGAGTTTATCTTTTGTTGTCCAAACTTTTATCTATCTAACTGTATGTCTATATATCCCTTCCATTCGAGGAGATGTATGACATATATATATAATCTCAGAACCGAGAACTTGCCGACCCTCGATCTCAGGATCGAGTACCTTTTTTTCGTCATAACTTATTGTAGAAATCACGGGCCGTGGTCACTGTAATCTCTCTTTCATTGTCGTGATATGCTTTTTGTCGTCTTCTATAGTGCGAGCCTGGCAAAAGCGAGACTCTGACAATCTGCTGTCCTATCGGAACGGTTTGCCCAATGCGCACACCTACTCAGGATCACATTGAATGTCATGTCTGGGTTTGGAGCGGCATGCTGCTCCCAATGATCTTCTGGCGAAAGACTCTCGAGGTTTCTGACCCCAGCTGTCGAGGCAAGAATTAGATTGGGTTGAACCTGTCCAGGGTCTGGGATGTATTCGCTCCTGGCCTGCGACAATCATCAGGCCTAAGTCGTATCACATGCGACTTATGTAGTTTTCAAGCGGCCCTTTTAAGCACGTGTCGAATAGTATGTCACTGCCATCTGTTCCGCCACTTAATCGTCTATATAATGCACGATCTAAGAGTGGACCCCACACTAATAATACTGTTGTAATTATATATTCTACTACTCTATACGAATCTAGCTATTAGTAATTACATTAAATAATATATATATATATATATAAAAGTATAGTTTTGGCAAAATAAATGCTGACGTGTTATTTTATTATATAAAAGTTCAGTAATTTCTTCGACGTCGCGAGTCGTCGACCTTTTAAGTAGCTCAAGGTCAAGCTAGGAGCTATAATTCCGATTTTTTTTTTTTTCAAATTATCAATGAACTCGATCGGGCGTCACATGCGTAAAATCGTTCTATACATATCAAATAAGGCTTGAGATGATATTAAGACTGGAACTTAGAACCGAAGGTCATCATACTTGGTAGTTACACTTAATTTCCAATATTAATCATGCACTACTTAATTACTACCTATATATATATATTCTCCAAAACAAAAAAAAATTCACTACCCATATATAGCATGCTTGCGTGTAAATCAGAATGAAGCAACTTGAGAATTATGTATGGGCAGATTAGATATACGTTAACGCACTATTGTTGTGTTTTATGCAAATTAATCATGACGATCTGGATTTGGATGGATATATGTATACATACTTATGTACTTGGTCAGTGGCCTCTTCTTTCTTTCTTAATGATCCGTATGTGTAACTTGGTCTCTCTAGGCAAAGTCGATCTGTTTTATAGCTAGTTTCATCGTGACTGTCCTGTTGTACAAAACCTGATAATAATTACTCCAAAAAAGAATAATTATAATAATAAAGGACAGGTAAAAAATTCTGTTCTTCTTTAACTCCTTTCCAATATTAATATCCAAAGGACTGGCATTAATTTTCGGCTTGATGATAATTATTTATACTTTTCTTTGCAAATCCTGAGTTATAGCTAGTTTGCCAAATCACATGAATATAAAATTTACTTGAGAAATTATCCCTATGTTTTACTACTTTTTCCTCGCACTAGTCTAATAGTTTGCTCTCCCCCCCCCCCCCCCCCCCAAAAAAATGAAGAATTAAAACGATACATCGATTATTAATTAATACTTGAGTAATTGATGTCGTCACTGGCATGTAAGTTGATAAAAGGGGAAGAAGGGGAAGAAGATAAAGTAGCGCAACTTCTAACTTCTTTTTTTTTCCAAAAAAAAAAGGTAGAAAAATGATTGTACCATTCTAATAATTATGAAATGAAAAAGGAATGAGAAATTAAGTGAAATACACCCTTATAATATTAAGTTTTAGAAAATACACATCTCTCAATAATTTTTAGATGAAGTACATCCCTTTTAAAAAATAGTATTAAAAAACTTACATATCTTTCAATCGATGGCGCCAGATAAGAGTATCGAGAGTTAGATAAGGTATCTAGAAACTTGACAGTAGAAAAAAAAAAATGAGGGGGGAATTAACATTAAAATATCCTTTGTTTTAAAAAGTTTGAAAAAAAAAAACTTGTATTTTTAGAAATTCAAAATAAATATCTTCTATTTAAGAAAAATTACAAAAATACCCTATGTCTTAAAAAGATGTGAAAAAAACCATGTATTATTAAAAATTAAAAATAAATACTTTCTATTGGAATTATCATATCATTTGCTACCTTTGATTAGTCAAATACTTCAAAAAAATTAATGAAATTAATATTTTATTCCTTATTATATTATCTTAATGTACACATCATACTTGAAAATGAAGGGAGAGAGAATATGTCTGTTCTAAAATCTTAAAAAAAAAAAACAAGAACCCTTTCTTCGATAGTTGCAGCACAAATGCAAAAAAGAAAAAAAATTTAAAAGTTTCTAAAATTTTTATCACGTTGAAAAGTTACAAAAATTACATATATATATCTATATATTCTTTTTTGGATTTGTGTGGCAACTATGAAGGAAAGCGTTTTCTTTTTTTGTCACTTTCAAAATTTTTGAAAATTTTAGATTGTTTTTTCCTTCTCGAGATTTGTGCTACAACTATAAAGGGAATAATTTTTTTTAAAGAGTATTAAGATCATATGTATTTTCTCTCATTTTATTTTCAAATATGACGTGTGCCTTAAAATAATATAATATGGGATAAAATATTAATTTACTATTTTTTTTGAAGCATTTGACTGGTCAAAAATAGTAAATAATATGATAATTTAAATAAGAAGTATTTATTTTGAATTTTTAATAATATAATTGTATTCATAAAAATACAAGATCTTTTTTTTTCACTTTTTTTAAAAACAGATGGTATTTTAGTAATAATAATAATAATAATAAATATATGTTTGAGTGTTTAACATCATACATGACTAGACAGAGTGTCGATCCACGCTGTAGGGGGGGTTTTGGAAGCTAGACAAGGTTCTAGAAATTTGATAGAAAAAAAAAATACATTTGACTGTTTAGCACCAAACAAAGCTAGATAGGATGTCCAACTATACTAGACAAAGTGTCTAGTAATTCAACTTTTTATGTATAAACGGAATATGAACTCTTGATGAAATAATCAATAAAAGTACTTTTGTATTTAAAATAATTTAAAATTTAAAAAATTATATTCGTAAAAAAAATATTATTAAGAGTAGTGTATTTCCTAAAATATGCTATGCCAAAAGTGTATTTTACAAAAGCACCCGATTGAGAAATGAATTTAAGCCTTAGGTATACGGTTGGAGCAAGATACTTTGAATGCGTGCATGTATTAGTATCTTGCTAAGAGTAATTTATAATGTCTCGCATTAAAGAAAAAGTTGAACGTTGCCTTTGTCCTTAATTAGATAGGAATATTGTAGACATCGAGATGCTTCAAATTACAACCTTGCAACAGTACTGCAGACAGATTACTGCAATTACAAGAAAATTGACTTTTTGCTACTAGATTTTCAGCTACCAAAAATATTTAGTAGCAAAATATTAGATTTTGTTACCAAGTTATAGTACGAGAAAGTAATTGTAAAAAATTATATTTAAATAAGATTAAATTTTTTTGTTACCAAATATTTGACAGCACAAAATATGTTTTCTGCTACTAAAACAAAATCTGGTAGCAAAAAATGGTGGTGCCAAATGTTAAATTTGGCGGGTTCTAAGTTTATTTGCTGCGAAAATTATTTGGTAACAAAAAAAAAAACTTTAGATACCAAATATGTGGTAGCAAACAAATAAGACAGTCTCCAATCAAAATATTGACAGCAAAAAGTCAACTTAATTTTTCTATTTAATTATTTAATAGCAAAAAACGTACAAAAATTTTTGACAAATGAATATTTGGTAGCAAATACCAACAAAATTGGTAGAGAAAAGTACTTAGACTTTTTGACATTAAATTTATCTAGCCGTAAATGCTATTGTATATAGCAAGTAAATTAATTAATCTCATTTTAAATTCAAATGTAAATAATTACTTTGTAATGTAATAATAAGCATGTAATTTATTAAAAAAAAAAGCTCGCAATTATAAATTTTTTCAATAAAATGAGTAAACGTATCTTTTTTCTTTTATGGAAGTATATATATATATATATATATTATATTCCCGTATTTATAGACTATATAATTCATGATTTAACCCTTATATAATTTTCAAACTTGAAATAAATATATATATATATATATATGTAACATACAATTATATGTGTAACACCCGGGTCCGGGCCGCGTGGCTTGCCAACCAGGCCTCGTCACCACCTCCAATGGCCTGCCAGCAGTGATGGATCCAGGATTTTATTCTAGTGGAAGCATAATTATGATAAGAAAATTATATTTTTTTAGTTTGAAATTTGTATATAGGAGTATTCAAAAAATTAATTTCCACCTTGCTTGATTTTGTAGAATGTGAAAATCAATTTTTCTCTTTCATATTAATTTTCATGAAAAAGAATAATATCCCTATAACTTCTCAATAATATATATTTATATGTAAAAGATTCAATAGTTTTATAAAAATTAACAATCAAAACTCAATAAATAAAGAAATCTAGGTTCATCTTAATACAAGTAGATAAAATACAATTATTAGGTCAAAACTGATAGATAAAATACAATTAGTAAGTCAAAACTAATCTGTAAAAAATAAACAATTTTATACACAATTTTTGTCAAAAGGTAATAAATCTTGCATGATAATTTTTTTTACAATAATTAAAAATATAAGTATTTATAAAGAAATTAAATGAGTAAATAGGAAATGAATGGAAACCATAAATGAGGTATAATAGAGACAAAACTAATAAATGTCTAGGAAAAAATTTGAGTGGGGGCAAAATGTGGGTATTTAGAGAAAATAAAAGAAATTGTGTGTTAAACTAAAGATTTAATAAATTTGAGTGGGAACTTAGACCTCGTATAGGTCTGTCACTGCTAGTCTGGTTTACAACAAAATTTGTCCCATTTAGCATAATCTTGTCTAAGGGCGTATTCTTAGCACTACTCAAACTCAAGACTTTCATTTTAAGAATGACTTACAAACTTAGTTAGTACCAATTGTTTTATTATAATTAAAATCAAACCACTCCCTACTAGTTTAGCCAGAAAAAAAAAAAACACCTCTTCACTATCTCTTTCAATTACCATGACTCTCTTAGCAGAGTTAGTAGTCTAGTTCCCCCTTTATATTCTTCTCCTTTGTGATTTTGCATGAGAAGAGACTTTATGCACTAATACTCTTTCTCAATCATTTATGTAAGGTCAAAATCTACAGCCAAATATGAGATGTGGCTACTCAAGAAACTTCTCATTCTTTAAGCCCAAATAATATAATTCTTCACTTTGTGGCTGTGAGTTTTTATTGTTCGCCTAAGTTCTTCATCTTAATTGTAATTCTTTTATTTTTGCAAGTTAATTTTTTATAATCTCTCTATTTTGATTTATTTGATAGTGGTATATTAATTTAGTCAAAGCGATGGATTTAACTATAATTACAAAAGAAAAGATAAGCAACTTAGGCCTCTATGAAAGAGGGAAAGCAACTTATAAAATTCCTTTTAAAGTATGAGTATGGATTTCTTTCGTTTAAAGCAGCTTATAAATTTTCTTAGGACCGAGACGGTCAAATAGAGAGAGAGAGAGAGAGCACCTGAAGTTTTGAGAGCCAAGCTTTCGTGCGACTATTGGAGAGTCACATATCTTAATAAAGATGACGAAAGGAGAAGAGAGACGTGAAAACCTAATTCATCCCAATCCCAAATTCTGAAAGAGATATAATTATCTATGTATTACTTTCTAATGAACTATCATTGGACAAGATTATTTTCACCCATTTCAATGGACTCAATTTATGACACTATATATGGGAAATCCAATCCAATTCTACCCTTATACATCCTAATAGAGAGAGATTAATAACTGTGTTTGAATATTTATAGATAATGGATGGAGTGTGTGAATGAGGACTGTTCCAATTCCATTGAGCTACATCCGAATCAAAAGACTACTGGGGAAGGAAGTTCAAGAGGAGCACGACCCCACTCAATTTTTTTTCTTTTTAATTTTATATATGTAAATAATTTTTTTTCATACTTTTATCCTCACTAAAACATTTTTATACAATTATGCCCTCATTATTGAATCACATTTACTTTACCTAAAACTCACTTATTCAATTTTTATGTATAATTTAAATTTTCTTCCCATAGTGGGAAGAGAAAAGTAAAGACAAATCCTTCATAAAATAATAAATTAGAGGGAAAAAAAGTTAATTTTTAGAGAAAAATTTCATAATATGTTCTATAGTGTCTTTTTCTTAACTTGGTTCAATGCTATTATAAATTCTTAGTTGTTTTTTTGTTTCATTATTACATTTTGAAAATTGTCGTACGCTCCATTTGCAATTAAGTCTTGAACAGGAGAATTGAACGTATGTATATAGATATATATATATATATATATATTTTGAGAGGATATATGTCTCTGACTCTTAGTATACAGTATAATGTGTGATGAATCATGAATGAGAGAGAGAGAGAGAGAGAGAGAGTGTGTGTGTAATCTAATGGCCTAACGACGATGAAAATTGAAAATGGTTGAAAATGGAATTCCAATCCGTTACAGTTGTACACGACCATTGGACAGACTAATATATACTCTATTCTAGTATAACTCTGTAATTTTATATTACTTTCGATATTTGCCAAATGCCAGCTAGGCTGTCTGTCCATTCAATTTATCGCGATAAATCACGCCTCATATTCACAATTTCGTATTCCAATTTATTAATTTCTTTTTTAATTAATTAATGTTGAATTAGTTAGACACCGATACTTTCTCTCTCTGCACCTCTGGTCTGTCTGTCTGTTGTCTCTTCGTCCAACCTTTAGGCATTTTTGTTTATTTTTTGGTTAAAATTTTTGAATCATTTTGTCTGCGTTTGTTTCCAGAAATCTTACTCTTTGAATCTTTTTTTTTTTTTTTTGGCTTCTTCCTGTCTCTCTCTCTCTCTCTCTCTCTCTCTGCGACTGTGACTGTAAATTAATTTTTTGGAGAATAGAAAAACAAAAAATTGGTGGAAGAGAATTACGGTTAGGGTTTGGGAGGGATATTTGGAATCAATCGAATGGAATGAGAAGGGTGTAAAGTCGTAGAGTGTTGGATTTGGTTGATTGGGGGGGAGGGGGGTGAGGAAGACATGGCGAGCGAGTTGGCGATGAGTCCTCAGTTGGAGCAGATCCATGGTGAAATTCGCGATCATTTTCGTGCCCTTGCGTATGTCCTCTCTCTCTCTCTCTCTCTCTAATTTTGTTTTTCTCATATGAATTATATGATTTTATGATGGCATATTAGGATCAATTCAATCCAATTGAATCGAATTGAATCGAATCGAGTTTAAGGCACTGAATGAATGGAAGGATATGCATATATCATCATTTATTTGCATATGCTGTACCCATTACCATTTACCATTAGATTATGGCATATTATTGTCTTCATTTCTTTCTACTTCTCTGTCGATACTATACTCTCATTCACTCACTCATATTTCTATTACTCATCATTACATTAACAATTGCTGCTGCTGCTGCTACTACTGCTACTACTACCTTTGGTTCAGTAATGGGTTTCAAAAGCTGGATAAAATCAAAGACTCAAATAGACAAAGTAAACAGCTTGACGAACTCACTGCCAAGATGAGGGAGTCTAAAAGGTATAATCCAAATGTTATACTCTACTTTATTATTATTATTATTATTATTATTATTATTATTTCCTCTTTTCACCTTTTCAATACACGCATCCTTTGACTTGTTTGTTGTTTCAGATTAATCAAAGAGTTTGATCGTGAAATCAAAGATGAGGAACCCCGAAATCCTCCCGACCTTAATAAGCAACTCAATGATGAGAAGCAGTCTATGGTTCTTTCTTCTCTTCTTCTCTTAGCCTTTCGTGGACTTACATTTACATTACATATTCTTCATTTACTTCTTTCTCTGGAGAACATTGGTGTGACTTCTTTCAGTGGAAACTCTTTTCTTCTTTGCTACTCAATTATTTGTGACTACTTCATTGCCAGATTTTATACCTCCAATCACTTCCTAACCAAATTTCATGCATACTGATGGTTTTAACACTTTTAAGATCCTCAATTGGATTGTATTGCGTATTATTCTTCACTCTACAATCAAATATAATTTATTGAAGCATTGAATACTGAGCAACCCTATACTGACCCACTGTCCACCCAATAGGTTGATAATGGCATACTGAATTATAGAGACGTGTTTATTTTAATTCTTAATTATCATTTTATTTTTTTCTGATTTGGTGTCTTAATTTCATTGTCCAGATCAAGGAGCTGAATTCTTATGTGGCTTTGAGGAAAACGTAAGCTCACCTATCCACGTGCTTCTCTTTGGTCATTAATTTAGAATTTCTATTTTCTCTCAGGACTTATTGTTATCAGAAATGTTGATTTGAAGTTGACAAATGATATTTCATGGTTTTAAAAATGTGAATTTCATACTTATGCTTGACTGAACTGCAGGTATATGAATAGCCTTGGGAACAAGAAACTTGAACTCTTCGATATGGGAGCAGGAGTTAGTGAGCCTACAGCTGATGAAAATGTTCAAGTGGCATCATGTATGATATTAAATCCACTCTGCAATTTAGTGTAATATTGTAGAATGCAAGCAGGACAAGGAAGAGCTGTAGTATGTTTAGTTGTTTCTGGAACAAAATTTTAATTATTCATTGTGGTGCTCTATTTGATATGTTCGTAGAAATTAACTTGCTCAGTAATTGATGAGTATAAAGTTGGTGGGGGAATGTGTCTTTGTGTAGTTCAATGTGTTATTTGCATCATTCTGAAGACACACGATTGATCTTATTGCATCTTTTTGCTTCATAGCTATGACAAATCAAGAACTAGTCAGTGCTGGGATGAAAACAATGGATGAGACTGATCAGGCCATTGATCGCACCAAAAAGGTAAATGCATAGCAGCAACTTGAAGCTACTTTTCCTTCATTGTTGTTATTACCAGCATTCTTAACTCTTGACTTTTACCATTAGGTTGTGGAACAAACAATTGAAGTGGGAACTCAGACTGCTACCACCTTAAAGGGCCAAGTATACTTACTTCAACTTGTCACATCATAATTATTGATCTTTTCGTGGTTTAGTCTTCTAAACTTTAGCTTTAAATACTGCAGACTGATCAAATGGGTCGCATTGTTAATGAGCTGGATACAATTCAATTCTCAATTAAAAAAGCCTCCCAGCTTGTGAAGGAGATTGGTAGGCAGGTTAGTCGTTGCCCCTTAAAATTTAACTTGTGTTTCTCTTATTTTGGAACCTAAATTTATGTAATTGTTAATTTTTTAATTGGTTTTCAGGTTGCAACAGATAAATGCATCATGCTTTTTCTGTTTCTTATTGTCTGTGGTGTTATAGCAATCATTGTGGTGAAGGTATGCACTTTAAGGGGTAATAATTAATTTTATGTATCATTTTTTATGATACCTAAGGTGCATTTTACGAGTCTGGAAAGAAAGTTTTTATCTGAGCTTCTGTTTCCCTATGAAAATGTAATCAATTAAGCTTCACTTCCTCACTGCCTCCCTTGCCACACTCATGTTAAAAAGAAAAAAAAATTGATCTCCCCCACCGAAAAACAGAAGAAAGAAAAAACGCCAGAAAACCCAGTGCCCCTCCTCCACTCCATTCTACAAAATACCGGAGCAGGGCCTGTTTAGTATGGTAGTCAGATCAATCAGATTTTGCTCTGCCAGTAAACATATTATTTCTCTCTCACACCTAGTTCTGTGTTGTGTCAATATCTAGATTGTGAATCCAAATAACAAAGACATTAAGGACATCCCTGGATTGGCACCTCCTGCCCCAAGTCGGAAGCTTTTGTATTTGAGGACTGCAGAACATTTGGAATAATAGGTCATTTTTACAAGATTTAATTGGTCCGTCCAGTTATTACAATTCATGTTCTAGCGGATGGCAAGGAAGCTCAGAGGAATGCTATTTGTGGGCATCGCATGGCTCTTTTTCGGCTGTTTTCTTATTTGAATCTATTCTTGCTTGAGTTGTGCATATCCTGTTTGTGATTTTGTAAATCACATGCGAGGTCTTTCTATAGTTGTTTTAAATTTGATGATTCGTTCTGTAACCGGTTCAAGACTGTTTTGGTGCCCTGAGATGATGATGTACCTTTTTTTTTTTGTCATGCTGTACATGTCACCTGATGATTTACCTCTTGTCATTTGTTTTGAAGGGAGATGTATGCCCCGAGTATGTATGTATGCACACATTTTATTTTGTACGTGGGTTTGGATCAAATATGGAGCGGCTTGTTGCACCATTTTTTTTTAATCAATTCTGCCTTTTCCTCTTGGATTTCATTTTTAAGTTGGATGGATATTTGAGATTTAGTCATGACAATTTTATTAGAATGGTTTTCACCTAAAATGGACTCCTCCCTGAGAAGCT
Source organism: Parasponia andersonii (assembly GCA_002914805.1). Taxonomy (NCBI): domain Eukaryota; kingdom Viridiplantae; phylum Streptophyta; class Magnoliopsida; order Rosales; family Cannabaceae; genus Trema; species Trema andersonii. The sequence continues at coordinate 67,884 of JXTB01000092.1, forward strand.
CTCCAAACTAGCGATGAATTGGGACAATCTCGTGATTGTTTCCAGAATTGGAGAATATTAAATAAGATCATAAAGCTGTACAATACCACAGTATCCTGCTAGCTATATCGTATAATATATGCCAGAATACACAGGTGGTGCTGTATGTTGGGGCGAGAAGAATTGCATTTAATGCAACTTATGAGCAAAAATTTGACATGCTAAAGGCTACTGGGAAAATATCAAGAGGTAGTCATGCGTGAACCTTATTTTGGGCGAGAGAAAATGAAAAAACTAGGTTTTCATTATCAAGAGTTGGTCAGCTTGTTCACCCATAAACTGGATCCTAATGTGTCTACAAATTCCACAGGCAAATCATGCATACACCTCTCACAACATAAAATATTATCAACGAATTTCCTAAGGCTTTCTAAGAAAGAATCTCTCCCAGGAAGAATAGAGTCTATATTGCACCAGAGGCTGCTTCATCTTGTCTCCTGGCTCTCCGTTACAAAACATGTGCCCCATAATATAAATAAATATCAATATATATCTACGTCATATATTCGATTTGTGAACTTTATGCAGCATGGTTGCTAAGTTGTGTTCTTCCAACATAAGACAATCTTGCCGATGGAATTAGAGGCGCTTCTTCATCACCAAATGCATCAGTGGCAGAACCAGTCCCCCCACCTATATCACCACTGTTATTCGGCACGAAAATATCGGATGACTTCTTCTCTAACTTCCAATCCTGTATTAGGCGGTATGGAAAACCCAACTTACACATTACAAGTGGTTCAGGGACAGCAAACAGATTGATCACAACATCATTTAGTTTAAGCACAACGGTTTTCTCAGCTATCATCTAACCGATTTTGCATGACCTTGCCAGGCATCAATGAATTTTATAAAATTTATACTTTAAAGACAATTTCAGCTCAGTTAAAGACTCGATTTTCATGATGAATTATATATAAATATCAGACTTGAGAATACCGACCTTAGTGATTCTTTCAGGAAGACTTTCAGCAGGCAGTTGAGATGCACGGACATCCTTAACCTTTATGTAATTGTACATGACCACACCACATAGTGCTGCAAAGAAAAGAGCACAGATAAGGAACAAAGAAAAGAGCACAGCTGAGGAATTCTAGTTAACCAAAATTAAAAAATCTAAAAGAATATTAGCCCATCACCACCATGCATGTGAAAATAGTTAATTACCTATTGCATAGCCAATAACGTTCAGCCCCAAAATTAAAAAATCTAAAAGAATATTAGCCCATCACCACCATGCATGTGAAACTAGTTAATTACCTATTGCATAGCCAATAATGTTCAGCCCTGTTATAGTCGACTCTGGAAATATAACAGTTGAAAGGGCTATGAGAATCCAGTCTTTTAAGACACCAGCTACACGGATTGTAACTGCTCCAGTTCTACCAATTACTAAGAAAATGGAGAAGTTCAAGGCCAAAGCACAAAGGGCATTGCTAAAAAAAATCCAGAAATTGAACTGAATCTGTGAAACTTCCATTGCAGGCTTCTCCAGTAGAAACCAAGGTACGAAGAGAAAGACAAAACTGCATCCAGAAAAAATGACATACAACAAATATTAGCAACTCCGTAATTGACAGGGTTGAAGGCTAGATGTCAACTACCATCTATATTTCTTAGTAAATCACACCACCGTCCACTTAGAAGATAACCTATTTCTTTTTTTCCCCGTATACTGTACAAACAGCATCATATAATTTCAAACTAGTCAATGAACACAAGTACTGACGCATCAAAATACTTACCTGCACGGAGCAATATAATATAAGCTGGTGATAGGATTTAAAGTCAAGCCCTTTTTCTGCAGGAGGACTTGTGTTAGGACCAGCCTAAGAGCTTCTGCAAAGATGCCCGTTACCTGGTAAACTGTACCAACTACATTAAAATGAATCTCCCCATATGAGGAAATGACAACTCCAACACTGACAAGCAGCATGTTCAAGAAGACGTCACACCTTGGTTTGTCAGTGCCACACAGAACAGCCATAATAAATGTAGCCACTGGCACTGCAAGAACAAAATTTAGAGACAAATAGTCATTTACCATAATTAAGAGCACTAACATGGTAATAAGAAAATCCAAATGCACGTCTTCACACATACTTAGAGCTTTGAGCATCTGGATGAAGGCCACAGAAATATGCAAATAAGCAGTATTGCCAAACCTGTAACGATAGAGAAGAAAAAACTTGAAAAACTGAAGAAGAAAAACTCCTATATTCCTTTAAGAATTTCATCACAAATATAAAGAATTGAGCATCATCACAAAGTATAGCTATCATATACAGGAAAAACAATGAGGACTTAACTCCACCTTATAGGAATCTTCTAAAATATGATAATCTGTAGCAATTTAAATGTTTCACCAAATACACTAAAAAAAATGTCATTTTAAAAAGGTTCTAGAATCACAATACAGACAAAATGAAAGAAATAAGCTGCTTCATCTCTCAAAATGTGTAAATCGCAAATACATATGAAGGAATAAGCTTTTGTATAAAAAAATACTCCGACCCACAAAAACATGCAAGAATTTGAAATTTCTTGGAGCATTCTAGCAAAAAATTCTTTGTAGACTGCAATTTAAGTCCTTAGAAAGATAATCAATAACAAATCTATTATCAACACTGGGTAAAAGAGCTTGGTTCAAATCAGAAGGAAATTTTGAGTTAAGCTGACATGCCTTGTTCATGAACAAAATCAATCCCAGCCCAAACAACATGAATATTACACAATCAAGCCTGAGATCACTAGATAAAATTGATTAAAAATCATATGAAAAACATTATAACTTGAATTTTTGGACATCCCACTTGTGACCATAGAATGAGTGTGAAACAAACACAACTATTCTTCCAATGGCTTGACATAATATTGATGAGACTGTTTGAAGTTCTCTCTCGAATCCAATAGCTACTTTAAGATATAAAAAGAATCGTAAGGCTCTCTAGTAAAAGATATTGTTCAGCTTCAGAAAATAATCAAATGATATACATGCTTATGCCACCTTACTGATCACATCATTAGATTCATCACCAAACCAAGAAGTACAGTTATAAGCAATTGAGTTCTTACCAAAGACTTGATGCAAAGAAAGCACTTATTGGTATTACACAAGTTGCGTATCTGCCACATGAGAGAGAATATTTCAGAAAGACAATTCAACAAAGAAATGGACAAAAAATTATAGTCGCTTATGAGGAGGAGAGAGGAAAAGGAAATATCCCAATATACTTACATTTCAAAAGTCATTTTAACAGGAGATACAACCTGCAGAGTTTAAAAGATTATCATTCATATAAATACTTGGAAGGAAAGAAAAAAAAAAACACTACCCAAAACAAGCAAGGAGCTGTACAAAATAACTACTTTGTGAATACATAGGGAGAATGATGCTCCCTCATAACGAGGAAAGGAACTAAGTGTTTAACTCCTTCAAAACACTGGTTTAAGGAACTTGTGATACCGAAAACTAAAAAGACATCAAAGTGAATCTTTATCATTCTGGTAGATGTAGTCACCAAATATATGCATTGGTCCATATTTAAATTTGCAAATTCGGAAAGGAAAAATCTTCCATACCTTGAAAACACGGACGAGAAAAAATGCTACGACTCCAGAAAATCCCATGTGAATCATGGTAAGCGTTATAGGAAGTGGAAAATTGAAGTATTTTGGGGAGAGAACCCACTGCAAAGAAATTCATTTAAGTAAATTTACCATTCATCTAACTCAAAGACATAATAGTGATGATAATAAAGAAAAAAACTATGGTTAAACAAAAATAAATAGGTAAAATACACCTAAGTGATTGAGAAGGATCATTACCTTGTTGTATAAAATAACTCCCGAGGATAGCAGAATGTAGATAAATAGGTAAAGATAAGTGAGCACAAGCGGTTTGTTGATCATCTTGGATACTCTTTGCTTTCACAAAATGACCACAATGTATTGACTCCGAGCCTCTAAACCATCTCAGGTAAATATACGTTCTTATCCCAATGCGGAAGGAGAACCCATCACCTCAATACTTGGGAAATTCTAAATATATCAGCTGTTGCAATGGCTTCTCTAATTCAGACATCTAGAATAGGAAAACGCTGAGAGAATGACAATGAAATCAGCAATTTATACCAGCTTGACCTACTAAGAAGCAAAGCACAATCCTTGAGTCCAAAAAGAAACAGAAAACATTATCAAATCGGCATTATAAAAAAAGCTTTGATCAATTTAAGTTTTGTTATTCTTACAAAGAAACGACTTTTATGAACAAAGAATGAAAATTTACCAAATGGGCGGCGAGGAAAATCAATCTAGACACCATAAGCATTAAAGATTGAAATAAACAATAAAAAATAGAACCCCCGTAATGAAGGGTCTGATCTAGAAGATAAACCCAAATCTAAAGCAAAATTGAGATTAGAGAAGGCTGACCTGAGGGAAGATCAAGTGGGTTAAAGGTCGAATCTGAGACGACCCTTCAAAGAAGAGGTGCAGGTGATTCGAGAGATCTACAGCCTCTACTGTAAACAGACTTTAATCCAGCAAGAAACACTGACACCAGCACAGAGAGAGAGAGAGAGAGAGAGAGAGAGTCAAAGAGGTCAAAATGAAGAGTCCTTGTATGTCATAACAGTAATAAATAGAAGACTGTGGGGCTATGGATGAATCAGACAGGAACGCGGGCTTGCCAGAAGAAGAAGAAATTACTAATGAGAGCGTTATGTACTCGTGTTCTTTTCAAGTAAGACTAAGAAAACCACGTCAAACTGCAACACTAACCAAAGGACCTTGTTACTTGTTGGCCTTTGTTTTGTTTTGGGCCCTTTGGCCTTGGGCACGACTAGAACACGTTTTTAGAAGTGTGTCTGTGTGTGTTTTACTACGTTTTTTTTTTTTTCTTTTTGGTGTGTGTTTTTACTTTGATGTCTTGGATGTATCCTTTTCTTCTAAAAAAAAATAAAATCATTGTCCATATTCTATTGAACAGTCTAGATCAGTCAAACACGTACGACCTCAGCAAATTCCTGTATTTAAAATGTAGTTACCATTTTATGCATTCATTATGCTTATGCTTATGGCATTTTGAGTTTGGGAGGTCCAATTCAACTGCCCAACAGCAAAGCCTTATTGCAAGTTCTACTTCCATGAGCATCATCCGATCCAATTCCATGCTTGAAAAACTCAATACCGACTTTTAATTTTGTTTGGACTTGGTACATCATGTTCTATTGACATGGTATTGGTCCTGATGTCCAGAAGGCCTTCTAATGAATTGGGCCAGTCTGACCCAGATATGACCAATTATTCAATCCAAAGTGTTTGTTGTCAGCACAGAAATGAATCCATAATCCGTATATTCTGCTATTTGGCATTATACGTAAGTATATATAACAATTGACAAGAAGAAGAAGGAATGTAATTTTCAAGTGATTCATGAGTCTCAGCCAGTTGATCATTGATCAATTTAGACAGAATCCCACAAAGGATGATTAGGTGCACGATCTAAGTCTGCAAACCCACAAAAAAGAAAAGAAAAAAAAACTTAAATTCCATGATGGGTTCAAAGAAAAGCAATGACAAATGAAAATATTATATATAATACACAATGCATAAAGATGGTATTGTATTGCATTTAATTATATAAAGTTTAAGCTAGACAAACTTGATGCTACTACCCACCTACCATATATGTTGAAGGAGATAGGGGTGTTTTAACCACTGAAACAATTTTATTAGCATTGAGACACTAATCATTCAGATGTCGCAAACCCAAAACATTCTTGTATTTTGGACGCCCAACTGCTTGAAAATGAACATATGAACTCACCATTGTCATTGCCATTGCCATTGCCATTGGCTTTGGCATTGGCTTGTCTTGGCTTCTTTCCAAGACTTTTCCTTTGACCTAACTTCCAACACCAAAGATTCCTCTTCACCCAACTACCTAGCTTATTACTTCTTATTCTTCTTATATGTGTATGTATTATATATTAATTAGGAGCAGATCTACGCCGGTATAACATAATATAGGTATGATATTTATACTCCAAACTCAAACTGTCTCTTTTTGTAATGTTTTCATTAGGAGACAAGTAGAAGATTTTTGACCTTGTCCAATGTATATATGGATCCTCTCAGCAGCTAACTTATTCTATTTTGGAATTTGGTGTCCCCATTGCACGTTTGCCATGAAAACATAGGACATGGAGGTCCCTTCCAGAAGGGTGGATGCAGGTGAGGAATCTATGTATGTATGTGCAACAATTGTTTAAATATCATACCTTTTGATTAAAATACAAGGAAATAATTATCATCCCTTGGAAGTTGACCTCGATTTTGCTTGGACATATAACTTTTATTATCCCTGCCGACTAAAAACATTGGTTCATATCTAAAAATTAAGGATAAATATATATATATATATATATTTATAGAATAACCGTTTCTCAGATCAAATGAAATGATGATGATGCAAATATGATGCCCTTTTTTTTTTTTTTTTTTTAAGGAGGGTCCTTCTTTTCCAACTTTTGATTTGGAAATAAATAAATCGAGCTATTATCTAACACACATTTATGCGTTTGTTTAATTTCAGGTTAAACTTTAGATTCTTAAATCACAAGTTTTCTCTAAAACATCATTGGATTCTATATGTTTATTCCATACTTGGATAACTAATCTCCACTTTAAACTCACTTTTTTAAGTTAAAGTGATGATATATGCTAAGGTCAAAATTCAAAGCAGTATTGATGTCTGGTTAAGTTTCTTTTTTCTATGGGGGCCTAAATAATTCAATATTCCCCTCCAAAAGAAACTAGAATGGAAATAACTAGTAATACTAGCTAAGCATATATACCAAGTCATGAGTGAAGGCGAATGAAGTCAGCAATCACAGTGTTGTGGTACTTAACTAAGTGGTACTAGAGAATGGAGATACTCTGAATGGAATGGAATGTAATGGAAATGAGGCATAAAAAAATATATAAAGTAGAGTAAGCCGTAAGCGTGAGCTAATAGGAATTAAGAATTCTTGCCAAGGGACCGAAGAAAAGACTGAACAAAATATAATTGTGCAGTTGCAGATGTACAACTATAATACATTGCGGCCTTTTGACAAGTGTCCATGTATGTTTCTGAAATATGTAGCAGTCTAATCCATATATAATCTTATCTAAAAACCAACAAGAGTTGACGAAGAGAAGGGAATTTCAGATATTTGAACAAGGGCAAATTGCATCTTTTATCCTTTGAATTATTGTCTATTGAGAGTTTTACCTCTTAAATTTATTTTCTTTACAAAAAATTCTCCAAAATTATTCGATTGTGTTAAAAATATATCTTATGTTACCTTTCATCCATAATTCATACGAAATTATGACGTATCCCCTCAAAATAATTGAATTTTATGATTTTTAAAGTTTACTTCTATTATTATTAAATAGTTATTTTTTTCACACTTTGATAAGTAATTTTTCTTTGGACCTCAGTTTAAAATATATTTTAAATAATGTCTATATTAGTCATGTGTGTTTCAAAATGGTCATTTTTCTAAATTATATTATTCAATTACAAGTTAATTTGAAGGAAAAAAATATAAAGAGCAAAAAGAAGGGATACAGAAAAAAAAACATTAGATTTTGCCTTTCCTTCCCCTCAAAAAAAATTTTTGAATCTGTCTGTCACTGTCCCAACCTTTATTAAAGCTAAAACTAGCTCCTTCTATTACCTCTTGTCTACACAATTGTCTTCTATTTGCAAAGAAATTGTTATAAAATCTTTTTCAATATTCTAAATAAGAAGACACATCATTATTTTATTTTATTATGGAAGATAATAAAAAAACGTCTTTTTTTCTATAATCTACTAATTCAAGGTATTTTTATGAAGAAAAATAATTTAAAAAGTAAAACTCTGGATAAAAACGATGGTTCAAAGAGCAAAAATATAATTTGTCCATTTGAACAATAATATTGATAAGAAAATAAAGAGAGTAGACTTGAGAGAAAAAGGTAAAAGGTAAAAACTAGAAAAAGTTAAGTATGTACTATATTGATAGTTGAGAGAGTAGGGAGAGAGTGTTTGCTTTAGTCTTTAGTGGTTTATTTTCTACTTTACTCATATGCAAACATCCATCATTTCTGAGTCTCTGACATGTAATAATAATTATAATATGCACCATAAGTTTCACGTTACATTCATTTTCAAGATTTTTTTTTATTGAATTGCTTAATTGGAATAGGCGGTATATTAGGTATGGACTCCTCCAGGCTCCATCAAGTATGGTGTCCAGTCTATTTCTTTGACTATCTTAACATACTAAACTTAGAAATTGTAATCCCGATTTTTTATGAAGCGACAAAATCCTAATTTGGCAGAAATATCATCGTGTAGACCGTGTAATATTATTATTTTTCTCTTTTTGACTAACTAAACCTTTTAATATTGATAGCAAGGCAGAATAGCCCTATTATTATTATTTTTTTGAAAAGACATTTACATATGTTTGCTGATAGTGTAATTACTCGTGTCGATTAATTTATATAGTTCATTTGATTTCCGTAATTTTTTTATTATTTTTTTGGGAATAATTTACGCGTAAGATTTTACACTCAAATAATAAGAACACTTATTATCTGAAATCTCGATTTTAGATTTGAATTATACTAAAAATAAGCGTGAAAATTTATTATTTGTAATAGAACGAGGAGGTAGAGATTAGATAGTTTTAAGTATAATAGTAAGTATTTTTTTTTAATTTATAATAAATAAAAATTATTAATTAAAATTTTTTAAAAATATTTATTCCGACCAAAATGTGAACTGTGAAGTTTGCCTAAAGAAAGAAAGACAAGAATAAATAATAAAAATCCAAAAAAAGAAAAAAGAAAATAGAGTAGGGGTATAAAATTAGGAATAAAAGAAATGAAGAGCATAATAAATGATTCTTAATAAATTATGAATTGATTATTCATAATTGGGGATTTTAATAACGTCGGATCAGCCATCAGTATCACCTTCAAATAAAAATGAAAAGAAAGAAAATTGAAGAAACAGGAAGGAAAGCTTCCATTTTGAAAATGAGGATGCTTTGGTTTTACTGTATGTATGTATGTATACGTTTGTATATGAGTATATGCCTTTGGCTTAATACATTACATTACATTAGCTTAATGGGTTAATGGGTCTGGCTCTCTTCTTCACCTGCCACCGATAACTCCATGCCATCCCTTCTTCTTCTTCTTCTTCTTCTTCTTATTCTCTCATTTTCCCTAATTCAGACAAATCCCAGAAAGGAAAGGAAAGGAAATTAGGAATGTCCATCCATTACCATTAATAAGAGATTTAGGGCACTCTCTTCTTTTTGCTTCATTTTTTGAGCTTCTTTGCCTCTTTCCAGTGTGTTATTTTTTAAGCCTCTTCAGCAATCAATCACTACAAGCTCAGGCACAGGTACTTTTTTTTTCCTCCCCCTTCCTTGTCTATTGTTTATAATGTCTTATGTTTAGTGAGTGTGAACACTGAATAGGCCTCAAAAGCTAACTCATTATCTCACCATTCAAGTGGGATATTTGATCTTGATTCTGTTATTACTCTCTCTATGCCTCATACTGATAATAAATTTGATTCATTCTTCAGTGCTTTATATTTTCCATCTGGGTTTCTCTCCATTTTTCAGATTCACTATGTCTTGTTTCTATCTTATTATTTTGTTATGCATTAACACAGACAAAAAAAGTAAAAATAAAAATCAAATCACAACTTTTTTGGCATTGTTGTGCATATCAAGTATTCAATTATTGAGAAATGAAAAAGCTTTGAGTAATGCTTGCTGCTTGGAAATTTCGTTTTTCAGTTCTTTTTGCCTTTGAATTCTGATGCAGCAACACATAAGGATGGCATCGGATCTTAATCAGGGATTATCCCGGAAGACATTCCTTTTTGGCTTGAGGGTTTGGGAATTAACTGCCATCATCGTCGCGGTTTTCATAATCCTGTTTCTGTTAGTCCTATCAATATGTCTTTCTTCAAGAAAACGATCGAGAAGAAGGGCCAAGAGCTCTCTTCCCTTTACCCAAATTCCAAATGTATCCAGGGAAATCAAAGAGATTAGAGTTGATCAAGTTGCTGCAAATAATAACCATGCCACTTTTCTATCTCTTGATAAATTTAGTGACAAGGAGTTGGAGAAAGTCTTAATCAATACAAAAATGGCAGATAATAGCAGCCAATCGGGCTCATTTACAAACATTGACAAAGAAGGCGGTATGGGCTCTCAATCTGGTGAAGACGGTGGCCTCCATATGGTTTCTGTTCACAATCCTTCATCCCATCCTATATCTGCTCCTTCACCTCTCTCTGGCTTGCCTGAGTTCTCTCACCTTGGTTGGGGTCACTGGTTTACTCTAAGGGATTTGGAAGTTGCAACAAAATGGTTTTCAAATGAAAATGTCATTGGTGAGGGTGGATACGGTGTTGTTTATCGTGGTAATCTGATTAATGGTTCTCCTGTGGCTGTCAAGAAACTACTCAACAATCTGTAAGTTGGCATCTTGCTAGTTGCTGTACAACTTCCTTTGTGCCCATCTTTGTTCATCTCCTTGTAACTTTTAAGCTTTTGTGATAATGCTTCTTTTTATTATCTTGTAGGGGACAAGCAGAAAAGGAATTCAGAGTGGAAGTTGAGGCTATTGGGCATGTACGTCATAAGAACTTGGTTCGACTTTTGGGGTATTGTATTGAAGGGACCCATAGGTATCAATAACCTCTCACTTTCTTCTTAGCAGTGCCGACTCCTATACTTTAGCTGAAAATTTCTTGACTAATTCATTACCGAAATTATTTCGGTATATTGCTTTTGCTTGATGTCTATTTTGCATCTACTTATATGGTGTGGATAAATGCTAACATAAAGTTATAGTGATATGATTTAGTAAACTGCATTATGGTTTTACAGGAATCTCCTTTTTTTTTTTGGAAAAACAAATAATGATCACAATGACCTACTTTTATGGTAACAGAAGAGCAATCAATTCATTTCATGTTGATACAGAATAAACAGTTCTGTGTTTCGTGAATCCTTCAGTAGCCTATAACAAGACATCAAATTTCAGGTTGTTGGTATATGAGTACGTCAACAATGGCAATTTAGAGCAGTGGCTCCATGGAGCTATGAGTCATCATGGATATCTTACTTGGGAGGCACGAATGAAAGTTCTCCTTGGCACTGCTAAAGCGTAAGTCTTTCTACACCTTGATTTGAGTTGCTTGCTCTTTAGTGATAAGTCTCCACTCATTGGTTTAGGGGCTGATTGTTAGAGTAAATTTAGTGGCTGTTCTTAGAGTAATGGTGGTGGTTACAAGTGATGCTGATCTGTTCTCAGTAGGAGAAGACTCCCAACCAGTGTGTGGTTGTTATGATTTTAGTTAGTTAGGAAAGTTAGCTGATTTGTAATTACATCTGAGTGGGTAATATAGATGTAATGAGGAGAGTAAGGGAGTGTTTTCGGGTCTGATTTTGTGAAATTACTCTCTGGGAGAAATCTGAACCTCTCGAATGTTCAGCAACCACTGGTTTATGCTTAGTTCCTGAAGAAAGAAGTGATTTTTTTTTCATGATTCTGGTGTGTGTACTGCTGTTTGGTTGTGTTTAATACTTGGGACCCTTTCATTGAGTTTCTTCTCATTTTTGCTTTCTTTTCATCTTGCAGGCTTGCTTACCTGCATGAGGCCATTGAACCAAAAGTTGTCCACCGAGACATCAAGTCTAGCAATATCTTACTTGATGATGAGTTTAATGCTAAGATATCAGATTTTGGTCTTGCAAAATTGCTGGGCGCTGGAAAGAGTCACATCACAACTAGGGTTATGGGTACCTTTGGGTAAGTAATGTTGCTTTAAAGGGTTACTTGCAATACAGTTTCACATTGTTCATTGATATTTAAATATTTGATGGTTTTGTTGCAAAGGCGTGTTGTGTAGTAGAAGAAACTATTTGTAGTTACTAATCCATTGTTTTTGTTATTTAATTATTTTTTTCAGATATGTGGCTCCAGAATATGCTAATTCTGGCCTTCTAAATGAGAAGAGTGATGTTTATAGTTTTGGTGTTGTGCTCTTGGAGGGAATTACTGGAAGAGACCCGGTGGATTATGGTCGACCAGCACATGAGGTATGCCTAAATATTTTATATGGGTAGTAAGTGGTGTTCTCATGATAATTGTATGCCTGCTCTGTCTACCAGTTTCACTTCATTTGAAACAGCTCAACTTGTGTAAACTTAGCTAGTGATTTCTAGCTGGTACCAAAGATCCCTTCATAATATACTTTTAACATTTGCTGGATGGTTGTTGCAGGTTAATCTAGTAGACTGGCTGAAGATGATGGTGGGAAATAGACGTTCAGAAGAGGTGGTTGATCCAAAAATCGAAAATAGGCCATCAACAAGTGACCTTAAAAGAGCCCTTTTGACTGCTTTGAGGTGTCTAGATCCGGATGCTGACAGAAGACCTAAAATGGGTCAAGTTGTTCGCATGCTTGAGTCAGAGGAATATCCCATACCTCGAGAGGTTTGTGTCTTGAATAATTTTAAAGTATTAACTCATTCCCTGTCTGTACTGGCTGTTTTACTTTCTTCTGCTGTAGAATAAGTATCACTTGAACTATGCTAAAAGAATTTTTCATTTTTCCAAACAAATGATCCATCATTTGGGTGACACAACCTAGTTGTCCTTTTCAATGTCGGGTTTCCATGTTTCTACTCGTTGAAGTTTGAACTTTAGGATTTGCAAATTTCTTTGGTATTACACCTTCCAACATGATGTCACTGTGGTTGGATTTCAGGGTCGGAGACGTCGGAAGAGTAAAGCAGGGAATACATTGGCTGAGTTCCAGACAGAGAATTCTGACACAGATAAGAGTGACAACCCGGATACGAGGCCAGCCAGAAAGAACAATGGGAAATAGACAAGAAGACAACTCATCTCAATGTATAGAATCTGATGAACATAAGCCAAATGGCAAAGGTTGCATTTTTTTCCTTCAGGATTTAAATATTTGAATCTGCCTTAGTTGAGACAAAGTACAGTGAACAGAAATGAGTGAAGATGATTTTTGAACTTTTGAATACCTGCTTTAGATCTTGTTGGGGGGGGGGGGGGGGTGATGGGGGCACCTCCGCAACTTGCTGTGTGTACAGTATGGGGATTTTCGTTCTTGTCTTAGGTCATTTAGCTCGTGAGAATTACTAGTATTCCCCTCATTACAAAGGAAAACGTATAAACGGAAAGAAGGGAGCTCATTTTGTGATCGTAACTCAAAAGGGATTTTATTTTTTGGGTATTGAAATCTATTATCTATTAAATCACACTTGTTCCGTTTTGAACTCTCGATGTCTCATCTGCACTTGGATATGGTTTTTCATTTTTTGTTGGTAGCTTTGTTTCCAAAGAAACAAGTATGAGTGCTGTATGCAAAGATTTCAGCTTCAACTTAAAAATCTTCATCTAACGCTCTCAATGGCATGGCGGAGAGGGCGTTCAAAGGAAACAATATCAAGGATTTAATCCATATTTGGTCATGCAGCCATTCCTTTGACCCTCACTTCCCTGGTATCAAACGGCCATGTTGCTTTTCCTACTTGTATGAGAATTTTCTGATATTTGGTGTATGATGGTGAAACTTTAATACTACCTTCTAGGTTACGAGTGGCATTAGTTATAAACGGGGGCAGTTTTCCCAAGTGATTATTCTTTCTTAACTTATTCACAAGCCAAGAGACCAGTAAGAAAAAAAAATGAAAATGTCTTAACGAAATCAAATGACAAATGACGGGAACCATAATCATGAACACTTGTATAATTGAATGTGTAGAAAGATAGAAGCATCATGTGAGTTGCAAAGAAAACTCCAGTGCAATAACATTTCAACGATCATAAGAGCCCAAATGATGTTAACAAAGGGAACCAATAAATCTTTGAATAGCATCACTATGTATACAGAACAAATCTTAACACTATATTCCGAAGAAAGATTCAGAGGTCGGGGAATTCACATTCACAACTTGGCGCTTCACTGTGGAGGACCAGACCGAGGATTCAATAGAGGCTGTAGAGCTTTGACTACAATGCTCATATTTGGACGAAAATCAGCTTCATATTGCACACACAGGGCAGCAACAGCAGCTAACTGTTGAAAGACAAATGTACTCTGATTATTTATAGGAGATTTCGATATGATATGCATGGACATTGGCAAGGAAAATATCTTAATTACCTTTGCAACTGCCTTGGGAGGGTATTCTCCATTGAGTCTAGCATCAACACACTGCTTCACCTTGTCTTCACTGAGTTTTGGTGTTGCCTAAAAGAATCAAGTACTATTAGACCATATATACTTTGGAATCAAACTGCCAAAATTTAAGCAAGAAACTCCACCATTACAAATGAAGGGGGGTGCAAGCACCATTAAAGAGCTACAGGTAGACGAGGACCAAGAAGAAATTAATACCCATGTCACGAGACTCTGCTGTCCACGTGGCAATGTATGATCAACAGGTTTACGGCCAGTCAAAAGTTCCAGCAAAACAACACCAAAACTGTAAACATCACTCTTTGAACTCAGCTGTCCAGTCATTGCGTATCTGCCATCCAAAATCTGAAAACTTAGGGTCCATTGTGTTTCAAGAGATATATCTAAGCCACAATGGCTGGCAATTCCAAAGGTGATTGCCTCACTAACCTTTTTGAGTAGAAAGCAGTTTTACATTACAAGGTATTCTCATGTAACAGATAGGCAGACTGAAAGAGTGATCACCAGCTTTTGCTAGATGGCATGCAAAAATCAACCTCAACTACTTTCATCCTATCCTTCTACTCTTGAGGAGGTCGTATTTATTTCACCTTTTTTTTTTTCCTCCTTTTTAAAGTAAAGAGAAGAACTTAGTTAAGAATGCCAAGGAAGAACTTACTCTGGAGCATGATAACCAAAAGTCCCAAGAACACGGGTGGAATGAAGACGTGCTGCTGCATCAGGGGCTTGATTTGACAGATCAAAATCAGCAATTTTTGCAACATCATATTCAAAAAGGAGTATATTGCTGGACTTAATATCACGATGGATAATAACGGGCTGAGCCTTTTCATGTAAATACTCAAGGCCTCTTGCTGCTCCTACGGCAATTTTAACTCTTTGAGCCCAAGAGAGAACTGGACCAGGTTGTGCCCCTTTGACACCCTTCTTTCCTGTTTCAACATATTGAGCGACATACATTGTCTCAACAAACTTGTCTAAGTTTAAAAGAGTGGAAAAATTTTGCCAACTACAATTTCATAGCTGTTTACAGAAAGGGACCAGGTTGAACCCATTAGCAGATTTTACAACACAATCCATCCAGATTACCATTGTCACCATTCTCAAATTTTTACGTGAGGTTTAATGACTTAGCAAGAAACACCCACTAATGATTTATGTGGCCCTCCCAGGGTATAAAATGTACATGGGGCAAAATTGTCCAGATGATTACTTGAAATAAGAGTTAGAACCAGAGAAATACTTATACTACTAACTAACCATGAAGAAGATCATGAAGAGACCCATTAGGAGCATACTCATAAGCAAGGACTCGGAGTGGACCATCAACACAATAACCAACAAGCTGGACAACATTTTCATGTTTTAGTCTTGATACCATGGAGATCTGTAAGGTTATTATGTGGGAAGCGTCAAAGAAGTTGAATAACGAATTTACATGTATCAGTTTCAGGTGTGTAAAATAATAAAGCATTAAAAGCCAACCTGTGCTAAAAATTCTTGTTCTGGTTGTTTACTGGAATCTAACTTCTTGATAGCTGCAGTCTGGTCAGTTTTCAAAACACCGCGATAGACTCTTCCATATGAGCCCTCACCAATCAAGGCCTTGGTGCCAAAACTATCAGTCATCTCCTTCAACTCTTCCACTGAAATGCCAGGGACAGCAATGGGTTGGACATGAACAGTCAAGGTCTCCCTGGGTGCAGTTTCTTTGGCGTAATAACCTCCTCCACTATGGCCTATATGATGTATAAGGTAAATAGTTTCTTATGAATCTAAAAAGAAGCAACCAACATGAACAGGCCTATATTTCATCATTTAAAAAAAAAAAAAAGATAAGATAAGAGTAGTTAGTTAGTTAGTTACCTGGTGCAGTATTGGGCATGAATTGTCGATTATCCGGGACTCTGTGAATGTCATCTTCTTGACAACAGCTGAAGCAGCTCATGATCGTTATGTTTGTCTTGTCCTGTCCTGTCCTGTCCTGTCCTGTCCTCTACCTACCAAAGATTATTGAAGTTTCAAGTTATAAAGCCTCGAGTTTTGCTATGTGATCAAATAGCTGATAATCAAAATTTCCATTTCCATCACAGAGCATCATGTAAAAGTAGAACAATCTAAAACGCAAAATTTAAACTAAAACAAAACAGTCACGAGAGATAAAGAAAGCCGAGCCCTCCCAACCCAAGCCAACAAAAATCTGATCTCACCTTTGGAAGGGGGAAGTAAGTAGTTTTGGCAACTGGGTCTTCTTCTCCTTCCTCTTATTCGGAACCCTTAGGGTGGGTGTCCTCACAGACGGACAGACAGAGACAATTCTCAATTCACAATTGACTTTTGTGTGTTCTAAGTTCTAACACACCACACCAGACACCAGACACCAGACGACTAATTAAAACGAATAAACAACGCTGCACCATAATTCATTCCTTCCTTCTAAAAAGGATTATTGACCTCTCGCTTCCTAAACTTTGGCAAGATTCTCATTTTGATACAAAACTCTCAAATTTTATCATTTTGATCCTTAGCTTATTAAACGTATTCTTCTCAATCATTTTTAATTATATGGTATAATTCTATTTGCTTCATAATAAAAAGAACAAGTGAAATTCACGTGCCCATTTTGATTCATTCGTACTCAACTATTATATTTTACCTTTAAATATACTCGTAGTATTGTAAATTACTTGAGTATAGGAAATAAATAAAACATGAAAGAGCACTTAGTCCTACATCTTCGTATTCGTATGTATATACGCAAAGAAGAATACTAAGTAAATTGTCTTTCTCGTTCTTTTTTACACTCTTTTGTTTTATAGGTCTGACATGTAAATTTTATTATTCAATTTAATGTTTTAATAATACAATAAATTATAATGGAATTCATAAATTAAGTAGGTAGACTAAGAGAATGCAAAAAAACAGTAAAAGAAAGAGTATAAACTAACATTTCTCAAAAGTAAAAGAACTTAGGAAAGATTTTTAATATTTTAAGGACTAAAAATGAAAATAATTAAATTTTTTGAGACTAAAATGAAACTTTTTCAATAAATCAGGGACCGGTATGATTATTAATCTAACTTTTATTTATAGTATATAATTATTGTGTTTGTGTTAAATTCAGAGAAGAGGGTCACCGCTCAACGGCCTTTATTTATTTTATTCTTTTGCACTTCTTTTTCTTCTATATGCTATGGAGTTTGGAATTTCGCATTTCAATTATTAATTTTATTCTTTCAAATGACAATCTTGAATACAAGCTGCATTGATGAAAAAATCATTTACAAAAGGGGCAGCCAGCTATTCTTCAGATTTCAGTACAAAATATTTTTGAGTTCGCTTTTTATAAATTATAAACATGCAGTAAATAAAATAATTGTTATTCCCTCATACTTTGGCAATCTACTAGCTAGGACCAGGAGAGTTGGACAATTTCTTTTTGCTGGAATTTGTTGGCGTTCGTGGGTATCTCACTTGTCATTACTCATGATTATCCTCTTTAATTAGCATCTTTTTTATTATAATCTGTTTTTATTTCTTTCCCAAGTGTTTTTTTTTTTGTATTCAGGACTAGATTTCAGTGCACTCGACACATGGGTATGTTTCTCATAATATAATACTTAAAAACATCTGGAAACCAAAGTGTCTGACCAGGGCTAACGAGGAATAAAAGCTGTAAAGTGAAAACAGCGCTATTTTGTTCAAAGCAAAATTAAGTTAAATATATATATTTTTTAATTGGAATTAGTTCAAATTGCTTAAAATTTAAGGGATATATATATATATATATATATGTAAATTTAAGAAAATTAGAAGTTAAATTTGTAGCAAGTAGTGCTATTAGTGTAGCCCCGTTAAACATTCTTTTCGACTTTTCCCTTATTTCTACAACAATTAATGTCGTTAGTCCAATTACAGAAAATGGGCCCGAGATAAGATGGTAGCATGTGAAATTAGGCTGGTTTAATACATGAGGACGGTGTGTGGACTTAAATAATTCTTTTTTCTCCCAATTACTCTTTTTTGGTTTTCTGTACGAGAAATTAAGTTGGACCAATGGGTGACATAGAAACATTAACTTGCTAAGATTGTACATGGAACTCAATTCACAGCACGACTATCACTATTGTCTATTGGTCTGTGGTCAATTTACCATAACTTTAAGGTTCAATCAATGGTAAACATGATATGAGCTGGTCAGGCTCAACATTCAACATGTGCAACTGACATTTTTCAGTTGGTCAGAGAATTAGTCTCACTCTCGCATAAGGCTTGGATCCGACTACCTTCATTCTCCACCTCAGAATGCTAAATTATTTACTGCATTTAAATCCTGAAAGTTATAATAGAAAAGAGAAGCGTTGCAGTTAGGTTAGGTTTCTCCTTGGACCATGCAGGCTAAAGCCAATTTGAATGTCTAGCTCTCGCACATGTAAGTCAACAACATCATAGGGTAGCAGATTGGACAATTAAAAGCAGATATTAGTATTTTATCTTTATACCATTTACAACAAAAAAGCAAGACACAAAAAGAGAGCACTCTTTAATATCGAACTTGACCCGTGCCAGAGGCGGGTAAATATTTTGCTCTCTTGTTTTTACCAAGTAGGATGTACATAGGCAAAATCACCTAATCTTACCAGTAATCTTTACAAGAACACTCTCCCATTTTAAAATGGTGAAATCGATTCCTATCCCTAACAACAATCTCACGGTCAAAAACCTTTGATATCAGTTTACTTGCATTGTGACAGTCTTTGCAGACTCGCAAATTCTTTGAGATACGAATAGTCTCCCCTGGTTTAGTCTTCAACAGGCCAAAGGCAATTGCAAGCTTCTCGCTGTGATAGTAAAGTGGATTCTCCCTTTCCTCCTCCTCAACATCGTGCAACACTCCATCGGTGTCAGGAACATACCCAATACATCTTATGCGTTCCAACATCTCATCAACTTTAGCATATATCTCTTTAGACCGAGGATGACTTCTCCCCCCAGCAATGAATTCATTAACAGCACCCTCTAACTCAATCATGGAAAACCCAGGAGCTTTCTTCACTCCCCTGTCATTCATCAACTTCCTCACTTTGGCAACATCATCCCACCTGCCAGCATTGGCATATAAATTAGCTAATAGCACATACCGCCCGCTGTTATTAGGATCCAGTTTTATTACTTGTTCCCCAATTTCCTCACCCAATTTAAGGTTTCCATGGATTTTACAAGCCCCAAGAAGAGCACCCAACACGCCAGCATCTGGGCTTATGGGCATCTCGTCTATAAGATCTCTTGCTGCCTCCAGCATGCCAGCTCTTCCAAGCAAATCAACCATGCATCCGAAATGCTCCCCTCTAGGCTCAATACCATGAACTTGAGTCATGCACCGGAAGTAATGACGACCCTCCTCCACTAACCCCGAATGAGCACAAGCACTAAGAAGGTTGACAAAAGTGATATTGTCAGGAGCTACCATCCTCCTCTGCATCTCTTCAAAGAGTTCAACGGCAGCCTCTCCTTTCCCATGGATTGCTAGCCCTCCAATCATGCAATTCCACGAGGAAATCCCTTTATGGTGCCAGTCGTTGAAAACTTGGAAAGCCTTGTCCAGGCAACCGCATTTGCAATACATGTCGATGATGGTAGTAACAAGTTTGGAGTCTAATTCAATGCCGCTGTTCTCGATGTATTGGTGTATCCACTTGCCCTGATCAAGAGCACCTATTCCGGTGCAAGCATTTAACATACTAGCGGCCAAATACTTATCCAAGGCCACGTTTGCCTCTCGCATCCTACGGAACAAGGCAAAGGCGTCGTGGAAACGATTGGCCTGGACATAGGATGCAATCATGGCATTCCAAGAAACAGAGTTCCTCTCAGGCATCAACTCAAAGAGTTGAAAGGCCTCATCAACAAATCCACACAGAGAGTAGCCAGCGATCAACGTGGTCCAAGACACCACATCCGGCGACGGCATGCTGTCAAAGACCCTCGTTGCTTCCTCCAGGGACTGAAAATTTACGTACATATGAATCAAACTGTTCTGAGAAAAGGCGTCATCGCCGAAGCCGAATTTGACAACATGGGCATGCACTTGTGTCCCTTCTTCAACACCTTTATGGAGGCAACAGCAGGCTCTTATGAGAGGAGGGAAAGTAAAGCTATTGGGAGGCGTGACGGCCGACTCTTGCAACATCTTGGAGTAGAAAAGAAGGCAATTTCCGGGTAAGTGGGCGTGCAAGTGACCTCTGATGAGGGTATTATAAATGAAAGCATCTGGGCTGGGAAGAGTGTCGAACATCTGGAGGGCGTAACTGAAATCGCCAGAATGGGAGATTGCACAGAACTTGAGAAGCCGACCCATGGCGTGGTTGTCGGTGGAGAGGCCAAGGCGGATGACTTGAGAGTGAAGCTGCTTGAGCTCAGCCATGGAAGAGCAAGATTCCAGGCGGCTTAATGGTGAAGTTTGAGAGTTGCAGGAGGAGCTGAGAGATGGTTTGGCATATTGAACTTGAAGGAGGTGGAGAGAGGCCGGAGTCATTTTTCTGTATAATAATAATAATATATCTCTAATAATATATTTCCTATATCTCTATTCCTCAATTTCTCCAATTCCCATCCATAAGCTTAAAACCTTATAATATTAGTTTCTATTTTGTATTTTCTAAAGAAGATATTTTGTTGGCTCATCTCATGCTGCCATTCAAGCTAAAGTCCACTTTCATGTTTTATCTCAAATCTGATTTTTTTCCATCTTTTTTTTCTTTTAAAGTTGGAAGTTTGGCAAGTATCCAAAAAAATAAAAAATAAAATTGTAGTAATCGATGTCGTTTTCAGTTTCATGTCGTTTATGTTTCATTTCAATTTGCGAGTGCGACTGATATTCCCGTCGTTTTTTGTTCAATGCTTTATTATTTTCCATTTTACGTCGTCGTTTTCAAATATATTCTAATTCTTCTTTGTAAAGAGATCGACGATAATGTAGTTTCATGATATTTATGTTGTTTTTAACTGTTGTCGTTTCTTGAGGTCTTGTTGTTTATTTACTTTTATGTCGTTTTCTCAAAGTTTTTCGCAGCTGCTATCAGGTACTGTTATGCAACTGCAGCAAATCATTACAACGTCAGATTATCCTTGAAGCTTGTGTTTGATTGGTGTTTTTAGGCTCTATTTAAGTAACCTTTGTTTTCCCAGCTAAAAGATTAGAAGAGATGGAGAAAAAGAGAGGTGAGGTCCGTACGTGGGGATGAAGACTAGTAGTTTGTTGTAACAATATAGTTATTGCATTAATAAGATCTTCATTTAGGATGTAAAGTAACTTTGAGGAATACTTTAATTGGACATAACAAGTAGGTCAAAGTTGAAGCTAGTTAATTGAACCAAAATATTGGTCCATTCTCGACTATCAATCATCAATATGTCCACAAGGCTAACCTATTAGGCAGCTCATGGGTTAATTTCATTAAGCTCCCTGTTTACGTAAAGCTTAGAACTATGGTAATTAATCACGAATTTTCCATTCTCATGCATTTTCATTAGTCCACATGCATGCCCTCACTAGCTAGATTCACGAGTGTTTAATTTCTTCATTACAGTGATTAATTATTAGCTAGCTAGTAATTAATAAACAATCGCCCTCCTTTTTAAAAAGAAAATAAAAAGATAAGAAAGCAAAGTAATTTACGTACGTTTGAGGATTAATATATAAGAGAACTGAAACAATATGAATGAAATATATATATATATATATATATATATATATAGAAGAACAAAAATAGGGAGATGATCTTGAGGTTGAGCTTGAGCGTCGCATAGCTAGGCTGAGACAATGTTAGAACTGTTGGTAATTATGCCTACGTTATACCTTATCGTTGATACACCACACAACTAGTTGTCACCCTAAAATTAGGCATACCAGTCTTTAACTATATATGTAAACAACCGCTCCTCAATCCTTACCTTAGCGCCGGGCTCCAGCCATTATTATAAATATATTGTGTGATTCTCTTTTAATTAAATCAACATATAATATTGATCAAGATGAGTGGTGCCAAAGTGACGGTCGCAGGAGTCTCCATCATTCTTGTGGTGGGAGTTGTGATCGCTCTTATAGCCGGCGTCAGCCACAAAAGCGGTAGTGGTTCACCTTCCGATGGCAAGGAGGAGCTTTCGACATCGTCCAAAGCGGTTGCCGCCATCTGCAGGCCAACAGATTACAAACAAGCATGCGTTGAGAGCCTTGGCGCTGCGGCGGACAACGCAACTGCCAGCCCAAAGGACCTCATCCAAGCCGCAATCAATTCCACCATCCGACACGTCGTAGAGGCTATGCAGAAGTCCTCCACTCTAGCCCAAAATTCCACTACCGCCCCTCAGAAAATGTCCCTTGAGGACTGCAAGGACTTGTTGGATTTCGCGGCCGATGAACTCCAAGCCTCCTTCTCCACAGTGGGGGACAGCGACCTGCACACCGTCCACGACAGGGAAGCCGAGCTCATGAACTGGTTGAGCGCCGTAGTCTCGTACCAGCAGACTTGCCTAGACGGGATCCAAGAGCCTGAACTCAAGACCGAGATGTCGAACAATCTCATGGACGCATCCAAGCTGACTAGTAATGCGTTGGCCATTGTGTCCGCCATTTCTAACATCTTGGGAGCATTCAAAATCCCAATCAATTTCACAAATCCAACTTCATCCTTCTCCCGACGACTCCTGGAGGCGTCAGAGGACGACAGATCGTATCCGTCTTGGTTTTCGGCTGCGGACAGGAAGCTATTGGCCACCCGTGGAGGTGGGAACATGGCTCCGAACGCAGTGGTTGCCAAGGATGGCAGCGGACATTTCAAGACCATTGCTGCTGCTCTGGCTGCGTATCCCAAGAACCACAGGGGCCGCTATGTCATATACGTCAAGGCCGGGATCTACGACGAGTACATTACGGTCACCAAGGATCAGGTGAATGTTTTCATGTATGGAGATGGACCCCGGAAGACCATCGTCACTGGGAGAAAGAACTTCAGGGATGGTGTCTCCACCTTTAAGACTGCCTCGTTCTGTGAGTTGTCAATATCAAACAATTTTTTGCATTGATTTAAATTTGCTTCTTAGTTATTGATCATTTGATTATTTCGACATGCAGCCGCCGTTGGAAATGGGTTCATTGCCAAGTCAATGGGATTTCAGAACACGGCAGGACCAGAGGGACACCAGGCAGTGGCACTCCGAGTTCAGTCGGACATGGCAGCCTTCTACAACTGCAGAATGGATGGATACCAAGACACACTGTACACGCAAGCGCATCGCCAGTTCTACCGCAACTGCGTCATATCCGGCACTGTTGATTTCATCTTCGGCGACGCGTCGGCAGTTATCCAGAATTCCCTCATCATCGTGAGGAAGCCAGCCGAGGGACAGAAGAACGCAGTGACCGCTCAAGGCAGAGCCGACAAGCGCGAAACGACCGGCATTGTGATCCAGAACTGCAGGATCGTGCCGGAGCAGAAACTGTATGCGGAGAGGTTCAGGTTCCCAACATACTTGGGGAGGCCATGGAAGGAATACTCGAGGACTGTGATCATGGAATCGACGATAGGGGACTTGATCCAGCCAGCGGGGTGGATGGAGTGGAATGGGAACTTCGCTTTGGACACTCTGCAGTACAGAGAGTATGGGAACAGAGGACCAGGAGCAGCCACCAACAGAAGGGTGAGATGGAGAGGATACAAGGTCATAACAGACAGGAATGAGGCTCTTCAGTACACTCCAGGCCCCTTCCTCCAAGGAAATCTCTGGTTGAGATACACCGGTGCACCTTACTTCCTTGGCTTCAAGCGCTAATTAACCACCTTCATCTTCAACTGCAATATTCATTCATTCGACATCGGAATAATATACATATATATATATATAACAGTTCAAAGTTTTTAGGTAGCTATTTTAATGTTGTCCTTATATATTGAATGTTTACAAGTTTATATAGATAACTCCATAGGTGGACGTGACGTTCTTTCATTCATCCCCATCCCTTTACCACCTCCATGTATATGCACATTCATTTCTTGGTGCCTCTTGTTTTATACCTAGGTTTCATTATTTTATGTTATTTGTTCTTTCATTCTTAATTTCATGTTCCAAATGTGTACGAAATATACCTATACTATTAGATATATATATATATATATATATATATATATATATATAAAATAAATCCTTTTTTAAATCCTTTTTCTCAAACTACTTACTGATTTCAATAATAATGACTATATAACAAAATACCAACTCACCTCCAATATTCAAGTTTAAGATTCAAATCACTCAATCCTTACTGAAAAATATATACATATATAGATAACCAATATATTTTGATAACTATGGAAACCTAAATTGAAATACAAGATTGAATTATTGTAATGATGAAATTAAGAAGACTAGCAAAGTTGAAATACAAGATTGAAAGAACGTTTTCTTTCAACGATAAAAGAATTTAATGAAATAAACTTTGAACTCGCAGATTACAAGTAGAGTTGTGTATAAAATTCAATATTTATTAGTAGGTTCGCGTAAATTTGCAACTAAATAGCTAACCATACTTAAACCATATGAAAATAGAAAATGTTATGCTCAACTAATTTTTAAGATACACTATTATTCATCTTTTGTAATGCTAACATAAATAATTGTTGAGAATTAATGAATAATAATCAACAAAAGAATAGAAACCAGAATACACAAATTTAAGTGAAAAATCCTAATTAGAAAAAATTATTAGCAAAAGAGAAAATTTCACGATGTCAAAAATTAAGTACAAAAAGTAGAATTTTACATGAATAAGCTAAAATATGTGGAATCCTAAAATATATATGTATACGGATAAAAATTGTATGAAAAAATCAGCCCCGTACTCAACTTGATCCCTCTGTTTCCACCACAAATCTAAAAATTTCTCCCGATTAGAAGTAGAATTCGGATCATGAACTTTGTTTATCGTTATAATAAATTTTTTGTGATTGAATGAAAAAACTAATCTTTATCCCCACTGAGAAAAAGTTATGGCTCCATGCAATTGCTCATGATAATAACAAAAAATATATATATCATCTTAAATAAATCAAGTAAATCATAGCGGTATTTATCATTCTCCTTTACATGTCTACCAAGCCCTCACTGACCGTTTTACTCCCCACTCACTGAAAGACCGTTGCTACACTTATATTTAGAGGTTCACGAGAGTTTTTTACTTTTTAATTTCAAAATTTATATGCCATGAGTTAGAACTAATTACAATATAACTCAAGCTACAAGAAATATATTATAGACAAATAACATCAGAAACAAACTTAGGAGTATCCATTTCATGCTTTCATTAACTCGCGTTCAGTTCTCTACTTGTAAATTTTGTAGTCAAGTATTCCTCACACTCTCAGTGGCTATTTTTTAAAATATTATTCTTGCTCTCGGTTTGTATTTGAATTTCGGGACGAAATTCCTATAATGAAAGGAGAATGTAATAACCTGTTTTTTAAAGTACAAAATGGTCATTTGACCAATTTTTTTTTTATAAAAAAAATCAGATTACATATATATATCATTTCTCTCTCTCTCTCTCTCCTCTGTTTCCCCTCTCCCTCCCGATCTCACCTTCTCTCTCTCTCGCTCTCACTCGTCACTCTCGGCCGAAGGAGGACGAACGAATGCCGGAGCCGCGGCAGCCACCGTCCAGTCCGCCAGGCCACCGGCGAAGTCCTCCTGCAC
Organism: Parasponia andersonii; assembly: GCA_002914805.1. NCBI lineage: Eukaryota > Viridiplantae > Streptophyta > Magnoliopsida > Rosales > Cannabaceae > Trema > Trema andersonii. The sequence continues at coordinate 93,979 of JXTB01000092.1, forward strand.
TGCCAGCAACTCATTTCGCCCGTCTCCGGTCGCCGGAAAACACTATTAATGGCCGTTTTGGAGTTTTCGTCATCGACGATGATTTCGGCCATTTCAAGCGGCATTCTTGGGCTCGTTGGGTTCATATCGTCGCAAGAATTGTCAAGGTATATATTTCACGATCTCATTTTGCCCAGATTGAAAGTTGTCATTTTTGGGTGTTTTTGAGTTTCAAATTTTAGTTTTTAATCCGACCGTTAGATTTCGTTTTTGTTGTCATTTTTGGAATATACTCAGAAAATAGAGAAGTTTGATATATATATATATATATATATATATATATTTTGTGCGTTTGGTGATCGACACAAAAATTGAGATTGGACGGTCGATATTTTGCCTTATTTTGCGTACTGCCCGGACCCGAATTGGGCAAGTCATATGTCTAACCCAGCTATTTTGGGTGCTAGGAATTCAGTGAAGAGATCCGTTTATGGAGTTGAAGCTCCAGTGTGAAGTTGGCTTTTCACAAGAAGACGATCGAGGGCGTGGGATTAGTTCCCGACCATCCGAGTGATCATCGAACGACACCTTGAGCATCCAATAGCGTGGTATCACTATTCTAGTGAGATAGGGATTCGGTTACCTCTTTTTTACGTCATTTTGAGTAAAACTTATTTTCTGCAACATATGAGAACAAATGTGATTTTAGAACTTTTAAATATCAGTGATGGAATTGAATGGTATGATTTATATATTGGATTGCTGTGGAAATTTTCTAAGTGCAGGTTATTTTTGGATATGTTAAAATAGGGTCATTATGCTGCTTATTTTTCTACAAAATTTAATGAATTATTTTATTAAAAACCAGAGTATCATTTGAACTTAAATTACTGCATGACTACTTTTACACATCAGTTCAGAGTACACGTGTCATAGGATCACACATGAGTCCCAGGTTAGCATCATGGGATTTTTACAGTGTGGCGCTGCGGCCCCACCTACGGTGAGAGTCCATGAACCTGCGCGGGATTTTTCTTCTGATTACCTTCCCATTTGGCAAGCGTAGGCAATGCGGTTGCCCCTCCAGGTTTGGTAGGCGACACACGGGTGTCCTCTCCGGTTATGGGCTAGGTGTCAGGTAGGCTGTATGGCACACGTAGTGCCAACACCCTGATTTCTATTGATGAGAGGTGGTGAACTCATGGGTATGGGTGGATTTGTATCATGTATTTGTGGACGGATTAGTTTTGAGATATTATGTTTTCCGTACCTCTATATATATGTATGTGCATATGGACTCTTAGTTTTGGATATTTTTATGAATATGTACACATATGGTCTTGAAAAGTTATTTTGAATTAAACTAACCATGCATGGGCTTTCCATCGCTAAAAGATTTTAATTGAGGTAACAGCTTTCCTACTGAGCTTTCGAGCTCACCCCTTCTCTTTTTCTCCCTTTTTTCAGGCGATCATTCATTTGAGTCAGTTGTCTTGATGGTTAGGCAAGTCGTTTGGCTTAGGCTCGTGGTCTTATTCCTCCTTGGGTTGGTACTTTTCCTTATCTCACTCTTTCTCCATATCTAACTGTTTAGCCAAATTCTTTGAATCTACTAAGTGAATGTATGAGGATGTATTTATTACTATTTGAGGATTTGGTATATAAATAGAACCCTATAGTTCCCAAGGAGTATATTTTTAAAGTTTTAAGTATTTAGAATTTGATTTATCCTGTAAATTAATTTTTGGACTCTCTGACTCAAGATTTACGAACCTCATTTTAATCAACGCTAAAGTTTTTATTAAATCAAATTTTCGTACAAATTAACTATGTTTCATCAAATTTTAATTGGCATATTTCTCTTAATAAATTAAACTATTTATGCGTTCCCTTTTATATAAGATTTCTAATGAGTCAAGGACTAAAATGAAATATCCAAATACCAGGTTTTCTTCGAATTTTATAAATTTTTTTTACTTTATATTAATTTACACTCAAAATTACTAAAATTTCACAACCTAGGATTTTGGATCGTGACACAAATGATATGATTCCCCAATAGACATGTGCTATGAATTATCTCAATAAACCAATTAATTACCAAATACAAATCAACACACTTAAATTGGTCCAATTACGCCAAAGTTTTGAATGATTTTAGTTTTAATTTGGTTGCTTTCTTTTGAGCGTAATTAACATATTTAAGAAGAGAAGATAGTAACTAAAAGCACAGCACGTTGTGTCATGCATGTTTTCTAAATTCTTCTATATATAAGACGCATATTTATTATCGAGATCGAGTCATCTGGCTTATGTATTACCTTTTGTATCTACCGAAAAAAGATGCAAATAGGCTATAGCCTTTTAATCTATTAATATTCAATTCATTTTCACGATAAACCAACCAAAATTAAAATACAGAAAAGTTTAAAACCATGATGCCGCTTTGCGGGGAAAAATTAATTTATTAAAAGAGAGAACTAGCCTCCAGATTATATATGTACATATATATTCATAAGCCTCTCATCAATCCAACAAATTTGTGATTTTATCCCAAACATATATTTAATCATACTTGGGTATTAATTACAAATCAAAAAATAGAAGGTGAAAAATAGGCTGATGATGAGGTTGAACTTAAGCGGCGCATAGGGAGGGGAGGAGAGAATTAGAGATAGAAATAGAAATGGAAATAGAATTGTTGGTTGGTTATGCTACCTTATTGGTAGCTTTAATTGTTCAGTTTGTTCTAGACCACGTAACTTTTTGTCACTCTAAATTTAGCATACCCCTTCTTCATCTATATATGTACCAACTCATGATCCATTCTTCTCCTCAGCGTCTTCCGGCTCTTGCCCATTCATTCATTCATCAGGCTTTTGATTATTACTACTAATTCTCAACATCTAATATACATATAAAGATATAATTATCTAATTATCTTAGAAAAAAGAAAAGGGTTACAAATATTTATTACTTATGAGCAGTAGCAAGGTGATAAGGATAGCAGGACTAGTCTCCGTGAATGCGTTCACGGTAGGATTAGTTATTGCGGTCGTAGCTTCTGTGAACCTGCAATTAAGCAGCGGCCATTTTCCAATCGGGAGTGGCACTGGGGGTATTGGGAGTACTAGTCCTAGTACTGGTCTTGGGGGCATTGGTGGTCTTGGTGGCATTGATCACACCAAGCTATCCTTCTCGGCAGCATCTCATGCAGCCGCAGCTGCCTTCTGCGGTCCATGCGATCACAAGGAAGCATGCATTGGGAGCATTGGGTCTGTGGCACAAAAACCAAGTGCCAACCCAAAAGACCTCGTCCAAGCTGCAATACAATCAACCATCACACACGTCACTGCAGCACTAGACTTCTCCGGCAGCGTAGCAGCCAATACCTCTGGCTCTCAGAAAATGTTCATGGAAGATTGCAAGGACTTGCTTGGATTCGCAGTCGACGAGCTTCACACTTGCTTTTCCACAGTCGGTGTCACGGACTTGCGCTCCTTGCATGACAAACAGGCTGAGCTCCTCAACTGGTTGAGCGCTGTTATATCCTACCAACAGACTTGTATTGATGGTATATTTGACTCCCATCTCAAGCAAAAAATCATGTCAAATGGCCTCAGCACCGCAAACCAGCTCACAAGCAATGCCTTGGCCATTGTCTCCACCATGTCCGCAATATTCGATGCCTTCAAAATCCCTTTCAATGTTGCCACTGGTGGTGGTACTGCTCGTGCACTCACTGGTTCTGGACGAGGTAGTTTTGGTTTTAACTTTGGTGGGGCCGGTGGTGAAAATTTTGGTGATAGTGGCACTTGGACTGCTGGTATCGGTGCCGATGGTGGTGCTAGTAAAGGTGTTAGTGGCGGAGGTGGTGCCCGTACCGATGCTAGTGGTGGTGGCGGTGCTAGTGGTGGAGGTAGTGGCAGTGGTAGTGTTGATGCCAATAGTGGTGCTGGTGCTGGCAGTGGTGGTGACGCTGGTGCTGATAGTACTCTAGATGCTAGTGTTAGTGCTAGTGGTGGTGGTAGTGCCAATGGTAATGGTAATGCCAATGCGAGTGGTGGTAGTGGTAGTAGTATCGATACCAATGGCAGTGCCAGCAGTAATGGTAGTACCAGTAGTAATGGTAGTGCCGATGCTAATGGCAATGCTAGTGGAGGTGGTAGAACCAATGGTAGTGTCGATGCTAATGGCAGTGCCAGTGGTGATGGTAGTACCAGTGGTAGTGGTAGTACCAACAGTAATAGCAGTGCTGATACCAATGACAATGCTAGTGGCAGTGTCGATGCCAATAATAGTGCCAGTGGTAGTGGTAGTGCCGATGCCAATGGCAGTACCAGTGGAGGCGGTAATAGTACTGTCGATACTAATGGCAATGCCAATGGTGGTGTTAGTGATAGCGTGAATAGTAGTAATAGTGTTGATGCTAATGGCAGTGCCAACGATAGTGGTAGTACCGATGCCAATGGCAATGCCAGTAGTGATGGTAGTACTAGTGGTAATAATAGTACCGATACCAGTGCTAGTAGTGGTGTAGATGAAAACGGTGGTGTTAATGTTAGTGGTGGTACTGGTGTGAGTGGAGGTGGTAATGCTAGTAGTGATACTAGTGCTAGTGGTGGCAGTAGTGCTAGTGGTGATGGTAAGGTCAATAGCAATTCTAGTGTTAGTGGTGATGGTAGTACTGATGGTGATTCTAGTGCTAGCGGTGGTGGGGGTGGTAGTGTTGATGTAGATGTCAGTGGTAGTGCTAGCGGCGGTGGGAGTAGCGGTGGAGGTAGAGGTGCTGATTCTGGTGCCAGTGCTAATGGTGATAGTAGCACCAGTGATGCTACCGATACCAATGGTAGCGCAAGTGGAAGTGGTGATACTAGTGCTACTAGTGGTGGTGGGTCTAATGCTAGTGGTGGCGGTAGTGCTAGTGGCGATACTGGTGGTGATGGTGATGCTGGTGGTGGTGTCAGTAGTGCTGGTAATGGTGGTGGTGGGTTTAGTTGGGGTGGTAGTTGGAGTACTAATTCTGGTGGTGACGGCAATAGTGGTTCTAGTGGTAGTGGTGGTGCTGGAGGTGGTGGCAGCAGTGGTGGCAGTGGAGGAAAAGAAGGTGGTTTTGGATTTGGATTTAGTAAAAGCTTTAATGGCGAAATTAACAATTTCGATGATCTAAATGGTGAAATAAGTAAAAGCTTTAGTGTGGGTTCTGGCTCTAGACGACTTAAAGAGGTGTATGAAAACAATGGTGAGTATCCGTCGTGGTTGTCAGCTGCAGATAGGAGACTATTGAGAAGCAAGAATGGCAACCAAAATCCGACTCCCAATAAGATTGTGGCAAAGGATGGAAGTGGAGACTTTAAAACTATTGGTGAGGCTCTTGCTTCCTATCCCAAGAAACATGAGGGCAGATACGTTATATATGTCAAAGCTGGGATATACGACGAGTATCTCACAGTTACAAAGGATCAAGTAAACGTGTTTATTTACGGAGATGGTCCAAGAAAGACGATCATCACTGGTAGAAAGAATTTCCATGAGGGTGTTTCCACCTTTAGGACTGCTACATTCTGTGAGTCCTCATATCACTCTTTTTGTCTTTGTTTATCATAAACTCAGCAACTGAACAATACCTCACTTGTTGTCTTTGGCAGCTGCTATTGGAAATGGCTTTGTGGCCAAGTCAATAGGTTTTCAAAACACAGCAGGACCAGAGGGACACCAGGCAGTGGCACTTCGAGTTCAGTCAGACATGTCTGCCTTTTACAACTGCAGAATTGATGGCTACCAGGACACTTTGTACGTTCAAACCCATCGCCAATTCTATCGCAACTGTGTCATATCTGGCACAGTTGACTTCATTTTTGGTGATGCGGCAGTGGTGATCCAGAATTCTTTGATCATCGTCAGGAAGCCTGGGAAAAACCAGAAGAACGCAGTGACTGCTCAAGGCAGAGTTGACAAGCATGAAACTACTGGCATTGTTATCCAAAACTGCAGGATTGTCCCGGAGCAAAAACTCTTTGCGGAGAGATTGACAGTCCCCACGTACTTAGGCAGGCCATGGAAGCAATACTCGAGGACTGTGATTATGGAAACGACTATTGGGGACTTGATCCAACCAGCGGGGTGGATGGAATGGGAGGGTAACTTTGCACTTGACACACTCTACTATGCGGAGTACGCAAACAGAGGCGTTGGAGCTGCAAACAACCAGAGGGTGAAATGGAAGGGGTACAAGGTGATCACCAACAGGAATGAGGCTCTCCAATTCACTCCTGGTCCCTTTCTCCAAGGAGACCTTTGGTTAGGAAACACTGGGGCACCATTCTTCCTTGGATTCAAGCACTAGTTGCACCACAACTCTGCCGTTGAATGGCTGAATCTGAATATCGGATGCACATACATATATAGCTGCTTTCGTTTGATCCGAGGATGAGAGGATGGTATTGAGTCCCACCCCCACCTCGTTCATCAAAGTACATTTTCTTCCAATTTTTGGCTACATCTTTTCTTTCGTGTTTTTATATATCCAATATTGTAGGCTTCTTGCCGGTTCAAAATAAAAGCATACACATGTATGTATTATCTACTTAATCTCCTATGTGAATGTTCCATAGCAAAAGCATAGTAGTGTTCGGTCAAGTCTCAATGCTTTTATCCTTCTAGAGATTCTTCAACCAATATCCTTCTAGAGATTCTTCAACCAAATGATGAGTAATTGGAACTGCTTTGTAACTAATGAATTGGAAGTCGTAAACAAATACGCATTAACCAAAAAGAAAAAAAAAAAAATCTACTTTTATGATTAATTTTTTTTTTTCAAATATAAGCATTTAAGACTTGCAGTACACGTACTTTTAAGAGCGATACTTAATTTGAGAGCTGCATCCACTTGCCATAGATAGACAACTAGTACATCAGCGTCTGAAAGAGCATATATGCATGATAAGATGTCAGACGACCACTAGTAAGAAAAAGAAGGTTCATAAAATACACAACCAAGATGAAAGAAATATAGAACACATAAAAATATGCTATTTGAATTTTCACAAGGGACTAATTTTCACATAATTATGTAGAGATAAATAACACTCGCAAAAATATTCAGCAAAATCATACGAATTTATGCCTTAAAACTATAAATCATCATATTTTTAAGTGTAGATCAGCAATGTACTACCGTAACTAGAGAGAGTATATAAAGCGAATAGCCAAATAGCTTAGAACAATATGGCATCTGAAATGTGGTATGCCAGTTAGAATCTCAAAGAAAATGCAATAAAAGCTAGAACACGATGGATTACGATATCCTACCCGATTGTATTAGTCACAAAATACAAGCAGTAAACTAACAGAAAAGATGAAAGACATTGCAGAATCATCAAATCACAATAAGAATCACAAGGAGTTCCTTCTATTAGATCATAAAATGTTCAGTTGATCTTGATCACACATTATTTTCAGCTCATTAGCCTCTTCATAGTTGATATACTTCATTTATTTCATATTCAATTTAGTAAGTGACGGACTGTATAAAGGACATATCGAAAAGGAAACGAAAAAGAAATATGCAGAAGTAAGCTTGGGCAAAATAATAAATTTAGGAGGTTTGGTTACAACTCGATTCTTTTTACGGATCAAGGCATGGTTGTCTAACACAGACATACCAAATAAACCTAAAAAAATAATAAACAAACAAAAAAATAAAAACTTGGAAAGCTACCTTAAAACTTTTAAGGAACCTGTGAATATGCATGACCTAAAATGTTCAATCAAAAGTATCAACTACCTACACTTATTCATTAACCCAGTTCCAAGGATGGAAATGAAAAGGCAGCCATATTAACAAATTTGCGAGGATGAATCAACTCAACAACAAAAGATCACATGCCCTCTGGCCACCTTCCACATCGCTCTCTATGCAAATCATATGGTTCTTCTCAGAACAAAGCTGCCAAACTGTATGTTTCACTACAAAACAGATGATCATAAGCAAATCAAGCTAACAAAACTGGACTACTTCAGGGTTTTTGCGCCTGGTGACTAACGAATCTGCCACCATGAAAGGATGTACTTCCCCAAGATCAGCAACCAGAGGTTCCAAATCTGTTGTGTCCTCGTCTTCCGCAGGGAAGTAAGTTGGGAATGGAAGCAGTGATATGTCAGGCTTCTTATAAACGGCATCTTTTATATCAGCACCCGGGACCTATAGAATGTACCAAATTTAGACTGCAAGACGTGGTACAATGAATTTGAAACCAGTTTTAATATAACTAGACAAACTCAAATTTTCGAACATCTGGCTGTCACAAAATTAATTAAAATACAATTTCTGTTTTTTCCTAGTCATTAGACGTAGGGAAAATTCAGTATCCAGAAAGTTTAGACCACCTACACATAAGCTTACCAACTGAGAGCCCGAAGAGTCTTCTCCCTCTCCATTTGACTTTAAAGCACTAAATATATAGGCAAGATGACATACCCGGCCTTTCAACCACATCAAATTTGTAAACCCACACATTTTTAACAGTTCTTTTTGGCCTCGCCACCCATGTGCTCAGGCATCTTTTTTTCCCTCTAAAAACCTGTTCATAAACATTCAATAGTCAATACAAAAATCCAAGAAAGGAAGAGGCAGGAAAGTATTATTTCACATGGAAGTGGTTGAAAACATGAAAATGGAGTCAAAAGAAAGGGGAGGGGGGAAAAAAACTTTATTAACAAGAAAATGCAAAGCTAAATACGGTATATATGTATACATATATATATATATATATATATATATATATATATATATATTGTAGAAGGCACACATTTAGTGCATCTGATAACAAATCATTCATCTTTCTCAACAAACCAACCAAGAATTTAATGGATCAAAGCAACACAGCTCTTATGCAACCACAAACTCAGAGGCTTGCGCACTAAAGAAGTCGTACAGACCTTTCCAGGAGCATCCCTCTGACCGGTGGAACCAGGACTTCGATGAGATAGAGATGCACCATTAGAAGCTGGCCCTCCTTTAAATCCATATTTTTTCATCACACACTTAAAACGGATAAGAAAAATAAGATGTTCATCTATTAGTATAGCAAACGTATCTTTCACGACAAATCAATCAAGAATATGAATGTAGAATAGAATTTCCTGACCTTCACTGAGTATATCTCATAAAAGTATATGTTCTCAACTTCAGGTTTTAAAGGATTTGACATGGTAAAGCAAGGAAGACAACTGTAGAGGACTACTATGCGGAAAAGATTAAGCAATATCTTGGGTTTAAGCTAAAGAATGCAACTTTTTTGTTTGATAACGAGGCAAAGATAAATAAGAGTTAAATTAGAGCTGAGTGTAGTATTCGGTGATGGTAACTCACCTGGAAACCTTTTTCCTCTAGCGATTCCTGTGACATCAATATATTGACCTGGAACAAAATGGCGAACACCTAATGAAGTACCGACAGGGAGAAGTAGGAATTCACTCCATTTCCTTTCATTGGAACACCTTGAACTCTGAAATGACCCACTTCAGGTGTAGGCAAATGCTTTTCCTTCTTCTGTGCACAAGCAATCTAACTAGCAACACAAGAAACACCCACCTTATATTAGAATACAATTAGGTACCTATGAAAGTTTCTCCAGCTCCAGAAACTAAAAATAACCCATTTGTAAACTGTGTGAATAAAATTTTTAAAGGTTGACAGAAACAAAAGGAATGTGGTGATTGAATAAAAGAAGTAGCTGCAAGTTCTAAGAGTCTTAACCTGAGAGACGATATTGTCATCGAACCAAAGCACGGAGATGTGAATCCTATCACCCCATTTGTCCCAGAGGAGGCCGGTCATACCAATGGCTTTCCCCAAAGATATATGTTTCGATGGTCAAGCAAGCATGGAGTCGTTAGAAGTGATTGAGGAAGAGCATAGACCAGACCCAGATTCTAAAAATAGGCATATTCTCATGCTCATGCTCATTCCCATTCTCATTTTTACTTTTGCAAACCAAAAATAAAATAAAAAACCGACTTGACGTCTTCATACTTGTGTCGTGTCAGTGTGTTGGCTAGATAGACGACACGTGGCTTTCCAGTTTCCACAAAGGGTGGGAAGGTACGAAAGCAGACAGAGTAACCAATTCGATTCCAGAGCTTCGAAGTGAAGATGAGATGGAGAGTTGAAACTTGAAAGGAAGAGCTCAATCAAAACACAAAAACCCTCCTAATAAATAAGACTAATTAGTCAATCCTTAGCTTAGCTGCTCGTAAAGAGAAGAGATATGGAGGTGTATTCCCTCACTGTCACTCTCACTCTCTCTCTCCTTACTCACCCAAAACAACGACGACGACGCCGCCCCCATCTTCACCCCATCTCCATTTCTGGTTCTGGCCGCCACCATACCCGCCAACTCTGCCTTGCCAAAACGACGGCGTTGGAGCAGGCTGGCACCGGCGGCAAGATGGTGGTGGAGCTCGTCGGAGCCTTCAACGAACTCACCGAGAGGATGGCCTCTGCCCCTTCCACTAGCTCCTCCTCCATTCTCTTCAAGGCCCTCAAGTTCTCCCTCCCTCTCCTCCACGCCTTGCCTCTCTCCCCCGACGGCCGCTCCCCTCTCTCCAAGGCCCTCTCCGTCGCCCTCCTCCTCGCCGACCTTCACATGGACGCCGAAGTCATCTCCGCCTCCATCCTCCGCCACCTCGTCCAGGCCGGTTCCATTTCCATTCCCCTCGTCCGCACTCGCGTCGGCACCGCCACCGCCCATCTCCTCCACGAGAGCCTCCGCGTCAACACCGCTCCTTTCGCCTTCGACGCCCTCGACGACCACGACGCCTCCGCCCTCCGCAAGTTCTGCCTCACCTACTACGACATCAGGGCCCTCATTCTCGAGCTCGCCGTCACGCTCGACACCATGAGGCACCTTCACTACCTCCCTCGCTATCACCAGCAGCTCATATCTCTCCAGGTCTTGAAGATTCACGCCCCTTTGGCTCACGCCGTGGGGACCCACCTCTTGTCTCTCGAGCTGGAGGACCTCTGCTTTCGCTATCTGTTTCCTTACTCGTATCTGTATGTCGATACTTGGTTGAGAAGCCACAACGAGAACGACATGGGAAAGGATCGCTCTTTGATTGACATCTACAGGGAACAGTTGCTCGACTCTCTCAAGGCTGATTCTTTGTTGGCAGGGTTGGTCTCTGATATCTCCGTAAAGGGTCGGTACAAGAGCCGGTATAGCACTATGAAGAAGCTCTTGAAAGATGGTCGGAAGCCGGAAGAGGTCAATGATGTTTTGGGATTGCGAGTAGTATTACAGCCCAGGAGTGTTGGTACTAGTAGTTCCGAGCTGGCTATGTTGGAGGAAATTGGGGAGAGGGCATGCTATAGGACTCGTGAAATTGTTCAGTCTCTGTGGAAAGAAATGCCCCACAGAACANATAGGAGTTTACATATGGCGGTTGATGTGAGTGAAGATGGCAGGACTAGACCCGTCATGGAAATACAGATTAGGTCTTCAGATATGGACCTCTTGGCTGCTGGTGGCACCGCATCCCATTCCTTGTACAAGGCTGGTCTCACGGATCCTGAAGAGGTAATAGCACTTCTTTTGATTCTGTTAGCAATTACGGGCATTCCATTCATTGTAGTTTGGGCTGTAGATCAGCATATAAGACTTTAGTTTTTTTTATAAATTTTCAGTTTTTAACAACTAGGAGAAGATTGTATGTACTAGACCTTGATAATAGTAGTGTTATTTCGATTGTATGTACTGGACTTTTTCTTTTCTCTTTTTTTTTTTTTTCCTTTTCAGGAAAACGGGGTGCTTGAATTTTGACGAACTGTAGTTTTTAGCAACTGTGGGGAAACTTTATAGTCTGTATGGACTAGAAGAGTAGAGATTGATAATATTTATTACTGTCTCAGGCAAAGCGGCTCAAGGCCATAATGGTGGCTGCCGCTGAAACTGCAGCATTGCGTCTTAAGGATTTTCCTTCCACAAATCATAAAGGTATAGAAACTGACCAAAGAGATCGAGTATTCCGCCTTCTCGACAAGAACGGAGATGGTAGGATCAGCATTGAGGAACTTATGGAAGTGATGGAGGAGCTTGGTGCTCCAGGGGAAGATGCCCGGGAGATGATGAGGCTCCTTGATTCGAATAGTGACGGTTCTCTGAGCTCTGATGAATTTGACTTGTTTCAGAAACAGGTGGGTGCTAATGTCCTTCTTAACGGCAGTAACCACGCAAACATAAATCAGACGCAATTTTATTTGTGCAATGCTTTCTACGATTTTGTAGGTTGAGTTTATGCGTAATTTGGAAGACAGAGATGATCAGTACAAGATGATGCTGAATGAGAAACTTCAAACTGCAGAAAACAGTGGCTCCATTCGGGTAAGTAATGAAGTGCCTGAAAGCAGCCATGCAAGTTAGAATTTCTTGCATCTTGTTGAAAGATAGAGATTAATATATACGTTGAATCGTAACCAACATGTAATCCTAATTCATCATGTAAACATATAATTTTCTATTGTGTATAGCGATTGTGAGTTTTACCCCTTCTGTTAGGTGGCCTCAACGTTTCTGGATCTTCTCAAGTTAGAAGAGGAAAAAAGCAGTTCCTAGTTTGTAAATATAGTGTGAAAACTTATATATAAGTATGTGCAACTACCCTATGGCATTTTTTTGATAATGTGTTAAGGTTATCACCTCACCCTTATTTAATAAAACATAAGGTAAAGAAAGACACAGAAGAATGAATACGATCATTATAACCTTTGCTCTGTTGTTCTGTAATGAGAAGTGAGAGTTTCCTTCTGTCTTTATAGGTCCGGTTCTGAAAAAAGAAAAAAAAAAAATTGCAGAATTGAACAAAGGTAGTATTGTTCAATTTCATTCCATATCATTTCCCCCCAAGCATAAGACCAAAGGAAAAAGAACTTAAAAGCTTATATGAAAAACGTTGTGGACAACTTCATGACAATGTGTCCATGTAGGAATTTTTAACACGTCTTTGTCCCACATTTTCCGGCCACTGGTAGTCCAGTTAATCATTTTCCGCTCTCACAATCTCAACTCCCAGTTAATCAATTTCTGCTCTCACAGACTCAAAATGACACGTGCATTTACTCTTCAGTTTAATATTCTAATAATGTAATAAAACATAATAAAAATTTACATGTCAAGTCAAGCAGTAAGGTTAAATATTCTACTAATACAATAAATTCTAATAAAATTTATATGTCAAGCAAGAGTACAAAAAGAATATTACTAGCATTTTGGTCCTGTAAGTAAGCAAAGGTTTATTTTTGGTGCTTATGTAAGCAAAGGTTTCTCTGGCAGTGATTGCCAATACAAGGCCCTTGCATTGTCAGTTACACCCATAGCAAAAATCCATATATTCTCATTGAGATAATAAATTTGATTACAAAAGAAGCAACTGATTAAGAAGAATAAGCTATATATACAGCCTTGCTATATAACTGCAAATTCCTTTTACATTGTCTGGCATTTTATCTGCGGCCTGAATAAACTAAAAAACCACTAATTACTATGAATTTTATTTTTTTTTTGTTTGCCTTTGATGGAAAAAAAAAAAACATATACATGAGTTTCGCTTTATATCAAATGGTCGGATACTTTGTTCCTGGATTTAGAAACGAGTGACCTTCAGACTCCTGTGGTCAACAGATCTGGACTAGAGGGAACACCCAAATCATTTGATAGCTTTTTACACAACTGCACAAAACAAGAATTGGTTTAAATATCTTAAATGTCTGTACACCCAAAATTGGAGAAAAAAAATTAGAGAGCGGGGTTAGTTGTATACCTGTCTATAAACGGAAGCGTCTCCATATGATTTTCTTAATTCAACTACGTACAAGGACGGACTAATCTCAAACACCTGGTGCAATGATTAATCAGTTTATTCCAAATAACAGTAGTACGTCAATACAGCACTAGAAGATGGAGCAAGTATCAATAGCCGGATATCAGCTGCTATACTTATTAAGCACTTATGTTCTAACAAGAAAATTTTGAAATGAAGTACCTCTGCTGCAACTGAGAGACTACCCGGACTTTTATGTCCCTTGTGCTCTTGCATTACTTTCAACTGAAAAATAGATGGACAGAAGTCGGTAAATAACTCCATTTGGCATTTGTCGTCACAACAAAGAAAGCATGACTCCCACTTCTAGAGATACATTTGCAACTATTGAATTTCAATTTAAACTCAATAGGATGGATGCTATACCAATGTACATTTTGAGTCGAAAAACAATTTACAATAGTATGTACCAAATTAAAAAGAATACAAACCATTCCATTTTTCTTCTGGACACAAAATCCCATCCCCATCACAATATCCTCAATCCTCTCGAGCAATTCTTTTGCAGAATAATTGGATGTAAATCTGATCTTTCTCTCAGAGACATCCTGAATCAGGCACAAAGCTTGCGATCAGTTTTACTCAGAGGATTATAATTTAACCGACTAGCAGTAAATTTCAAGCGAAAACAAATTTGAGGATGATGCAAAAGCCACTCTCACCTCTTTCTCAAAGAAACCAGACAGGTCTAGGCATGAGGACATTCCTATCAGTTGAAAGGCATTGATCGAAACGGGTGAATCTGAATTCTTCTCTGCTTCAGATGGCTACACCAAAACAATCAAGTTTCTGTTATAGCACCAACCTGCCCAAAAAAGGGTGGGGAAGGGAAGGACTCTAAAACGGAATTTCATAATTCATACCACTTTGTGTATTGAGAAGGCATCGTCGTCAATGTATATGTCTTCTTCTTCGTCCAAGTTTGCAGGAACATAACCCTGCTGAAACCATTCATCCGATTTGATACTTGCCATTGTTATCCGAGTAAGGGGATTGGGATCAAGAATTCTCCTTATCATGTTCCGTGCAGCAGGTGATAGCCATTTTGGTATTTGTGTATCTCCCTTCAATATCTGAAATGAATGAAGATACGAACATTCAAAATGATTTAGCCTCATACAATGATAGAAATTACTTCCCATGAAAGGGAAGAGATCAAAGATAGCATCTTCGTTACCTTTTGATAGAGAACTGCAAGATTCCTATCATCAAAGGGAAGATATCCTGTAAGGATTACATACAAGATGACACCGCATGACCATATATCTGAGGTTGCACCGTCATACCCTCTATTAGCAAGAATCTCTGGAGCAACATAGTTGGGACTTCCACAAGTTGTATGTAGTAAACCATCGTCCTAAAATAGTTAGAGAGAGAGAGAGAGAGAGAGAGAGCACAAGTGATTGGACAGTGGCTATAAAAAATTTGTCACTAAGTTTTGTTTTAAAAGGATAGCGTACCCTGAAGTGCTGTGGCAATGCACTGAGGCCAAAATCAGAAATCTTTATGTTCCCTTTGGCATCCACAAGAACATTCTCAAGCTGAAATGAAGAGGTTCGTCAAAACATTTATGAAAGCGGCTTATGATATGTAACTTTGTTTTGACTGGAAAGTAATGCAAAATGAACAAAAAAGAACCTTAAGATCACGATGGAAAACGCCCTTATTATGGCAGTAGCTCACACCATCAATTAACTGTTGGAAAAGCTTCCTGCCTAGAGCTTCCGTAACTTTGCCCTTAGATGCCTGTACCACGAGTGAGTCATGTCTTGAGTGAAATCCAATAATTAATTGGAAGATCAAATGGTAAAGAAGGGCACTTACAATTCTATCAAACAATTCTCCCCCAGTCACATATTCTAAGACCATGTAAATCTTGGTTTTGCTTGCCAAGACCTGCATCACATGGCAGAACAACACTTTTCTTAGCACCGACCAGTAATGATGCGCAATATCAGGAACATGATATTGGTTGACTGACTTTTACGGACCAAGAATAGAAGCACGTTTTATGTCATAGCATCGCATACTGATACTGATACTGATACTGTTGCCAATGAATAAATAACACGTTCCAGTTTTAACCTAAAATTAAACTCATTAAAGCATAAACTTGATGATACATACAAACTTAGAAGCAAGTGTTGGTCCTCCCTCCTAGGACACGTTTAACAATAGGCTAGGCTAGGCTGTGTTTGGTGTTTGTTACATCAAAGTATGATTATAATTTTCTCCTTTCCATTTTTCCGTTTTCCTCAAAAGTTATATTCTAACAAAACTTGGAGGAGGTAAAAATACCAATGAATTAAGAAGCAAGCAAAAATAAATAAATAATGGAGTGGAATTGGTTGTATCAATCATTTTGTTTGTTATCCAGCAGCACTGGGACCCTGCGACTCGTCTTTTCCAACAAGGGGCACGTGGCCAATGACCAACTCCAACTGCTGCTGCTGCTGCACCGATACGATGGTATATGTCTATCATCTATGTCTTAAGTAACACACCATACACGTGCCTACCCTTGCTCCTGGCTTCTCCTCCAGGACCTCCCCACCAGTTAAAGTCTTTTTCTTTTTTCTTTCTTTTTTTTTTTCTTTTTTGAGAAGAAAAAGAGAAAAGAAAACCAAAAAAGGGTGAGGTGAGTGGGGGCCATGTTTATTTATGGACTATGGTTGGTGCAAATTTCAGCTGATTTTTTTTATTTATTTATTTATTTTTTTTGTGACGAGTTTAATTCATACCGCCTACATACTGCTAAAAATCAAAATCAAAAGGTGAGGATGACCCTAGAGAGCCAAAAGACCAAGCAGAGGTGTCATATTCCAGATGGGAGGAATAAGGGAATTAAGAAAGAAACAAGGCGTAGCCAATGGCCACTTGTCTACGGAAAGAAAGAGAGAAAAGGAGATCAAGGCCCAAGGGAAGGGGGGGAGAGGGGACCTCAATTTTTGAGCAATCAGATTAATATAATTTGATATTCTTACAACAAAACCCCAATAATAATAAAAATAATTGAATAAAGAAGAAGGTCGATGAATTGATTGATGCAACACAACAAAAACAAAAAGCATGTTTTGGTATGCAAAAGAAAAGAAAAGAAGAGAAAAGAAGAGAGTTTTGGTTAGAGGAAGTACCTCATGTAATCTGACGATGTTAGGATGTTTGAGGAGCTTGAGAGTAGCAATTTCCCTCTTTATCTGCAAAATTATTTAAATTTGGGTGTATCAGAAATTAAAAAAAAAAGATTGAAAGAAATAAATAAATTGAAGGAATGGTAATTCAAAAGGCAGAAGAGAGAAGAAGGATAGGTGGGTGGGGTCCCTAAAGGTAACCTGATCGGTGATCTTGAGGTCGATGATTTTGTTCTTCTCGAGGATTTTGACGGCAAAAGGTTTGCCAGACTGAACGTCTTGAGCGAGTTTGACTTTTCCAAAGTTGCCTTCACCAAGAGTCCTTCCCAGCTCATATTTACCCAATTGCATTCCCTTCTCTTTCTCTCTTTCTCTTTTGTTCTTTGTTTGTTTGTTTGTTTGATTTGATTTGATTTGATTCTCTTCTCTTCTCTTCTCTTCTCTTCTCTTCTCTCGTGGGTGTTGTGTTTGGTTTGGTTTGGTTTGGTTTGGTTGTGTTGTATCCAAATCCAAATCCAAATCCAAATCCAAATCCAAATTAACCAAATCGCCGCCTCCCTCCCCCCCCCCCCCGCTCTAAGTAATGTAACGCCTATATGTATGCATACCCTCCTCTCCTCTCCTCTCCTCTCCTCTCCTCTCCTTTCTTTTCTCTTTTTCTTTTTATACCGGATATTTATACTCTCTCTGATTCTACTCATATATTACACATACACATATCGTGTCTCTTATCTCTTTTCTTTTTCTTTTTCTTTTTCTTTTTTCTAATATCCACCCCATCCCCCCACATAATCCGCCTCCTTCAATGCCTCTCTCTCTATTTTCTTAATTTCAATTAAAAATCACTGGAAGATCGGGGGAAAAAAAAAAAACAGAAAAGTTAACTTGATTGTATTGTACACGCCACCATCACATGTGCATGTATATCTTATTACTCAATCTTACGTATTAATACGCGCGTGTGTGTATTCACTCTTTTCTTTCTTTTTACCTCTTTTGGCTTCACTCGGAAAGGAACAACAATTCCTATATATATAATATATACACCAACAGAACAAGACTAGAGGACCACTACTCCACTTTCCCAATTTCTCCGTCTAAATTCTTCTTCCAAATCTACCTCACTCTTCTCTCTTCAATTCATTTAATCTTAAAATTACACTTTTATATTTTTTTATTAATCAAAAAAAAAACACACAAACAACCTTCTTTACCTTATATATACCACCTCACCTCATTTTTTTTTTTTTAATTAACATTGAATGACTAACTAATCTAACTCTCTTTACTGTAGAGATATTACTTGCGCCCGTTCGCCGTGCCTACTACTGCTAGAACCACCTCTACTCAACTAATCTAATATTTTTTTTTAGGGCAAGTATATTTTTTCTAAATTTTATAGCAACTCGCTTTTTGAGATTAATTATAATTTTTAAAATAAAAATAATTAAGAAAATAAAAAACAAATGAAATAAAATAATATAAAAAAGAAACAATTCAGCCCCCCCCCCCCCAAAAAAAAAAACTTCTACACCACGCACACACTCTTTCTCTTTCTCTCCTATTAATCTCTTTCTCTTTCTCTCCTATTAATCTACGTAACCTACTAATTAAAATCCGAATTCCTAAAAACTGAAGAAGATAGATAACACAAAAAAGAGGTTGAATGAAAAAACGATTCTCATTAATTTAATAAGCATATGAATGCAATAAATATATAATCTAGATTATGCAAAGAAGGAAACTACCTAAAAAATAAAGATTACAATAAGATATTATAAGAGAAAATTTAAATAAAACTAAAAGGAGGGAAACTACCTTAAAGATAAAGCAAATTATAAACAACTACAAATAAAATAAACATATTCTCCATAATTTTAGGTAATGAATTCAGTGGAAGAGTTATTCTCAATAAAATCTCGATCAATACAAATCCAAAATTAGTGGAGATATTTTACTGGGTTCTAGGTTTTGTTGCATCATGGTGAGATGAAATATAATGGATTAGTTATGAGCAAACGAAATTTTTTTATTCAATGAAGGGGTCTTCAAGATTTAGCAGCATGAACACAAAAATCTCCATCAAACTAATACTAGGCACGATTTGGTCGAAATAGAGGTGACCTATCTTCGCTTTTGACCACAAAAATCTCTATTCATGAGCCACTCTTCGATTCTGACCCATCTTCTTCCACTTCGTTCTACACCAATATATCGAGGTGATGACGGATGTGGCTGACTTAGTGGCGGGAATGGCTGGAAAATCTGATTCATCAATTTAAAAAGATGGGGCAAAGAACCTTGATCAGTTCTCTTCGTTCTGATTGAGATCAAGAGAATTTTAGCGATCTCCTCTGTCTTAAAGGCTCGAATGGTGGTTTTTTTTAAAAAAAAACGAAATCGAATGGTAGTCTAGGTTGTGGAAGATTGGGAATTTTAGGGTTAGAGTTTTAGAGGGTTGGCATTGAGAATATGGGTCTTGAGGGGGCGATCATGGAGATGGAGATCAAGGATTTCGTTAGTCCATGATCAAGGTTTTTTTTAACTTGTTTATTTTATTTTATTTTATTTTAGAGAGTTGGTAATGGTAATAGTAATAGTAAGGAAAAGAATGGTAATGTAATTATATTATTTGGTTAAAATAGTGGAATCAGTAGCTAAATGGACATTCTTATGTTTGGTTAACTGTGAAAAGGAATGGAATTAGTTTTATAATGACAAAAATACTCTTTATTTTAATTATTGTAAATTAAATTTAGCATTCAATTATTTCATTAAATTATTTTATTAATTATTTTTTATTAATTCAATTATTAATTTATTAAATTATTTTATATTTAGTATTATTTATTAAATTATTTTATATTTAGCATTATTTATTAAATTATTTTTCATTTATCATAATTTTATTTTATATTTTTAAATTATTTTATTAATTAAATTATTTAAAATTTATCATTATTTTATTTTATTTTATCATTTTCTAAATTATTTTATTAAAATTTTTTACATTTAGCATTATTTTAATTTATGAAATTATTTTTTATTAATTAAATTATTACTTTATTAAATTATTTTGCATTTAGAATTATTTTATTTTATTATTTTATTAAATAAATTATTGTTTTATTAAATTATTTTACATTTAGCATTATTTTACTTTATTTTATTATTTTATGTAATTATTTATTATTTATTAATTAAATGGTTTAATTAAATTGTATTCCATTCCGTTCCATTCCATCTTATTGTACCCAATCTTGGGTGGAATAGAATTCTACCTTATTTCATTTCAATGAAATGACTTTTCCTATTTAGATTTTCGAATCAAATAATGGAATTGGGTCATTTTGGAATTGTTTATATTCCATTCTATTTTATTACTCCCAACCAAACAAAACCTTAGTTTCTTATCTCTTGTGAGGATTCCATTGAGTGGTGAGCTAAACCTCAATTCTTAATTTTAAGGTGGTGAATTCTTATCCTTAAAATGGGGAATTGTTATTTTACTTTATTGTTTTATTTCTAAAACGGTATCAAATTCTGATGAATTGTCAAAATGAAAACCCAGTTTAATTTATTTTTATTTGTCATAAGATACCTAGATTTAGGATTTTTTAAGAACTGGGATGAAAAGACTTACAAATCCAAAAAATTTGAAGATGCATAAAGCTTTAGGAAGAATTTGGAGGAAAAAAAATGACTTCATTGGAGGGTTTTAGACTTGATTCTACTTTAGAGCAAAGCTTGGCCGGAGTCTCCTTGATAAAAATAGGAGTTGGGTAGTGTTTTACTGACTTTTTCTTCTTCCCTTTTTTGCACTAGAAAAAAAAAAAGAAATAATGAGTTAATGGCAATAAATATAGGCCAGTCTATAATAAGCCACATCATTTATTTTCCTTTTTTTTTTGAATAAAATTATTTATTTTCATTTTTCCTAATTTTTCATAATTTATTTTAGTTTTAAAATGACATAATAACTCAAAAGGCGACATGTATACTCTAAAGTGACACTTAACAGAAAAAATTGACACTTACTACAAAATTTGGACGGAAAGTTTTCTTGTCGTCAGAAAAAAAGATTTGGTATTAAAGTGTAAATTTCGATTAAAAATTGGTATTTTTGCCACAATTTTCTCTAATAAGAACTTATTAAACACTAATAAAATTAGTTTATTTAACCTTTCATTCAAGAAATTTTTTTTTTAAAAAATATTAGAATGAGAGGTAAAAAGGTTATTTGCATCTTTTAACTAGCTCATGGTACAAATTTGCAAAACAAAAAAGGTCAAGGTCTTAATTTACAAAAATTATAAATTTTAGGGTGTTAATTTGTAAAATTAAAAAATGAGGATACTTATTTATAGAATTTTAAAAATAAGGGTATTAATTTACAAAAGTTTAAAAGTCCATATATAGTTTGTAGAAAAATTAAAAATCAGGGTATTTTCATGTTATTAACCCAATTAGCTTAATACGTGTTTTACAAGTAGTAATTAGTAAAGGAAGGGTTATGCGAAATTTTCTGATTGCAAAATAATAATCCATATATAGGTGGAAAAAATACATGGATCCACCTGCCAATTCATTTGAATTCAGTAACCACACTGTAATTAAGCAACTGGCGGACCAATATGCTTCATTTATATAAATTAACTCCAATTCGTTGTGCTATCAAATTTCTCGCTAGTTTATATAGATACATGATATATCACTCGATAATCATACTTGACAATAATTACAAATAATGTATATATATATATATATATATTTATATTTATAGGACTTGATTCATTGTCACCTATTATTAAAAGAAAAAAAAAACTTGATTGTCCCCTCGACGCACCATAACGCCATTTTCTTCATTTAATACAAAATATTATTCTTAATCTCATTTTTTTATATATTGAAAATCGATAGGATTCAAAACATTAGTAAAGCCAATACACAGAGTTTGGCAGTTTGGACTTTTGGTTTTGAGTAGCTAGTACAGCACTAAAAAATCTTCTATTGATTCCATAAGAGGAGGAAACAAACATGGATAATAGCCTCTTTGATCTTGCTAATTAACTATTGTTGACCAATGCAAATTGCAAAATAGTTGACTAGGTGTCTTCTTTCAGAAAAGTAAAATAGCTCTAAATAAGTATGCTATATATGGTTTTCTACTCGAATATTCAAAGGGTCAATTGTGCTCATCATTGTTTGGCCAAAAAGGAAAAATGAAATAGGTAAGCTTATTCTTAAATAGATCAAAGAAATTAAAAAGAATAAAAGAAAAAGGAACACGTTTATGTGATTATTTAGACATGAGACAAAATCAATTGCGTGCACTTCAAACCCATTTCACAGATAATATGAGATTACCATTATGTCACAAAATTTGAAGTTAAAAATGATTTTATTGGCAGTTTGATGGGCACTTTTGCGGAAGGGGTCAATAATAAAAGCCAAAACGAGTCTTGAGATTTGAAGAGATCCACTGTAATTCTATTGAATTATATATATATATATATAGAGAGAGGTACTAATCTAGTAATTATTTTTTATCTTTGTATAAATATTAATTTTGACTAATAAAAATTTATTATATATATTTTTTATAATAAAAAATAATAAAATACCATTATGATGATTATATATATTTTTGTATTTCATTATAAATGATGATTATAAATAATGATCTAATGACTAAAAAAAATTCAATAAAAAAATATTTAATTGAATTGACAACCATATATATATATATATATATATATAT